>JACSYO010001494.1:1490000-1847500 GCA_016806645.1 Ophiodon elongatus
AGGAACCTCGAGATTGTCAAAATCCATGGGCGTGAGAAGCGACTTTTTGGCCTTGCGACCGGGCCTTTCGTAATCGCCCACCTCCGGAACCTTAATAATAGAAACATCCCCGGGAAGGCTGGCCAGGTCATAGCCCTCGTCGTTGATGTTGTCAGGGTCACTCCCATTGCCGTTGCTGTGAGGACCCTCCAGAGCATCCTCCATGTGCTGAATACACACCTGAAGCCAGCTGTCCTCAGGCACGTCGGGGAAATTCGCTTCCATATACTTCCTTATTATTTCCATCTTGTCAGAGTCCAGAATGAGCTGCCCGACACTACTGAAGCGGCCGGAGCCTTCTGGCATTTTGCCTTCTTCGAAAACCTCGGGGAAGAGACGGTGCATGAGAAAGACAACAAAGTCCTCGGGCGAGGAGAACTCGTCCAGCTCCTCTGTGGCTTGCGTATCGAACGCGAGGTCGGACGCGGCCCCGCTGCTTTGCTGGTTATCCAACGGGATGTGCTCCTCCTGGCCCTGCTCGTTAATGAAGCGGTAGGTTTGAGGAGGCTCCGCCTTTATCGTGGCGCCTGTGATTGTCTGCTTCCTGAGCAGCCGAGCGCTCTCCATGTCCCTCTGTGCCCAGAAGCGGTTGAACAAGTCATTGATCTGCAGGAGGCATTCCTCCTGCCAGACGCTGTTGGTCTTGACCGAAGGGTAGCACACCTCGACGTAGTTACGGATCAGCTGCAGATGGAGGGACTCCAGCGTTCTCTTGCTCGCCATGCACTCATGAGCGCAGTCCCTGGCCTTGAACAGCTCCGGGAAGAGGTGCACCAGCAGCCGGCACCCGAGCTCCCCGGCGCTGGACGTCTGCTCCATCAGCTGATTCAGTTCTTCGCTTGTCAGCAGATACTCGGGGGGAGGCTGGAACTCCGTCACCATCTCGGCGGGCTTGATCTGCTTCTTTATTCGCAAGACTTCAAGGGTCAACAAGTCCACTTTGCTATGCAGCTGTGTCATGCTTGAATTGAGGGTGTTGAGAATGAGAAACATTTTCTCAATCAGCGGATAAAGGCTCGTGTCCGTTGACGGAGGTTGCCCCAAAGCGTCGATGGCGGGGGGGGTCTCCGACTGGCCATTTCCTTCGGAACTCTGGAGCTTGGACGAGAGGAGGCCGGCGTAGTGGAGCTGACTGGCGGCCCCCTGACTGGCCTGCAGCTCCAGATTCGGCGTGTTCCTCCTCTCCGAGATCCTGTGGGAGATACTGAAGAGAGGCTTCCTGTAGGAGACTCTGGGCTTCTGCTGGACGTAATTCCTCCTCTCCCCAGTTGTGGTGAGGCAAAGAGGCTCATGTCTGCCGCTCTCATCCATCAAGTGCCGCCTCATCTGGACAGAGTAAATAACAGTCAGAACAAATACGCCGTAAGGGACACCTTAATCTGTACAACAAATAGGATGTGGTGTCTCCGTGGTGTTTGGATACTCTGGATGTTAGCTCACCTCGCCAGAGAGTCTGGCTCTCTTGCTGCCGGAGAATTGGTTTGAGTAAGGGCCCATCCCTGCAGATGGCCGTTTACCAGCCTCGGGGGCTCCAGGAGACCCTCCTCCGAGTCCTTCAGGTGGCTCGCAAATAGCGAAGTCCTCCAATTCCTCCTTAACGTCCTGGACATGATTGTGATCTGCAAATATTGAGAGATTCACGTTTTTCTAAAAAGCAACTTGTTGTCTTGTTCTCATTTATAAATACACAGGAAATTTAATAGTGTTATTTAAAAAACAAACGTAGTATTTTTTGAGAATAGCATCGGACTCCTTGGAAAGACTTGGTTTCTTTTCCACCTCAATGCAGTTGACCCACATAATGTTCATTATCTGACAATACTGGTGTCTGAATTTGACTGTTTATGTTTTTTGGTGACAAACGGGTCTAGCTTTGCCATACTCCAACATATTGATTTTATTTGTAATTAAGAAGCAAGTAGTTGCGGTAGTTACCTTTCTCAAGCATTGCTTCTTCTGAAACTTCTCCATACTCGGGGGAATTCATAGCCTAGAAGAGTGAATCACAAACATATGAGGTCATAAAAAATCTAATATACATCACTAGCAAGTCAACACACACGTTGTTACAGTAGAGACGAAACAATTGGTACATTTATTGATTAGTCCTTTGACAGAAAACAAACTGACAACCATTCTGATGATCAATTTATTTCTTAA
Source organism: Ophiodon elongatus (assembly GCA_016806645.1). Lineage (NCBI taxonomy): Eukaryota > Metazoa > Chordata > Actinopteri > Perciformes > Hexagrammidae > Ophiodon > Ophiodon elongatus. The sequence goes on from JACSYO010001494.1 coordinate 1,492,200, forward strand.
GTATTTCTTTAAGCCGAAAGGAATTAATAACCCTCCGTCTTTCTGGCTTTTCTAACCTTTGGGATGTGGACTGTTTGTCTGACAACACAAGACATTCAAATAAAAAAACGGACTTAAGTCCACCAAGCAAGGAGAAGTTGAGGTTTTCAACACGGGTCTAGAGTCCAAACTGCCCATTGCTGCTGTGCTATGAGCATGTGGGAGCTGGTCAGTGTGACCAGCTGCAGCCAAACACTGTAGCTGGTGCGCTGCCGAGCAGGCGAGGACCGACGCTGCCAACTCAATTAGTCTTTTTCCAGAGAATACAATCAGCTCGGTGCATTATTGCCGGGGACTGTAGTGCTGTGCGCACGCCACCGCACACCGAGTTGCCTCCTCGCGCTCCTCCAGCCGTTATTAGGCAGCTACTTCCTCATTCTTCCGCCCCATGAACCCATGAACCCTTGAACCAAAACACAAGACATTACGAGCTGCGGGAATGCGAGTCCGTCACAAACTTGTCATCTGAGCGACAGCGCCGGGTCACCGGGGACGTCGATGCGCGGCGGTGGTGTGGTGGCGCAACATCGTATATGTGAATTTTAATGACGCGGCAATGTTTGCGTGGACGAGTCCCTCCACCCCCCCTCCTCCTCCTCCTCGTTCCCCCTCTCCTGCTCGGACTCTTGTTAAATTAACGGTAAAGGCGCGTGACCGGCGGTTTGAGCTCACCTTCACGAGTCCACGCAACCCTTCAGGACGGTTAACGACGTGTCGGACATGTCTGCGGACTCTCGCGCTGCTGGATTTGCAGCTAACTGTTGTTCTTGTTGTTGATCATTTTTTTTCTTTTTCTTTTTTTTTTTTCCTCGCTCGGCTTCTGTGCTTTCTCGCGTGACGTGACCGGGGCGCGCGCCTGCTGTGTCACTTCCGCACAGCTGTGGAGAGAAGGGTGGGAAGAAAAAAAGAAAAGAAAAATCTAAAGTTATTATACCGTCTAAAGGAAATAACGTTGACGTTAAACTCGTGTTATTCTGTTAAAACAATAGTTCTGCATTTTTAAAAAAAGTGTTTGACAGCTGTCATTACGCGGAGCCTCGCGCGAGGACTGGAGAAGCGAGAAACTCGTGCTGACACGTTTTAGCTTCGCTGCATATATGCAGGGTTTTTTCATTGTTATACAGTAAATTAAACCGTCCACATTATTTAAAAAAAAGCTAGAATCACCTCCTTGACCAACTAAACCATTAAAAATGTTGCTTACATATTAGTGCACCTGTAATAATTATGTAATATAGCCTTCTGTACAGCCATAACATGTAGCAGAATAACACATTTTACCTAAATATTTGTACTTCGTGTAAATGTAAATAGTGGAGCGCAATGACTCCAGTCTCTAGTCATGAAAGTTGTTTAGTAAAGCAAAAGCAGAAGTGGGTAGGAGTGACACCTCTCGGAGCATTCATGATCTCTGTACACTTGAACCACATTGGGTTGGCGAACACCGCCCTCCAGTGGACAGAGGCCACAACCGCAGCAGCAGAGTGAGCTCTGGTCGCCCGCGGTGTCGTACCGTCACCCTGCGGCCTCTGGGCGCGTGTAAACCAGGAGGATAGCAACAGTCGAAATGGCACAGACTTTAAATTACACTAATTAGACAAAGGCGAATAAATTAGGAAGATTGTTATATTCATAACGACTTGGCAGTGACTTTCAAACCACTCGATTTTCCAACATAATTAAACATGTTTATGCCAGAGAATGTTTTCTTTCACTGCATATATAGCTACTGTTTGTGCCCTAAACATTTTATTTTATTTGTTGTCAATAACTCATTTGACTTTTACTGTCTCCGACAAATATACCCGAGGAACTGATTTCTTTTTTTTTTTTTTTACAGATGTCTCTATCATGCTCCATGCAACTATTTATTAATTGAGGTAATGATCTGTAAATGCTATGCCAAAGACAAATTCATACCCCATTCGGTTGTACTGCATGTTGTCATTCTTTATACGGCACAATCTTACTCTTCTTTCTGACAAAAACTGTGCCCAAAAAAGCGAGAAAAGCACTTGGATAAGTTTTGATAAGTCTGTACATCAACAATCACAGTATAAAAGATTATGGAGTCAAAACTTAAAAAAATAGAATAATGCATTGCTGTGAAATAAATTAGCTAGGAGCTGGTGGCAGCTGAAAGCAACTCAGTAAAAATATGATTAAGAGGGAAATCATATGGAGCTGCACCGTATTGTTGCGAACCAGGGCAATTGGATATTTTTTTTGGGGGGGGGGGGCAGCAGCCACTGAGCAGGGACCGGTTAACTTGAGCTGGTGAACCAGTTTCCTCTCGTTTCAGTCGGTGAGATGTGAACGGATGACCTCACCGTGCCATAATTCTATCTTAATCATCGGCCATTGCATATGCGCGCGCACACACACACACACGCGCACTAGCACCCAATGTTCTGTCTCCCAGCCGCGTGGACACGGAGGCGATATAACAAGACGACGTGCGGCCGCTGTGGTTCTCATTATCCGACTAATGAGCCGTCTCCATGGCAGTCTGATCTGTCAGCCAATGGAGCGAGCGGGGTGCCCCCTCCCCCTCCCCCCGTGCAGGAAGGGGTAGCACGGCTCCCCGGGTCAGCCGCGCGACGGGCTTGCGATGAGGGGGCCGGCGCGCGGCACTTAACACCGGGAAGAGCTCGTTAAAGTGTCATTTTTGGCCAATATGCTCGTCTGCGTCGAGGCGGGCCAACTAGCCGCGCTGCTCCCGTCGCGGGGGGGAACGACTCTCATCCGTCACCGTCCGCCATATGATGATATTAGCAGGTGTTTACTGAGAGGCCATTCAGAGGAAGACAAATGGTGGCGCTCATATCACTCCGCACCTCAGACTGTCGCGGTCATTTCACACACCGGCTTATTCTGCATATAGGGGTCACAGGGGGGGATCTATCCCAGCATGCACTAGGAACGGAGCAGGGAAAACACCACGGACCATGGCATCAGTCCGTCACAGGGTTCAAACACTGACGGATAAATGCACGCGCTCCACGAGCCCGTGAACTCTATGGCCCAATCTCAATCTCCACCCTTACGGACTCACGGACTTTGAGGCGCGCTCCCGCTAAATCCGTGAGGGTTTAGGGCTGTCCCATTGTCACATCATTGAGTGCTTGAGGCTCTCTGGTAGACATTTGAGCCCTTTATGAACCCTTACGGTAAATCAGCATGATATGCCGACTTTGCCCAAGGGAATTACCCATAATTCATAGCAATGTGACGTTAAACACGCCGTTATCAATGGAAGCATGGAGCCGTAAAAAAAAAGGTAAACAAAGAGGACAGCACGTGGGTGTTCAGCCCGATAAATTACATTTACAACAACATTAAGGATTAAAGATGGGACATGAAAACACATGAGATCAGAGGAATGCAAGCAGAGATTATATCTATTAAAAATATTTATTCATCAAACATTTCGTTTTGTTATTGAAGCTGTTTTGACCAAAACGAGTAAATATATTATTGTTTTGAGCTGTTTTGACAAAAACGAGTAAATATATTATTTTAAATTACCTCAATTAACGACAGGTGAATTGTACACAATAGTACACAAATTTGTTTGCTGTTGTCATGGTAACGTGGTATGTTGCAGCAAAGTGCTGTCCCATTCCTATTTACACCATTTCAAGCCCTCACAGTCTCTCACACTCAACCACTTAACAGGTGACGTCAGTAAGTCCCTGAGGGTTCAGGGTTTAGGTGGGACATTGGGATTGGGCCTTTGTCTCTGTAGGAATGTAATGTCCATCTCAAGCGGAGACAAAGTAGCAACGCAAAGATGAGCAGACCACCGCGAACTGCAAACACCTACAAACAAATGTGATTACTTGTAACATTTTAGAAATAATACTTCCTTTGAAAAAAAACATTATCATGGAAGAAATACATCTTAAAATCAAGTTTCTTGGCAACGGAGAGGACATCATTCCTAACGTCATGCCAAACTATATTTAAAAAAACGGTTTGCTTTTCTTTTTTTTTTAAATCAGCAAAGATTACATACTTGGTAAAAAATAATATATATAAATATGTATAAAATAATATATTTTTCACAACTGGTTTGGAGCTGCTTGTCGATTTGGCAAATTTGAGCAGGGTGAACCTTTTTTTATAAGAAATTATAAAAATGAAATAAGAAGCATAGCAGTGCTGAGATTATCAGGCAAATGTCATCCATTGTGGACCCGATGAAGATTCCCTCCTGACTAAAGTAGGCATCACCACCAACAAATAAAACATGGCTACTTTTTTGTGTGCATGCTTTAGTGAATAATAAAGGCTTTCCACTCTATTTAGCGAGAGGGATTATATCATAAAATCAGCAACCAAACTACACGTCCGTTCACTCAGGAGAGAGGCGTCTTTTGGGGCGACAGCATGTCTCCGACTGTACCGACCTATGGCAGTAAAGTCGGAGCAATCTGGAACCCCGGGCCTAAGCCTCCACAGTTAGGGAGTTGAGTTCCTGCTCCGTGCCGATGACCTGGTGTTGCTGATGTCCCCCACTCAACAGCAGCACCTGGACTTCCTGGAGCGTTGCTGACAGGCAACTCAAAAAAACAAAAAACAAAAACAATCTTTCAAAAGAAAGCCTGTGCCTCAGTGGCCTCAGGTAACTTGGCAGTGACTGACTGAAACCAAAAGCGTGTGGAGAATTTGACGAAAACTGAGAAAATTCTACAATACAGACATACCAATTAGAATTTGGACTAAAATATTTGACAGTGTCATCCAACCAATCACCCTTCATGGTGGTGCAGTATGAGGTCCCGGACTACACTAGGTGTTGGGGGGGGGGCATCCCATAGAGACCAATTCATGCAGGGCAGAATTAGGCCGTTACTCATTGATTAACATTTTAAAAAAGAGGGACTCTTAAATTCTGGTAACATCTCAAATTGTTCAAGAACCGAACCCCTAAAAAGAGTCCTCTATCAGCGGGCCCCTGAGACTTGCTGAGCAAACCACCACCCAACACTGTTCATCCTCAGACCAGCACGGCTTTCCAACCAATTATTGGAGTTGTGCTCGATTGTCACAGACCCTGATGACAAGCTGGAGGCTCAGAGGCGGTGTCATCGAAGTCATGCAACCGTGGTGTTACTTCTAGCGAATGCATTCACGCTTCAAAAACCATCGATGTGGCTGTGTTCAGATGTCTTGCCGAACAAAACATTGAAGTGTCAAACTTTTATTTGCCCCTTTTCCTGCAACCTGGATCGAAAATCCCATTGTCTTTTTGTCGAGGAAGCCTGGGCGACGCCAACTTTCGGGTTGGCCAACAAAAATACGTCATCGCTCATATTGAGAAAGGGACGACACGAGAAGTCCAGTTCCTCAACAGAGGAGAGAGTCTGTGGTCGCAGCCAGGCAGGCGAGGTAGATGACCAAGGTAATGATATCAGAGGGAAACTTTTAAGAAATCTGATTTGGTTAATCCCAAATTTAGCTGCACAATAGTGCGTTCGTTAGTCTGAAACGTGAATAAGAAGCGTGCTTTATCAGAAAGTGGTAGCGTTGTGAGAGTTTATGAAGAAAAGAAAATTGATTTTCAAGGCAAAAACTTCCACGGCAAGATTTGTCACTGGATCTGAAATTATGTAATGCTCTGTGTTGCCACTTTGTAACAATACTGATAGTATAAAATGCACAGCCTTTTTCACCCAGACTGCTTGGTAGAAACAGAATACTGGTATTTTTCCACGTAAAAAAAATAGGACCATTATTAGCTAACGCTAATTTAAAGTGCCAATCCTTAAGATTTTAGTTTTGGGTCATTTAGAGTTTCTATTGGAGTGAAAACAATGGAATTGTGCTTCTAAGTTTAGCAGTCTGGAACACAGAATTGTGTGCATACGTCCATTTTGTGTGTGTGTGTGTGTGTGTGTGTGTGTGTGTGTGTGTGTAAACAATGAAGAAAAACTGGAATACAGCAGACACTCAGTTTGTAATACTACAAATAAATAAATATTGCAGTACTTCCACCAGTGGGCCATCGATCTCAATCCTCATTGCGTTGCCTCCTTTGGTGACGCAACAGATATGTATTGAAATGAAAATCTTGAGAGATTTTCAAGCACACTGCATCCTTATGTTAAACTCACAACTTCCGATGGTTCCATCTCCAGCATCCACAGCTGTGTTTGCGCGTGTGTGTGCGTGAGTGTGTAATGGAATCCGTGCTGACCGACTCTCTCCACTGGACCCTGCTGTAATTACACCACTCATCGTCTGGGCCGGGGCACACAAAGGCCGCTGTTGCCCGCTTCATGTTTTGCATGTAAACTTATAGTCTTGCCAACTCTTGCTTTCACGATACCAAAGACTCTCAAACTGGGAACTGTAAGCAAACACAGAGTCAGGTTTCTGCTGCGCAGGACCCCGAGCTGACGGACCCTCTCCTCCCTCGGCCGGCTCTTCATTCGGGCTACGCAGGAGACATCAAAAGAGATTAATGCTGGCAGTGGCGATATTGTCAGAGAAGAAGAAGAAGAAGAAAAGGCTACAATTTCTGTTCTACATTAAATATTTAGCTTGAAGAACTGTGCTTTCCTTCTTGAAGTCGAAAACAAAAAACCCCAAAACACTCGTCCCATCAAATCCACTTCTGCAGCGCTTGGTTGATTTCTACTGGGAGCGTCAACGCAACAGTTGCATTGCTTAGGCCAGACCTCACCCCTCAAAAAAAGGGAGTTTTGTTTCGTAACTAACGTTAGATGTGTCATTCTGGCAGCGCCCCAGCCTCCTTCCTTGTTTGGTCCTTTTAACTTTCCATGTAACTTTCCTCATGTCTCCTCACGGCGAGGATACATATTTCATGAAGAGCCGGAGGCTCTCCCTGGCACACGCTGCACCTCGCTCGTACCCAGGAAGCGGAAACCAAAAACAACAGGAGGGGAAGCGGACGGACGACCCAGCAACAGACAGGAGTTTGTTTTCAAAATAGTTCACTAAAAAAATAGTTTAATAAAAAAAAGAATGTTACTAAGTGAGGTATCGGATCAAATATTCTTGAAAAATAGCAATACTCCCAGTGTATATCAATATATTGTTTTCATATAACAAGCTACGAATCATTGTTTTACAGACGGGACGGGAATAAAATTAGCTTTCTGTGGCGCAGCTTGGATGCAATTTAAACCGCAAAGTTTTATTAGAGTTGTATTTGGGTAAAACCATCAAATGACCAAGACCTCCGAGCCCTGGTCGAGTTGAAACGCCAACGTGCTCAAACGGACAGGGCCAACGTGCTAACGTTAAGTCGCTATAATGTTTGCTAATTAGCACTAAATGCAAAGCATAGCTGCACCAACGTGGGTAGGATTCATCCCCTGGGGACTGTGAACGTTGCATGAAAATGAATCCATGTGTTTCAGTCTGGACCACAGTGGTGGAACCTAGAGCCCCATCGCTAGCATGGCTAACAACCATGTGTGTATCACCAAGAGGAGTCTCATTCAGAGGAGGACTTTCACGCTGGAACCTGCAACTAATTGCGACACCCCAAACTGAAAACATAATTTATCACTTAGCCGTTACTTGCGCAACGGGCAGCTTCCAGCTAGCTGGCACATGTTCCGACGTGGTGCCGACATGCGCAGCTGTTCTCTGGAGACGACAACAGAACCCTCGATGTTAGCTCGGTCCGTGTCTCCGGTGCTCCGTCCTTCAGGTGTGGCCTGGATGTGGCAGACAGCTGCCAGCGGTGGCCTGGTTTCACACCTTGGCTGCTGTCCCCCCCACCACCACCCCCACTCATCCCTGCTCCTCTGCAGACAGCAGCCTGGGAAACCACAGGCCACCAGGCTGGCGCCAGCCTGTAGGGCTTGGAGCAGGGCAGCCGGCCCAATCAATACCTCTGCATTTCCTGTCCATTTGCTCAGGTCTCTTCATTAATAATTACTGCTTGGCGGAGCTTCAATGCGCTCGCTGTTCTGGGCCAAGGGGAGAGACTGTGTGACCTTTCCCCGCCCCTGGGTCGACTTGGATCACATACACTGGAATGGGGACGGACATAATAGGGCAACATAGATGACATTACTCCTGGTTCATGCAACACCCCCCCCCCATCAACCCCATACGTGGAGCGAATATCACGCCAAACTCCATTATAAAAATACCTTCTTTTTTTTTTGCTGCTGTGCTTATCAGTAGCTGCACATACCTGGTAGAACATGACTTTGGGACATTTTTACAACCGGATTGGAGCTGCTGTTTTTCAGTTTTGGCAAACACCCATAACATCCAGTAGCTATATGGCTGCAGCACCATCTGAGGTGTGCAGTAATGAGCGGGGTGAACCTGGGTGATTCTAAAAAAAATTAATAAAATGAAAAGCTCGAGTTTTGTTAGAACAAGACACGCTGCTTGGCGCATCATTTGCCGTTCATCATGGCACATTTTCCAGATGAATGACAATTCTGCGGAACATCTTGAATTGCGTTCCGCCCAGAATGTGCCGCCGCTGATAAGCAAGGTGGTGATAAAGCTGGCAGTTTTTTTTTTAAATGCGGCTTGGCGTGATGTTTTCTCTGCGAGAAAAGAGAGGTAGGGTACGTAACGGAGCACAGCACAATGCATGACATGATGCTGAAGTAATGTGCTTTTATTCTTTTTAATGGTGACCATTTATGGGCAGAGCCATTGCATTGCACACCGTCATCCACAACAGAGCAGAGCAGCAGTTTCTCCAGGCATGAGAAGTTGATTTGTCTCAACTGTTCAGTGGTTCTCGTCCTCTTGCCTCTGCAGACAAAGACACACTGTATGTGTGTGTGTGTGTGTGTGTGTGTGTGTGTGTGTGTGTGTGTGTGTCCAGGTCAAAATTTGTTGATGGCGGAGGCGATGTTCTCCAAGGCGGATCGAGCCTCGGAGGAGGGGAAAGCCTGGATGGCCTCCAGAGCCCTGTTGCCATGGTAACAGCATAAGTCCACCGCTGAGCTCACGCCTTTCTCCGACTTCACTGCTGCCAAAAGCTGCCAGAGGGGATGAAAACACACGTTAGCCTGTCACGTTTGTGTCGCTCCCGTTACCGTCCGGCCATCAACCCCGGCAAAGTTGGTGCACACTTAAAACTAACTGGATCGTACGGAAGCAAAGAATAAACTAGAAAAAACTGTAAAAAAACCCCCAGAAATCCCATTGTGTAACACAATCATGTATGCTGCCCCTGGCACCACTGGAGGCAGCTTAACACATTTAACTACAAGGGGAACATTTCAGACTCATCGCTGTGAGTTATTTAAAAAAAAGAAAAGAATTGCCAGGCCATTTTTGACGGCGAGAAGGGAAATGTACGCAGCCTCTCCTGTCTTTTTTTAGTCTCCTAATTATGGCGCCAGATCACAGGAGCGCTGCACAGACAGTTTTTGCTGCGATCCAGGTAATAAATTGAACGGAAGTGCAAAGCGGGGATATTAAAATGTCTTGCTCACCCAGCGGTGTCAATAGTGTTTGTGACTTTTTTTCCTCCAGAGTGACTGCCTACATTTGCAATTGATTTGAATACCAATATGTTTCTTTTTTTTCCCCCTTCTTTTAAAAAAAATCTATCGTAAATTAAATCATTTGGAGAAAGTCTCTGTACTTGTGTGCACCATAGGTGTGTACACAAGGCCTGGGACACTCTCTCTCTCTCTCACTCACACACACACACACACACACACACACACACACACACACACACACACACACACACACACACACACACACACACACACACACACACACACACACACACACACACACACACACACACAAGGAAGTGGAAAACATCAAGTCAGATCCGCCCCATTCAGCAGCTTAAGTATTCAGACTGAGTGAATTTGGGCGTCTCCCCGTGTCTTACTGCTGGTGTGTTGGGACATCTTTTTGCTAGGGGCGTAATACCTCATGAATTTCCGAGGTGGAAATCCCCGTAGGCGTTCCTTCTTTAAAAAATCTTTTATAAAAATGTCGAACTCCGCAACGCACTGGCTGCTTATTCAATTTAGAAAAGATTATTTTTTTACCCACATTTTACTCCGTCTTATAACCCGGCTTTGTTCTGCATCAACTCAATGGTAACTCTTAGTATTCCCCATTCTCCATCTTGTGCATTTTGCTCTAATCAATATTTAGAATAACTTTATATATATATATATATATATATATATATATATATATATAGCGTGCAGGTCCTAGTTACTTTTCTTTTGCAGTTTGAGTCATTTCTTTTACACACAGACTTGTCATTATGTGTCAGTGAATGGGTTGAAGATGCTGGAAGACTTCAGACAACAGTGTGTCCTCCTCACTTCTTTCATTTAGTCACATTTTCTTGTATTATTAGTGCAAAAAAATATTGATGTCTTTAAATAATATTCACTTCGACCCAATCTGGACTCTCCTTTGATCTTTCAATCAATTTTAGAAAAGAAACGTGTCTTTTTTGGGGTTGTTAGACTGAGAGACGGAGTGCAAAACAGCATAAAATGGGAGTTTCTGTGAAGATTCATGGTTATTTAGTTAATGGGATGAAAGCACATGCTAAATCAATGTAAATGCCAGAAAGGTTCACAAAGTTCCTCTAATTACGTGCTCCCATCTTTGTGCTGAATCAAAGCAAAGTTTGACGCCTGTGGGCCCAAGGTCTTTCTTTTTCCTCCCCCCCCAAAAAAAAGAAATCACATCCCTCCCCTTTCTGTCCTGCTCTCAGCTTTCCTCCTCGTGTCCCCTCGTCTCTCCTTCCCCTCAAACTTCTCCCCATGTCCCCTTTCTCGACAGGTCTGCTGAAGGAGATTCTCTCACAATGCCACTGTCTCAGAGCCTGAGTGTCTCCTCCGCAAATAGGCCTCGGTAACCAATCCTTCCTGCTCTGGTTTCAGACGGGACCAGATAACCCCCACGACACCACCAGACCCCTCCTCTGGAGCTTCGGGCTCTTCTTGCACCCCTGTCGGCCCTCCCTCGTCCCTCACACATTGACTTTGGGTTACAGATATGGGTTACAGAGAGAAGACGTCCCGTTTTCTCTCCGATGGCTCGGTCCGATGCCGTGCCAGCGAGCAAACAGGTGAACACGGCGAGTCGAAACAATGACAAACCGGAAAAAATGCAACCCGGAGGGAGCGGAGGTCGCTGCGTTCTGAATAGGGGGATACATAACCCAGTGGGCTTACCTTTGAGTAATCCAGCTGGTTTCTCAGTGTTGTTGCCTTGCAAAGAAAAGAGAGAAAAGTTGCCTTGACATTTTGATCAATAACTCTTTTTTACAAAAAGATACAATTTGATGAAACTGAAGGACCTAAAAGTTGTCAAGAATTTCTGACATTCCCCCCACATTTTAAATCCTGTTGTTACGGTGAAAAAAAGCCCAATACGTCATTCTCCTCGAGATGAAATGTTTTCAATGAACAAAGAATGGAGAAAAAGTGTGAGTCGGATCAAACAAACGATTACGAGAAGTAAGCGGTGCCGAGGTTCATTCGCTACAAACCCTCTGAAAGCTACATTTTCCAGGCCAAAGTGTCTTGAAAATCCAAGTTGCTGCATTGTGTAAACCTGGTGCTGCACGCTGGTGGCGGGCGCGCTCATAATTCAACTATTCATTTATAATTCTCACAGGTAGAAATAATGTCAGACAATTAATTATGAAGCGCAAGAGGAAAAGTCAGGGAGGGATTGTTAAAAGTAAGCGGGTGAACACGGATGTCTGCAATCATCACACAACATCCGCCCAACAGTTGTTGAGATACTTCAGTCGGGGACCCTTCGTACCTGCTGCAGCTGCTGACGCCACCGCTCCTGGCCGACGATCTGACGGTGGAAAACCACCGGGGCGGCGCTCAGACTGAACGACGCCGGCTCTCCTGCACCGCTCTTCATAAACGGCTGCAGGTCAGAGTTCAGCTGCAGGTGGGGAGATTGGGGGGATGGGGAGGGGGGGGGTAGAGAGAGAGACAGAACGCGTTGGCCAATGAGGCAACAAATCATACTTTGTGACTCCCGGGCGCCAATTAAACCAGCCCCGGCGGTGAGCGCGCTCTCTGCCCACCGACGCTCTGCTAATGAGCGGTGTGATGAGCGGCGAGCCTGATGAGGACCGGTCGTCCTTCGAAGAACTCGCTGCGGGTCCATCCCATGCTGAGATTCCTTGTAGCCATTGGAGGGCCACAGACTGGCGGCTGCAGGGAGCCACAGCGGGAGAAGCACAGCACTGAGAGATGGACTCTTACCGATGACGTTTAGGCTGGCATCCATTAGATACCGCCTCTGAACCTCCAGCCATGTCAGAGAGTCTCCATTATCTGCCCTTACATTTTTATATATATATATATATATATATATATTTTTTTATATGTGTGTGTGTGTGTTTGTCTCCGATGTGAGAAGAAAAAGATTGTTAAATGTTAATTACTGCCAGAAGAGTATTAAAAAAACCTGTCTCCATCTACAAAGGATTACGTTCCAACAAAGCTGGCAGTTTTTTTTTCTTTTTCTTTTTTCTTTTTTCTAATGAAAATCCGCTACGATGTGAAGCAGTTCATTACTGTGAAGACATACTTATACTGTGAAACTAAAAATGAGGCCACGTTAGAAGAGGGAAATGTTTAGATACTGCTGCCTCCTGGAGAACCGTGGGACAGGCAGCCAATCAGCGGCCGGTTTGAGGCAGATTTATCCCTTGAATTTGAGTGAACTTGATCCCAGTCACAAAGAGTACGGCGATCAGGAGGGACAACGACCAGATTAAAGCCACTGAGAGTCTTCAGGACTGCACTGGCCCGGATGTAAGGCCTATCTGTTTCTGTGGCTGAATATTGTATGTTCTAGTGGTTTCCCATCACTCGTAGCAAGAAGGCGATTGAAAAATGACGTTTCTTTGGGCCTTTAAACAGAGCTGCGACTACCTCGAAAAGTAGTATTTGCTGTGTGGCACAATCCGATCGGACTCACCTTGTGGCCCAGGGATATGTGCTTGCCGTACTTGAAGGCCGATCTTTGTGAGCCCTTGTCGTGTTTGGCGAGCTCCATCGCAGCTTGACAGCTCTTGGCCAGCAGCGCCCCGTGCGACAGGAAGGCGTGCTCCTCCCACGCCGCCACGTCGACGGGACTGCTCTCCTGCGGGGCGAACAGAGGCAGAGACGCCGCGCGTCATGAATTCTCGCTGCTTCTACTGGGCAACTTCCCAAAAAAAAAGGTTCCCACAGAGCACATGAGAGGCGATTCAACAGTGTTACACGCTGGTCCTTCGGTTATGTGTGTATGAAAGACTTGATTATGGAGAAAAATCTATGTTAATTAATCCTTGAGCGCTTTCTAGAGGTCAGAATTGAAACTTTGTTTGAGGGACACGGTGACGGGTTACATTCAGTCTTTTGTCCAAAACGTCACTTCACTGTGAAATTGTCATAATTAGCATACAAATTCCATGTTAACGCCTAAAATGTGCATCGTGAGGTTTAACGTGACCGTCGACCACCAAATTCTAAATCAGTTCATCCTTCAGTACAAGTGGACACGCCAAATTTGAAAAAAAGTTGCTGAAGGCGTTATCGATATCGCGGTCACGAGAATGGACAATAACAAGCAACCCCTGAAAACATCATGCCTCTGGTCACGGCGGTCGCCGGCACGGAGGCATGAAAAGATTTAGAGAATAGATTTGCCTTGCCTTTATTCTTAATCTCAAATCATACATTTCGGATCATTGCAGTGTTTTTAGGGATGTAGTCTGCCATGCTTTGTCCTCATAGAAACACTCAGAACACCTGCTTTACCTCCGTATTACTGTAATTCTCACTGTAGATTCCTTGAACCACATCACCGATGGCACTCGAGATCAGCTCGACCACCTGTCAGACAGATTAAAAACACGGGACATTTGGGTTAATTTTCCCTCTTAATGCATCATCAGAACATCCGACTACAGTACACTCACACGCCATCCTCACCTCTGGAAGACAGAGCTAAATAATGGGATCGATCGGCTCAACAGTCGACATGTCCATCAACAGCCGCGTGTCCCGCTGAAGTGTCCTTGGACTCGGGCACTGAACCGATAACCTTCTCCCTCGTTATGAATCACTCCGGCTAACAGCATCGATTAAACTCCTTAAAATGTAGACGTGAATGAGGTCGATCAAAACCGACACGCTGCTCAGTTCATCCGTGACATTTGTAAATTGAAAAAAAAAACAACCAAACACAATTTCCCCCTGATTGAGGCCATCAGCGCTCTCATCTGAACAGCTGCTTTGGCGAAGAAGTCGGCGGTGAGGCGAGACGAGGGTTGGAAACCAGGTGAACTGCCGCGAACTCCTGTCGAGTCCGCGAAGCAGATCCAGGCTCCCCTTCATTCATTAGACTCTGTATTTATGGAGACGTCCTGTGGACGGAGACCTCAGACGGCGCTAATAAGGCAGAAGGCGAGACCAAATGAGTCCGCAGAGCAGAGGGGTTAACGAGGTATAAGGAGTGATGATCTGACTCTTTGATCTCCCCCCCCTCACTGCAGATTTGTATTATTAATCTGGTGATACTTCAGAGTATCTATACATTGGTGGTTTACTGCGGAAGAGGCACAGAGAGAGATGGAAGCAAAAAATGAAAAAGAACCACTTCTTCTGTCTTTTCAGTCCAAGTCAATCAAAATACTGGACAAGGGTAAACACGCTGCTTTTGGGAAACTGACACGAGATAATATATAACTTCCTACCTTTAAAAGAAATATACATTTAAAAAAAGGGCAAAATTAGATAAAGATTGAGGTCTGGACAATTTGTTTCAGACTGCAGTTGCTCATTCCCTCTTGCAGGGGGCATGCATGACTACATTTCTAGCGTACGGAAACACAGCGGGCCCCTTTATCAACCACCGGAGGAGAAGCTGCATCTTTTTCCAAAAGGATTATTCAAAAGCTGGATCCAATGACTGAGCAAAGCCGGTCTCTGCGTCCTCCATTCACAGCCGCAGCGTGGACAGGGGGAGCGGAGGCCGTGCCCGTGCGGTCCAGATGAATGAGGTTAAATTTAGAGCTCCTCCAGCTCATCCCAGACATCCTTGGTTCATCAGAAAAGTCTGGTGACGCTGGCTGGCTCGCTCCGTCAGCCGCGCACACGGTGCCCTTTGGGTAACCGAATCCACCGGGGGAAAATATTGAGGAAACCCGAGCTTTCGCCCACAGACCTGGAAGGACAATGTGCCTACAGTATTACCAGATGTGGTGTCTCTGCCTGCCTTGGGAAGTGGGGGCCAGCGGGGGTCTTTTTTTGGAAAGTATCAGATAAGCTCTCCCCCTGCCCCCCCCTTACTCCATTCCCAAATCCAGCCAGATCGTGTTTTGCCGACAGGTCTGCGAGGGGAGGGAGAAACCGGAGCCCCCACGGTGAGATTACTTTACAGTTTATACAAGTAGCGGCATAGGTTTCCTCTCAAGGCCACGACACATGATCTCCATCGCTCTCACTGACTTAAAAAGAAAAAAAGGAAAAAAAAGCTGGTTTATGAGAAAACTTTGAAAGCTGCAAGAACTACTGATCCGTCGTCCTGTTTATGAAAACGATGTGGGAGGATGACCACACGCAAGCCGCAAGGAAAGACGGCCAGACAATCTGTTTAGCGGACTCCAACTTAGCGCACTTTGGAGCTGATGGAGTTATAAATAGACAATTAGCAGACGACCTATGTTGGTTTTCCATGGAGCAGCTAAACCAGGGTGGATGTAGTATTTAAAAGAGCTCGCCATGAATTTCACACATGGAATTCAGTTTACTCTTCACGAAAAGGAAGACTAGTCAGCCTGAAGAGAAAGTTGTATTTTTTTTTTTAAGAAAAATAACCCTGACGATGTAATTTTTTTAACGAATTGGAGGTGCAGGGTTTACAATACGTGGGCATTTAGGAGTCTTATGATAGATGATTTCCAGCTGCATCATGGGTAATGTGGTGTTTTTTGGGAGCGTGACCCCCCCCCATACTAAAAGACAAGAGGTCAGGATATCTGGGCCTCGTCTGTTCCTTTTTTGACCATTCTTAAAAAAAAAAGAAAGAAAAAAGGTCTGTTGTCACCTTTAACTCATGACTTGACGGCTCCCATCAGAGTGTCTTCTTTATTACCATGCCAGCTCCAGCATGTCATACTTCTTCTTGATTGATTGTGCCAGTAAGAGAGAGTTAGTCTTATTAATTTATGTAGACAGACACAAAATATGGATGATGCCGCGTGAATCTTTTCAAGATCCCAATTTCCAAGACTTGAAGGTTTCATGAGGTAAATCACATCAACAGATAAATCGTGGACTAAAGTCAACAAGAACTGCCAAATAATCTTCAGTAAAAAAAAACAAAAAACTTCAAAACAAATCCCACTCCTGTAACTTTAGCTCTGTATGATGGTCTTTTCAATCCTGTTTGCAGTTATCTAATACCACCCCCCCCCTCCCTCCCACCCCCTCCTTCCTTATAAAGCAGCGAAGAACAGCTTTCACAAAAACACAGCCAAATATGAGCATCAGCGCATACTGTGGTTCACACTCCGTTCATTTTGTTTTGCTAACCTTTTCCAACACGAGTAACTGCCGGCTATCGGATGTCCATCTCCTTATTAACCTTAAAAAAAAAAAAAAAAAGTCCACTTTGGGGGAAGTTTCCTGCGGCTGCTTCAGATTACAGTCGCACTCCCTGTAAACAGCATTTGTTTGGGCCAATAGTTTCAGGCTCGGCCTGTGTGGTGATTTGGCGCCACTCGAGCGTTGAACGGCATCGCGCTCGCCTCGACAACGGACCGCCCCGCAAAGAGGGGGGATGCGTCGCTCCCAAACTCCTATTCAACCAATTGCCGAGATGCTTGCGCCGAATGACCGCTTAACGCGATTAAATCCTCATCAGCTCAAGTCATCAGCAGCTCTGCCATCGTTTGGTTCCCAGCGTTGTTGTTTCTTCTCCATCTTTCCAGGGAAACAACAGTATCAACTCCATTACTGTAATTTGCTGCACAGCCACAGATTGACAATTATCGCTCATAGCACTGTTGCGCCGACAAATCCTAATGAAAGCTGATTAGCACTGCAAAGGAAACGCCACACCTTTAAAATGATCTTTTATTTATAAAAAGGAAATGTTGGTTGCTCGTAACTCCTCCTATGTCCCCCCCCCCACCCCCACACACACAAACACGCGAGAAGCACCGTGGATGCCGCTTACATCATATTCTACCGGAGGGCGTCTCTTTGCTGCCACAGAGGAGACATGAACCCGGCCCGTTTGCGTGCGGAATACGAAGCTGCAGGGACGGCGATAAGGGCTGGGTGGAGCTCACGGCACAAGTGGGAGAGAGAGGGAGAGACGGTTATTTTGATCCGCTCGGGCAAACCGCATTCTGACAGAGCAGCGCGGTGACAGCATCTGTCAGCGAGGGGTTACCAGGCCACGGAGCAGATATGATCTGTGGTGCACTTACGCGACCACCGCCACACACGGCGTCCGATGCTGAAAACTCAATAAGCGGGAGTCCCGTGGTGTGCGCGTCTTTGGTGTCTCCTCAACCACGTCGTCTACCGTGCGCTGCTGGAAAGGCCGGCGCCTGAGAGCTGTGTTTGGGAGGACTGCTGTGTTTTACATTAGCAGTGGGAAACACAGTCAGAATGGGTATGAGGATGAGCTTCACCGTGGCTCAAGTTTTGCCCTGACCGATCAGTAGTGAGTTTACATTCTGTGTTACTCACCAGAACACATGGTGTCTATCCTTTAAAAAGGTCCGAGCCCCGTTTCGTGCCTCGTGCGATCAACACGATGCGAACGTCTCGTCAACGGACCCCTTCTGTTGTAAGGGAGGCCTGGTCAACTTTTCGAAAGCTGAGTGACGCCTGTGATTGACAGCTGCTCTGAGCCAATCACTTTGACAACGGTCTGTGTGACCCAGTCCTGAAAGGGGCCCGGACCGGCCCACGATGACCAAGCTGACCACCAGAAGCGTGAAAAGGGTTCAACAGACGCGTAAAACATTTGCAGAGCCGATGGTGCTTTGCTCGCTTCGATGGCTCTTAATTGCTGCCAACTGTTGATTGCACAAAATGTGCATCACCCTGCCCACGATACAAACAAACCTGACACCCAATTCTAAAAAAAACATTGCTGCGTTGCGCCATTAGTGGTCAAAAACTCCACAGGGTACCTTCAACGTGTTTCCCCTTTGTTTAAAGGAATATGTGGATTTAGGGGTTGGTATTAATTTAATCCGTATAAACTTGTACAGCTGTGTCAAGCTGATCCACACTCTGTTTTACGGCATCTGGTTTTTTTTTTATTACTTAAGCTAGGGCGCTAGCAACGTAGCAAAAATGGCGTCCCCTTTCTTACTCCCACCTACTGAACTCTGATTGGTCAATCTCACCCACGCTAGTCATGAATGCAGCTTGGTAGCTTTCTTGCGTTGAAGGAAGGACACAACCCCAATATTAATCTGGCCTACGAAACTCTTATTGGTTAGTTCTCTTAGTAGGAAAAACAGCAGGACAACACCAGACTTATTTGAGCTGCTGACTGAATTGGGTGTGTGGTGGGTGGTAATTCAGAAGTCTTCAACCAGGCTAATCTTGCCGATCATCTCACAGACCTCTCAGATTTATCTTTTGGCCGCCAGGGTTGAGAATCATCGGGCTGCGCTGTTTGAGTGAAAAAGGATCTCACACCGATGCATGCTCAGCACCAGAGATTCAGACAAAATAAAAACACAGGCGCTACTGCAGATTGGTTGCAGAGGACGTTTGCACTGCGGGTGAAAATACCTCTCAAAAATATTCCACAAATTCCACGATCCGTGTGCACTGTGCAATATATAATCATCGCAGGCGTGAGATGTTGAGTTTGGACGTGGCAGAGAAAAGACGTAGGGCTCAGGACAGACCCGTGGAGCTGTAAGGGCAGCCGGGAGCTCGTATTAAGACGGCGACGTTCATCACTGACGTCAGGTCAGATATCTCACAGGGCTACAGGTCGTTACCGACGGACAGGGTACCTTGGTGTTGTTCAGTTGGGCAAGTCCCGTACAAGCGTTTGCCAGCAGGAAGTCGCCGCTCAGGACCGCCATCTTGTTCCCGAACTCCATGTCCTTCAGCGGGCCGTCCGAGTCCGTCCACCCTTTTAAATCGACTATCCCACGATGCACCAGGAACGCCGTGTGGATCAACTCAGTGATTTCTGCCAAGTTCCGCTGGCTATGAAACAGAAAGAAGAAGAAAAAAAATGAATTACATTTAAAAATCAGAGCTTTTTTTCCTTTCTCTCAACAGCTTTTAAGAGAGGCGTTCCCGAGGCTTGACGGTTAGAGAGCTTTTTGACAGAAACCTTTTCATTGTTTTACCGGTGAAATATGCAGGTTGGAAAACTCATTCGCAGCATCGCGTACAGGTGTGATGACCACAAAAGGAATCAATCTCGGGACAAAGGATTTGAGAGTTTCATTTCATCCCTTTAGCAAAAAGGGGGAAAAAACTCCTATTTAGTCAATAAAATGCAATATTCACATTGTGGAGTCTTGTTTTTTTTTGTTTTTTTTTAACTTAAATATGCAAAACAGCTCCAAAGGGATCATCACAGTTCATTCAACTGCAATCTGATACATTAACTGAGGAGACAACTTAAAAGAATAAATTACTGTGCATCATAAAAAAATTAAAAAGAAGAGATTTCTCTACAACTACAATTTAGTTTAAAAACCTTTCAAGTCAAAATCAGAGCACTCGAGGGCATAAACCAGCACATATGTCAGACGTCTTGCTGCACAGCGTGTCGGGGGGTGGGGTCGGGTTTTTTTTGGGGGGGCTGTGTTAAAAAAAGAAAAGAAATTAAAACTCATCATTAGCAAATAACAGCCATTCTTGATTATGAGAAAGAAGACATAAAAGTGGTCTTTGAATAGAGCCTTTCAGAGCAGCCTTAGGGAGGATATAATCAAATGTTGATTCAGCCATTGGTGGGGGATAATTAGGCCCCTCTCCATATGGAAGGAGCTCGCCACGCTGCGACAGGAGGGATCCATCCAGACAGGGTTGGGTGCGCTGATAGCCACTTACGACCTTCTTTCAGCCGCTGTGAGAACCTGATGAGCCAGTCGTCTGCCTTGCGCTCCAACCCCTTCCTATATACACACACACACACACGCACACACACGCACACACGCGCACACGTCTTGTAGCCAGGTAATTGCCGTGTTAGACGTCGCCGTGGAAAAGATGTGATTAAAATTCAATAATGTCATCTATTTCGCCTCTCAATCACTTCCATTGTCTGGTTGGTTTCTCAGCTCGCTGACGCAGAGCAACAACACGGTCGCCCCGAATGAGAGTTAATAAAGTTCAGGGTTTGAAATAAGAGGAAATTAATGGATTGGCGGCCGTGTGTTCTCGAGGCGCCTTTGGAGAGATGACTACGCTCGGCGGGTTTTTAAAAAGAGGAGAACTCATTGTCAGAGCGAGAGGAGGACGATAAAGGGCGGTGGCTGAGTTCGGGGTCACAGAACTAACATATTAAAATGACCGAGGTCACGTTTATGGCCGCTTATGTGGTTGTTTAACTTGAATTCATAATCTGTGATGAACCTGTCATCTGCTCGTGCTTTCGGCTCAACATCAACACTCCATTGTGACGATCCATCAAGGTGCAAAACACGGTTACTGCAGGTCTGAAGAGTCAAACTGGAGCTTCATCTAAACTGACTAAACAGGCACAGACCACTTGTTGTACATCGCCCCATAAAGCAAACAGGAACTGATGCCGACTGTGGTCCTTCTAAATAAAAGGACCACAGTCCTATATTCTACATAAATATTCTACAATGAAATATAGACATTGTTGTATTACAGAGCTCTCCTTTGATTTAGCGTTGCACTCCCATAAGATTGTAGGACTCAAAGTGGACACATGGGTCAAAAACCATGCAGAGGTATCACCTTTTTTTTTTATTCCACGCGTTTGTCTTCCTTGTCAGAACCTGGCGCCTACATTTCCCACAATGCAATGCGTCAAGTTTGGCTTGGGTGTGCCACTAGTAGCGGCTAATGTAGCCTTGAGCCGCTAGCAGCGGGCCACAGAGGTCTGGTCCACGCACGTCTTTCTAAGCTCGACACCACCACAAACTTCGGGCCCTAACCGACGCTGACTCAAGTGACATCACTCGAGGCAATTTGCCAGACTTCATACAGCTCCCTTTCACATGTGCAATAGTGAAGTTCTTCTTAATTTATGGTCATAAAGTCTTCTCTTTTGAATGAAACAACTTTTGTTTATAATTTTTATCTCAGAAAAGCAATGGCCAATATGGATAAAACCCTCTATCCGCTGCAATATCTATATACTATATTGTAATATAGTACATTTTATGGAAAAAGCCGCTGAGAAACGATTTGTGGATAAAAGATCCAGATGGGGACGCCTGGTTTTGGCAAAGTTACCAAATGATAAATTGGGTTGCTTCATCATAATGATGCAAAAAATCCTAAAAATAATATTGCCATAAAGCTGTCCTAATCATTAATTTGCAACAATCATAAAAATGGCTTAATACACCCAAATATATTAAAAGGGATAGCTGTGGTGGCATAAATAGTACAATCTGCCACGGGGAACAATTAAATATAGTCTTGCGGCATACATATTGTCATATCTCCAAACTCTAATTCATCGGGGTAATGGAGAGATCAGAAATCTATTGGTTTGCTTCAATGGACACTTTTAGTGTCCCATAATCAAATGTAAGACATGTGTAAGAAATATGAGGCAACACACAACCCTCGGAACTAGTTTGAATTTTCGATCTTAAAGTATCGGCCACCAAAAACCCACATCAGTTGAACCCCGGTGTCTACGCATCCCAAAGCTGTGCCTCCAATCTAGCACTCCTGATCGGTAACAGTGGAGCTTGGGGAGGAAAGGAAAAAAAAGGGGGACAAGGGGGCCGGTGTATAAATAGCTTTGGTGCCCAGTTGCATAGCAACCGATGCCATGTTGCCGAGGTGTAACGCCCCTCGCCACGCCCCTTGTCCTGACTGCTCTGTTCCATTTTCCTCCCTCCGCAGTCTGCCTTCGCCATCAAACGCAGCCTCGCGGATGTGAGTGCGTCCCCGTGTGTGATTTAAAGAGGCGGCCTGTCCATCAGACCGGCAGTGTGATGTGTGCTCGTTGGCACGGCTTTCATTTGTCACGAGAAATTAAGAGGTGTGGTGGGTACAAGTTGCACTATCTGTGAGTGTGTGTTATCTATCTATCTATCTATCTATCTATCTATCTATCTATCTATCTATCTATCTAACTATCTATCTATCTATAGGTCCATCCATCCATCCAGCCATCCTTCCATCCATCTATCCATCATGGTGGTGCTTTTGTGAACCATCAGTGTCAGGCAGCAGAGTGGGAAATGTTTTACAAATGCTGCCTGTCAGGAGGGAGGAGACCATCCCCGGAGGTTTCAATCACCCCCCACCCCCCCAACCCCCATCCAAAACCCGCCCCAGCCCAACACCCTCCATCCTTCCATCTCTTCCATCAGAGGTGCTAATGAGCCCAGGGAGAGGTGGGGGGGTTGCTAGGGGGAGAGAAAGAGAGAGCAAGATAGTGCAAATGAGGTGATCAAGTCATGCTGTGTGTGTGTGTGTGTGTGTGTGTGTGCGTGTGTGTGTGTTTGCTCTATCCATCACACACGAGTGAAGGAATGCTGCATGTTGGATTCAGTGATCCAGAGTCACAGTGATGCGAGTGCCCGGTTGTGACGTGGGGCGAGTTGGTAATAACTCCTCCCACAGAGAGACGCAACCTGGCGTCGCGGCCTCGGCGTCGCCGGCCACGAATGAAAGGGACGGCACCAGGGTTATTCCAATTAGTGCTAATATTAGGATGTTCCTGCACGGCCGCGGCTCCGCAACACACAAACACACACACACACACCCACGCACACACACACCCCCACACACACACACACACGTGTGCCTTGTGTCAGCTAGCAGTAAGAAAGGGGCCTTTCAGGCACCCGGCACGCAGCCACGCCAAACACAGCAGTCACTTCTGGAAAGCGCTTGGCACACATCCCCCGGTCTGAGCTGCGTGCTGGTAGCCAATGTGTGTGAGCAAAGCCAGGGAGGACCTAACAGCAGCATATTAATACCACAGTTAACACTTCATGTTTGAATGTGTATGAATAAATCAATGTATGTTGTGATTCCAGGCATGTCAGTAAGCAATGTCCTTTCATTTATGTTAATACAAAACCAAAGAGTCCACAGCGCCCACTGTTCAGAACCAATAATATTATTTTTGAAGTTGCGGTGAAGTAAATGTAATAATTAGCCAGAGGGCGGTGTCAGAATAAAAAAGCAAAAAGCCAATTCATTGCAAATATTTGCAAATGTTTTGCTGCCAAGAGAAATGGTTTGCAATTTAGTTCACCATGTTACATGCAAACCGGCACAAAACACACAGCGCGGTTGAGGCTGAATGAAAAAAGAAGAATAAAAAAAATCAAAGAATGGTACAAAGTGGAATTTTTACCTGATGATGGCTTTAGATGGAAAGTCAGGGGATCACCAAAGTTGACAATGGTAGTCAAGACAAAACCAAAATCGTCAACCTGTGACAGTGCTAGAGAAAAGTCAGGGGATCCCTTCCTCAGTCATTAGGATTCATCCTCTGAGGACCACAAATGTCTGCCTACATTTTGTTTTTAGTTTGTTAAAACATTTTTTAGTAGCTGTAGAGCCATTTCATTGCATAAGTGAAACCCGTGGTTGGCGCTGGATGAAAGGTCCGTAGGATTGATCCTCTGGCGACCATTAGTGTCAAATTTTGTGGCAATCCGTCCAGTAGATAAAGAGATTTTTCCAGCTGAACCAAAACGGTGGCCATTAGAAAGAATGCAGGTTTAAGACACTTTTCGGACCCGGAGGTTGCCCCCCCCCACCACCCCAATACAGATCCAATAAGGATAATACTTTATGGCCGATGTATATCAAATGCCTTTTGGCCATTTGTTAGTCTAATACATCTTTTTATTATGTAACTATTTGACAATAAAGTTTTTGAAAAGGTCCCCCCCCTCCTCTGCAATTAGCTACAATCTAAACAAATAATAATAATAATAAAAAAAAAAACATCTTGTAACTGTGGTTATATTGCCCTCACATTCCATCATATTCGCAAGATGATGTAGTGCTTCATTTACAGGAATAGATATGGACGATAACCACAGACGACCAGATAGAATTACCTCACACCAGGATTCTTTTTCCCCACTATTTATCCTTCTGCAGCCATGTAACGGGGACGAAAGGGGCATCGCCTTTCTCGCTCTGCTTGCCATGCACATTTATGGCTCTACGGTGCAATGGAACACATGTTTCCTGCCCACTGTTTTCTCCCAGGCAGCGCATACAATGAGAATTGAGAATTGTCTGCGGTGACCGATACAAACCAATCGTTGCGGACTGGAATTACCGGCTTGACAATCTTTGGTGGAAAACTAGCTGTGGTGCGGTACGGCCAGAATTCCTAAGCCATGAGTGAGATTGGTGGACATCGTTTAGCATTTGAGAAAATTCTCAAGGGCATAATATTCTTAAACAACTCGCCGTCTTGTGACTCAAACCAACATAAGGACAACAATGCAAACCGTTAGCCTGGTGTCAGTAACGCCAGGTGACGTACCTCGGGTAGATGCCGCTGACCATGTCCTGGGACAGGAGGCCCGAGGCCGCGTGGCTCGGCCCCGCCGCCTTCGACAGCAGCAGTACGATCAGGCCCCTCGTCTGGAGGTTGTGCCTGCTGTCGTAGACGTAGCCCCTGCAAAGAAATAGCATCCGGAGATTGAAGTACAAACAGGCAAAACATCAAAACTCTGGTCATTTCACTCGACTGTACACTGAGGATGCACGGTCCGTTAGCTCTGTAGGACAAACCCTTTCCTCGAAGTCCTTGACAGTGACTCAGACCTGTAGCATTCGTGTTTCTAACATCTTTCCCCGACACCTTGCTGCCATCTGTTGTGAAGAGCCCGGTTCCAGTTACACCTGCTCCCACGGCCCCGTTTTAATGAGCACTGTTTTAGGAGCCGGTAACAGCTTGAACACATTCGACGCGCGAACGTGGAAAGCTATGCGGAAGGGACTCAACGTCGGCTAACACGTTACATCTGAAAGCGCGGCCCTTTTTCCTCCTCCGTGCTGAAAAGCAGTTCCGTCGATCTCGAGGCGAGCGCTCGCTGTGCAACGTCAAGGGCCGCTAATCATCCCCGGTTGGTTCCGATAGCGTGTCACAAATAATATGCGAACGAATAACGAGTCGGGAGCGGCGAGACTGAACCAAAGCGGTAAAAAGTTAACAAGTGACGGCACCAAAAAAACAATGAGTTAAAAGATGGCGAAATGCTATGAGGGGCTGTAAAATCGGGGCGATAATTCTCTGTGGGTTTGCCACTATGAACGATTCCTTTGAGCCTTTTGAGCCATTGTTAATAGAAGAACATTTATCACAGCAGCTTTAATATATACGCATGTTAACATAAGGACATTTGAACAGGAACAAAGCAACCAAAACACTATTTGCGACTTGAGGACACAATGCAGATTGTGCTAAGCGTATGAACTAAATGTATCGTGCATGGTCGATGACAAATACAGGAATCTAATTGATCAGTCTCTTGCTGTAGGATTGTATATGTCCCTTGGGTTTGAAGTGGAGGTGGGTGGGGGTGGGGGGCACATAGACAGAAACACACCCCATGAAGACGCACACGGAGCCCGGTGGTGGGCAGATTAAATATCTTTTTAGTCTCTCTGGGGAGCGGTTAGACAGAGCACCTCTAATCCCGTCCCTATGGGAGCCCCTTGTGCCATGAATCACGCTCTCGTTAGGGGCTCCGAGGCAGACAGGTGGCCACGCCCCCCCTCCGCTCGATGCCCAGACACTGGCCCTCACCGCCACCTCCACAACCCCCCCCTCCCACACACACACACACACACACACACACACACACTCTCTCTGACCCACCCCTGCACCACATGGGGGAGGTGGAGGAACCCGACGCAGAGAGTGGATGCGAGAGATAAAGCATGACGAGAGGGAGGGGACCGGAGAGAGATGGAGAGAAGAGAGGCCAGACAGAAATGAGAATGCCAGAAAACATGACGGGAAAAAACACACACACACTGGTGATTCAGTGTTCTGGTGCTGAAAAGGAGAAAAAATAATACTCTGAAGCTTTGTTCCTTGCCCCCCCCCCAAAAAAAACACCTCATGTTGCTTCCCCCGCCCCCCAAAAGAAAATTACGATACAGCTGACATTATGCAGGGCCATCTTTCAACACAGATTTATTTATGGTCACTCTAAATTTCTGCTCAATGGGGAAAAACAGCCCGGCGTACTGATGAATGCAGAAGCATCGCCCGCTGAACCGAAAGAAGAAAAAAAAGGCTACAGAGCAAAAAAAAAAAGAAATAAAAAAAGATGATGAAGCTGCTCTCCTCCTGGGGAGTCCGGTTAAAGCCAGTGGCCTGGCGGTGGCAGATGATTAATATTTATGTCACTATCCACACCAGCACACATCAATCAATCACAACCGCCCTCCCGCAAAAGGGGTGGGGCAAGGATGATGTGGGAGAACGAGAGACAGCGAGGGCTTCAGAGCAGGGGGGAGAGAGAGAGAGAGAGAGAGAGAAATGGGCTGCTGTCATTTTAAAAAGGGTTGTGAACGGGTCACCACGCCTTCCGCTCTGCAACTGCAGCGCAGGAATTTCAGGAACTTTAGACGGCGTGTGCAGGGGGCCGGAAGTAATGCTTGCGAATGTATGACCGCACGTGTGTGTGTGTGTCTGTGTGTGTGTGTGTGGCGGCGTACTGATCCTCTGTCCAGCCTTTTTTAAGTATTGAAAGAATGAATGTGGCCAACACTCCTGCACTTTTCTTGGAGGACAGAATTCATGCAACGCGTTCGCCTCCACTGTGCATTGAAGATGCCTTTATACGTGGTCATGATGACATGTTCAGACAAAATCTCCCGGCAGTTTATTCCCACAATTCCAAAACGCCTGGAGTACAGCAGGTGGGGGGTTCTCTACTACGGTGAGGGAATGTGCCTCTTTTGCCTTGAAAACACACATGCAAAAAAAGGTCCCGATGAAACGCGGAGTTGGTCTTAAAAAGGCTCTGAGAACACGTCCACTCGTCGGCTTCTTACTTTGAGCGAAAACGGGGTGAGAAGAAGGCTTGGAAGGAAACGCCAGTCGAAGTCAAACTCTCAAGGACTGTCCTTAAAGCCAGTTAAGTTTCTTCTCCCGGGCCGCGGTCCCCGTGTCGCTGTAACTCCAGACTTTGGGGCAAAGTTAGCTGAGCTGCAGTTTTTTGAGAATGAAAGGGAAAGGGAACACCGAAACCCGACCCCACGAGGGTCTGCCTGTCTGCTATTGTGGATATTTTTATCCGCCGCGCGTCTATGGCGGAGACACAGTGGGAAATACGAACCAGCCGAACCCAAGCTGACAGTGAGGAGTCAGACTGTCAAGAGGTCTGCTATCACCCCCACCACCACCCACCACCACCCGCCACCCCTCCACCCCTCCACTGCTACAACACCCAAATGGATTGTCATATCAGATTTAGGTGTATAGGTTATTACACCCTTGGGCTCCTGTTTCCAACACACCCGTCTGGATTGAGTTTGAGGACTCTCTCGTCTCCTTCTCTTCCCTTGGTGCTCCGAGTGCCTGATTTCTTTGATAAAAAAAAAATAAACATAAGAACGCTGCAGGCAACACCTATCCCAAAGCGATGGGATAATATTTGGAAGATGTTAACCTGTTCCAGCTCCTCCTGCGTCGACGCACAGCTGAGGCTTTGCAGTTGCATCACAAAGCAGCTGGAATATAGCTACACGCTGGATATAAAAACAAAACAGATGGTGTGGCCATAAGTCTGTTTAGGAATGTCTAATAAAGTTGATTTAAACCCAACAAAAAGAGGTGTCTGTGACACAGTGAGCGGTCTTATTTTTCCCTTTGAATGCAGGTCGTTAATAACGATATTCACCAAAAAAAAAGGATTTATCGACCAAGAATTGAAAAAGTTCAGGCGTAGTCGTGCGTCCTTGGTCGATGCTTCTTTGAATGAGTTACTTTATTTCTGTCTAGATGAAGATGTTCATTGCTACTGAAGCACTGTACTTACTTACAGGTACTATACTATACTTGAGTGTTCTGTGATACTTTATACTTCTACTTCACTACATTTCAGAGAAAAATATTGGATTTTTTTACATCACTACATTTATTTGGCTGCTGAATTTACTAGTTAGGACAACTTTTCAGATTAAAATGGTACATAAAAAAAACATTATACAAGTTAAACAATGTTTTACATAAAGTAAAAAAAAACAAAAAAGAATACAAATTTGTGTATCATAACTTTGTTTTTTTTTCTTCTTTCCTCTCCCGTTAATCGTCTCATGACCCCTCAGATTGACCCTGTGACCCCTCGGTTTGGGTCACAGGATTAATTAGCTTAAGAAGCTAGCTGTATATATAAAATAGTTTAAACTAGCTACCTCTCCACCATCCACAACACTAGAAATGGTTCTCACGCATTGATCAGCTCAAGACTCTAATAACGTCATATTTAATGACAATATATCCACTACTTTTAGTTTTGATACGTTGGGTACATTGTACTGCTAATACTTCTGTGCTTGAATAACCTTAAGTGGTATTTTGAAAATATGACTTACACTTAACAAGAATACTTCTAAAGTGTTGTATACTAAAAATCAACAGGTGGCTGTTAACAGGCCATGATATGCAGCAATGTGCCAACACAGTAAAGGGAAGAATAAAACTACAAGCTAGTTATCATTATAGTATTGGTGCTATTGTATAATAATATCAATATGAACATCTAAAGCTGCAAAGTTATGCACTAATTGAAGGTTAATTTGTCTACGTATACAATGAGGTCAGTGAGTAGTCTAAACAGACTCGGCATGGCCAACTTACTTCTTTTAGATTATTGTCTCTAAACGTATTAAAGTTGTTTTTATATCTTTTGGTGTCACGTTCCTTAATGGATGGTAAGAGAAGAAAAAAATAACTTTTCTTTTTTATTTCTTTAAACTCACTAAAACCTAAACTCCATTATATTCCAGATGCTGTCTGGGAGAGCTTTAACGAATAGGGGCTGGGAATATTATTAAATATGATAACTTATAATATTTAAAAAATGATCACATCATGATGAAATCATATACTGGGACATCGTGACACACAATCACGTCGTCTAAAATTGACAATAATGAGCACAAGCCGACTGAAATTCCTCAGAAAAATCTGTTTATTTTGCACTAAAGTTCTTAATTACATGAGTAAACACGATGTTTAGTGAACCACCAGAAAGCATGCATTGTTATAGAGATATGAAATTACCTATAATCCCTCAGCCCTAGTTAGGAGACAATGACGGTTGTAAAGTTTCATCACTTTTATGTGAGACGCTTACAACAATAGCAGCCTGTGAGTGATATATGCGAGTGAAACATGTCAGGATATGAACCACGTCCCACCTGGTCTGATAAAGACCAATGCGTTTTCTGACTTTATTTTTATTGTGGTAACACCCCATTACATTTTAAATCACAAAAAAAAAAAATACACGCAATATAGCGCCTGAAAGCTACACCAATCTTTGTCTGGGGCTAAATATTGATTTATTGATACCAAACAATTGCTGTTTACCCACATGCCTATAGAATTATGAAAGGGGATACCATGAATACGTATGTGCAGGTGGGGTCAAGTGTGTTTGTCCGTGTGTGGGCAACAACATAAATATAGACCCACAATGAGAGGGGCCACTGGAAAAAAATGGCATGTTGGGTATCAATTTTAAGTTTTTGTTGTTGTTTTTTTTCATAAAACAGTGGCTACACAGTGATTTGAGTGTAAACGTCAGTGCAACATTTGATGACTAAAGATGATTAAATGAGAGGCACAAGTTAGAGTGAGCTCAAGGAATGATGGAACACGGGACTCATGACCCAATTTAATGTGCTGTTTGTGTTGATTATCCTTATCTTGTCCACTCATTAAATCATACTAATTAAATACTGTATTTTAATTCAGACTGTAGGTTGGTGAATTAAATTCATGCCACGACATTGAGAGATTCAAAACAATAATCTGAGTCTTCTTTGGAGTCATCATCTATCTTTGAAGCTTTGCTCGCAGACAAGAGTCGTGTTATTTCCCCACAAATGTGTGAATGTAGTCTGGTTTTGGGGCGTCCACTCCCTGGGGTGAGGGGGGGGAGAGAAGCCCAGCGAGCCGGAAACCAAGGGGGGCAATCTCGGCGGCGTTACCTTGCAGTGTTGAGCAACGGGTGCTGAGTCCCGACCAGCTTCCTCACGTGCATGGCAACATTACTGAGCTCATCGCTGAGCAGGCAGCGCAGGCTCATGAAGGAGGTCGGGTATCCGACGAGCTTCTCCGCGTCCGACACCACTTTGCTCCAGTTTGAAGGTCCGGAGCTGGACAGCAGGCTCTGCGTCCTCAGGCCTCCGCGGGACCACGCCGCGCGGGACAGTCGCGACCATGTCGCTGGAAACATATTCTCTCTCTCTCTTTCTCTCTTTCTCTCTCTGACTGTAATGTTTTTTGTTGTTGTTGTAGTTTGTAGACAAGTTGCTCACGGTGCCATTCGGGTAGCCGCCACCATCTTTGAACTGTATCCCCTGATTCAAGCCGCTCCCGCCGTGACGTGCTCTCCAGCAGGACCGCGTCTGTGTCGTTTATTAAAAACTATATTCTCCCATCATGATATAACTAACGTACCGTCCCCGTGGGGGCAACTAAACGTTTCACAACACACGACCTGTCGGTTGCTGCGAGCCGCCATCTTTACACACGTAATACGTTACGTCGTCAACGTAATGACGTCGGTCGCCAAATTCCGACAAGACACGCCCCATAGTAGTAGGAGAGTACTAGAAAATTAGATACTTTTACTCGTCTTTGTCTTTTGTCAAAGTCCCACTGTGATAGCACGTGACATGAATACATTTATATATTCCTTTGTTTTCAGTGCTTTGTTCGGCGGCTATAAGATGAACAAAGTGTCACTTGGTCAAATATAGAAACGTTCACAGTTGGTTGACACCTGTCGTCCCTGTCCTCCGCTGGGAACGATTGCGCAACGTGATTGTGGAAATACACAGCAGGTCAATTATTATTTATTTAGCAGTCACAACGGTTGTGAAGATGTCACAACATTCACTCACCACCACCAGCAACAACAACAACGACAACAACAACAACAACAACAACAACTGTGTGCCAGTTGTGCTATATTTCAAGGTAACCCAGTGCCCCAGTATAATGTGTTTAATGTATTTGTGTATGAACCTGTTTAAATCGCTTATTGTGCTCATTAAAAAGTGAATCACTAAATTCTGTGGTAGTCAAAAGGGCCCGATGCATTGATTGCCTCAACATTTCGGGTTGCTTTGCCTTGAAAACAAAACTGCAGGTTATGTAAGTGAGGGTATACAAGTGGATCATATGTTGGTATAAGTTATATTTTGTGGCTTCAATTTGATGAAACCATTCCCACGTTTTGGTTGATTTGTGCGCACGAGATAAGTGTCCGGAGAGCCAGAAGACAGATGAAGTGCGGTGCGCGTGCTTCAAGCACGTGCATCAGCAGCGATGGAGTTCTCCAGGACCGTCCGACTATAAAGTTGGGAGGAAACTTCGAAGACTCGGGAAGCTTCGATAGAATCGTCCGACTCAGCCGACGATATAATCCACACGCTGTTAATATTCTCGTTAATTGGCTTTTACTAACAATAATCCCTCGCAAAGCAAGTGTTGTCAACATGTCTGCATAACTCATCCCTCAAGCTAAAGTAAAGCTTAATTA
Source organism: Ophiodon elongatus (assembly GCA_016806645.1). NCBI lineage: Eukaryota > Metazoa > Chordata > Actinopteri > Perciformes > Hexagrammidae > Ophiodon > Ophiodon elongatus. The sequence continues at coordinate 1,524,181 of JACSYO010001494.1, forward strand.
AAGAGTCTTTATCCAGAGCTACCCGCAAGGACGGGTGCCTTCAGCAGGTGGCGGATGGAATGAATGACTCGGCCTTGTGCACTGCCAAAATTATTTCATTATTTAATTTGCGGCCGTGAATAAATCAAAACAAATGGGAACGATTTAATTAAATTGAGCCCAGGAACTATAACTTGTGCGAGAATGTTTTTTTTCTTCTTCTTCTGCTTCTTTTTGATATATTAAGATACAGTGCTGCCTCACAGTTTGCTCCTCATTTAATTGACACTGAAACATCAGTGACATTTTGTGTGCATGCTTTATATATTAAGTCAGATTACTGCAAACCGAGAAGCTGCTCACTGAGACTTTACGCCGACGTGGGAACACGTTCGGATAAAATCCGTCTTAATTCAGTCCCATCTCGGTATGTGTTTCTATTCCCAACGTCATAGAGCTAACCACTAATCTGAAGCTGAATACCAGATGAAAAAAAAGAAGAAACTACCCATTTAAACTAAAGTGTTTAAATTGTGAACCCCCCCCGTTTCAGTTCATGTAATACAATCCTTCTTACAATATGACAGTTCCACAGTCTGATAGGGAAATGCCCCGACACCGTTTCTTTTGCTAAATACTGTACATTCATGTCTGCTTGAGCAACACTTTATTTCCCATTAAGTGTCGCACTTTTGTTTTTTAGAAATATATGTCACAACAATATTTAGCTGTAGCAAAAAATTTTTTAAAAATGCACCAGAATCCACACACGCGCTTTGTTTCAATTTCAATTTCAATAAATAAAGTGTTTTCCTTCACACGTCCTAATTCCCACTCCTCCCGCCACCTGCATTACTGCACAGTGCATCACCGGGAGCCTTCCAGTCGTGTGACGCTGAGCCGAGCTGCTGTGGCTCTTGTGATGCAGGCGGGTCGTTGGTTTGGCGAAGCATGGCAGGAGCCGCACTGGAACGCGCGCCACTCATCTCCCCCTGACCCTGCATCACGGTTCGCAGCTCCCGCTTTTCCTGCCGATTTTCCGGCTCAAATGGGTGTCACAATGCCATGAGCAGCATCCCCTCCTGCCCCCCCACCCCCCTCATCCTCCCCATCCCCCCCTTTTCCCCAGGCACCCTCAGTGGCTTTCCACCTGCCAACTCATTGTAATTCTGTGACAGCTTGTAGCACAGGGATGAAACAGGTAAATTCGTGCCCATAGCAAAAATCACTTATAAGGGGGATCTGTTACTGTTTCATATGCCTGTAATGACCCTGCTTTCTTTGTTTGTTTGTTTTTAGAGTAACTGAGTGGCCTCTAGCTGAGGAAAGCCATTGTAAAACATCCTGCTGTCACACTGTGCAGCGTTGTCAAAGCATATGTCGTGTCAAAAAGCAAAACAGCCTACAACAACATACATCTGAATGCATGTGCATTTGAAATATGCATAAGTATGTGGATGTAAACCGCATGAAGAAGAGCAGCAATTTGTGACTGATGCTCGTGTTCCGTTAAGTGTGCCAGGATGCCAGGATATAGGGAACCGGCATGCACAAAACCAGGACCATTGAAACCAGTTCACCTCAATGGAAGGCATGTCGTTTTAGTGACGTCCTACACCCGCTTTGTTGCTTAAGTGCTGTTTCAAATCTTCCATATAGAATGCATCTGGTTATTTTCCAAGTGAGACATGTGCAGGCTGTGCTAAATAAAGATTATGTACTGTGTGTATTTAAATGACCCACTATTATTTACTGGAATAAGTGTTGAAAAAAAAGGAACAGAAGGCTGACTGCCAGGTTACAACTCCAGTATTTGACCTTTCACTTTGGACTGAACGGGAGCCCACGGTTATAATTGATCAGTCCAATAATGGGAAGAAACCTGTTTAAATCAGTTTTAGAATACTTTCCCTCTCAAACAGTTGGACTTGGGTTATTTTGGAAAGTGGTGAAAGTAACAAATTACGAAGCAGTTTCGAGGCTCAAAGTGTGATGTCTTGGGTTTGGATGGAGCCTACATCAGACCTTTGTGTCATCCTCAATCTTCCTCTTCTCCGACAAGTCCAATAACTGAACCAAGGTATTCCTGCAGAACACATTTTTACGAGGACAGGTTTTATATGAAAGCACGCAGGGCATCAAAATGAAAACTGAGGCTTATTTGCGCCATGCACTTTGTTACCTAAAGAAACAACCTGACGTCGAAGAAGCAACACTGAAAGCCAAATGGAACGTCATTTTAATCAGATGGTTCAGACATTATGAGACAACAAAAGTTTCCTTTGGCCTTGAGAATGTTGGACCTTTTCCATCTCTGCGATGAAGGGTTTGTTTTAGGCATGCTCTTCTATTCTGATTGCTTTTTCTCAGTTGAGAAGACTGCCAACATCATGCACCTGCTCCGGACGCTCCTGACTTTCCGCTATAATGTTTCTCGTTGACACGGTCCCCACAAAAACAACTATATTCGAGGGAAAATTCCTTTGCCAGGTTTTTATTTTTTTTACTTTTACAAAGAGGCAATAGAAAGCACCATGACTGGAAACATTACAAACTGGCATTTGGGATGTACACGGCCCAGGACAGCAGGCCCAACATCATCGGTACCCATCTACAGAACATCATGTGATATTGGTGACAAGAGGTGCCTGCGAAGGGCCCGATGGAAGTTAAAAGTTAAAACCCAACCCAGAGATACAGAAGTATCTGCTGCCATGCCACCAGACCACAGAGCAGCTTCTTTCCTCAGGCTGTCAGACTCCTCATCCTCCAAAAATAAATAATAAATACTTTTCTTTTTCTTATGTGTAGCAAAATGGGACTCTGTACAGCTGCGTTTCTTTCTGCAACCCTTTTTTGTACAATGACAATAAATGAACATTGAACCTCGCAAGACAAACAAAGCCATGGTTTTTAAATCCCTGCAACATCCGCTGACCTACCGACGTGTCTCTGAGCAAGGCACTGCACACACCTGCACAGCTGCTCTGGTTAAGGGGGCAGTTTATGATCATCCAACTATACGCACTGGAACTTCCAGACTCGACTGGAGTTGGTGGTGTTCAGTGACTGAAGCAGAGAAGTCTGTAACACGATAGAAATACCATAATTGCATGCTGACCAACACCGTGTAGGTTGTGAGACTCCCCTTCAGGACCAATGTGGGGACTGGGTCACCGCGTGCTGGTGTGTGGGCACCTGTTTGCTGCGTGCAGCCTGTCACCGTGCGGGAGCAGCGCGGCGCTAAGTGGATGTGACCGCGCTGATTGCGCTCCACGGGGAAAGCGAGAAGAAATAGCCCACCTCTGATCATCAACGCGTCATATAATGTTTCAGCGCACGCCCCTCCCCCTGTCTCGTTTTGCCCCCCCCTCACACTCACTCAACCTCTCCTTTGACTCACAGAGGCGGCTCGCCACTGGTGCACGGACCGCGGAGGATACGGGCAGAAGATGGCTGACTTAGCCGGGCACCGCAAGCCCTCGGCGGCATCACCAGCGTCACACGGGCCGCTGAAAAGCTGCAAGACATCCGCCGTCTGGCGACTGTAAACAGCCGCCGCTGTTTCACGCGCTCTCTCCCTCTCTCTCCCCCTTCCACCCCCCACCCCTCTCTCTCTCTCTCTCTCACCCTCTCTCTCACCCCTCCTCACCGCAAATATTGACAGAAGTATCTCAGAGAAAACATGGCAGAGATGGAAAAAGAGGGCAGACCTCCGGAAAATAAAAGAAGCCGAAAACCAGCTCACCCGGTGAAAAGGGAAATAAATGAAGAGATGAAGGTAAAAAAACAAAAGAAACAAAAAACAGGGGGTCTGTTGCCCACTTGCATGTGATTACGCGTGGAAGCAGAGTGCTTGTGAGGAGCATGCATGTCCGTGGAGGCACCACACCGGGCGTCCTCAGTGGAAATAGACGATACACTCAAGTGCAATCGGCTGCATGATAGCTGCAAACTTTGATTTATGTTTTTTTTTTTATTTCTTAATATTGTTTTAATCCAAGTACTATTGTCCACGCTGAACGGCAGCCCGAGCAGCGCACCCTGCCAGTGTACCGCCTCGCACAATGGATGCGGCACCCGTTCACTGCTCCTGGAGTAAGTTTGGAATCCGCGAGGGCTACGGCGCACGTTCCCTGTCGCCTCGTGTCATAATTTCGCCTTGTTTGCGTTGCCGCTGCCTTTTCATGGCTCGCCCGGAGTAAACGGAAAATCCAGTGCGTCAGTGAAGGCGTCAACAGTGCCTCTACTATTACTATTAATACTGTGGAACTACGGCGCAACGGAGGGCAGCCGATGTGCATAATTAGTGCGAATCAATGGAAGGGGAGGGAGGGGGGGGGGGGGACACACGCGTGTCCACGATGCCTTTTTCTGGGTCCGACTGCGTGGGTTTGCCTCTTTTGAGTCGAGGTGTGTGTTTGTGTTTTTGTGTACGCGCGCGTGTGTGTGTTTGTGCGTGTGCGTGAGTGTGTGTGTGTTTGTGTGTGCTGCCCAGCTGCCCAGAGGCGTGTGATCCAGATGTGCGTCTGTGAGCTTTACGCACTCGACAAGGAGCACATTGTCTCCTGTGTTCGGCCTGCAGCGGATCTTCCCCCCAATATTCACCCCACACGTTGTTTCTATTCCTTTCTTCTTTTTTTATGTTGCTCGATGCACGTTATGATATTTGAGCCCCGTGCTCCGCGCGGCTCCTTGAGGAGAAAGAAAGTGTTCCTGACATTTGTGTGTGTGTGTGTGTATGTGTGTGTGTGTGTGTGTGTGTGTGTGTGTGAGAGAGAGAGAGGGAGAGAGAGAGAGAGAGAGAGAGAGAAAGAGAGGCAGGCTGTGTGTCCGCTTTGTCTCCATCTCCTCATTGTTTGTATACACATTTGGCTGGAGACACATATGCTCCCAGGGCTCTGCTGTTATGGGCGGATATGCAGGTGATCACATCGGGGATAATTGTGGAAATTATTATTATTATTATTATCATTTTAAGGCTGTCAGAGGAGAAGCCAGGGTGCTGGCAAAAAAAAAAATACCCCTGCTGGAATAAAGGCTTTTTTTGGGTGTCAATTCCAGCCGCGTTCACGTGTCACTGGTTCTTCTTTCTTACTGTAAAAAAAAAAAAAAAAAAATTATGTTCATTCTATGAATGACAGTCTAGATGCTTTGTTGGTGATTATCATAGGGAAAGAAGGAACGGGATGTGATATTGCATGATAATGCACGATAATATAGCCTATTGGAATACACTACTGTCTTTTAGGTATTTTCCTTGAGTGTGTCACTTATTTGCGGCTGCCTTCAGAGTTGTCCTTGCTCATTTATTAAAACTGCATCCAGAGAGAAGGCTTTTTATTCCATTGGCAGAATAACAGTTTGGCTGAAGTGGAATTTTTCTTTTTTTCATAAAATAATAAAATAAAAAAATAAAAGTAATGGTTCTCAGTTTGAGAATAAATACAGTTAACCCTGCCTCCTGTTGTCTGGAAGGGAGAGGGTGTGTGTGTGTGTGTGTGGGGAGGGGGGCGGGGGGGCTGTCAGTCAGGCAGGGTCTCTCCATTGAGACATTTCCTTATTTCCTATCAGGGGAGCACTTGAGGTAGTCTCAGTGGAGCATTTAGAATGGATGAAATCTTTATGAGCGCCATTTAGGCACACTGAAGTGCTGTCCGTCCAGGTTTTATTTGGTCATTTGTGTCATTACAGCCGGGGAGCAAAAAAATGTAATGTCCCCTCTTGTAATTTATCAGATTGTCCGAGTAATTACAGGATGTCAGTCACCGGTCAGACATAATGTTCTATTTTGAAGGTATAGCGGGTTTCTGCTGTTATTTAGAAGGTGATGGATGCTGCGACGCACAGGGGGAGGGGGGTCATCATTCGGGGTTCAGCGAATCGACACATCTTACAGTACAATATGTCTTTTTGTAGAGAAGACGTGTCACTTTAACATCTCGTTCGATTAAAGCAGATTCATTTTGTCGTTTTATTTTGTAAGCGCAGTGATCTGTCACAGCGTGGATCTTGAGTTTTCAATATGAAGACGGACCAGACTGAACAAATATGTCAGCTTGTGGAATTCTTTTTGTCTTTATTTTTTTTCTTCTTCATATATGTCAGTATAAAACACAGCAGATACGGTGCTGTGTTGCTGGAGCGTACAGGGGGAAAACACCACTCTCCCATGGCAACTCCAGTATCTCCCGTCAATAGCAGGGGAAGCTTTGCTGAACGGAGCAGCAGATGTGGTTAAGGTGTCAAAACACTTTCAAAGGCGAAACAAGTTCGATTGTAGCTCATTACGCAACCTTGAATTTCGTCTCCTATTGCACGCTTGCACGCAGACAGACAGACAGACAGACACACACACACACACACACACACACACACACACACACACATTCTCATCCACATGCGACTGTCTACAGATTTAATTTAGGAAAACACTGATCCACACGGATAGAAGGAAAGGGAACTACAGCTGCAGCCTCTTTCGCTCGATACCTTCAATGTTATCGTGACATCACGGGAGTTGAATGATGTTCAGCATATACGGCTGTATCTGATATGGTGTAACATTGCTTGTTGGCTATGAGAACATTACACCTGGATACGGATCAGACCGTAAACCCGGACCCAGCATTACAAGCTGCATATGTGCAGCTGCTTAACATGGTTGCATGATAGTAGCCCTGGAACAGGAAAGCCAGTACGTAAAGTTTAACGTATTGATTTCCTGTAGAAAACTTCTTCGATTCAGATTCAGAACAAAATGACCCAGTTTGTTCCCCTCTCTCATCTTCAATATTGCAGGCCTCCCAAAAAAACAACAACACACAATGTGCCCTTGTGAGGAGATCATACCTGGCAAAACCAAACAGTCTGACAGTGTTTCCTTCATCTGGCTGCTTAATGTGTGCCACGGTAAAATAAGCCTCGGTGAGTAATCAAGGGCAAGGAGGAGTGGGCATTGGAGGGGATATGAGAAGCTGGAGAGAGTCGGGTAAGAAACAGTGGAGAAAGGAATGTATACAGTGCTGGGCTGCCTAAGCTGTAAAAACTGTAACCTGAGTGTCTCTCCGCTAGATCGGATATCAAGGAAAGTAGAGGGAAATGAAAGCAGAGGAGAGGGAGAGGCAGAGGAGGAGAGAGGGAGCAGGGGAGTGGAAAAGTGGAGAAGTGGAGAAGGAGGAGGAGGAGGAGGAGGCGAAGGGAAACTTGGCGCGTGGATTTGGGAATTTTATCACGGTGTACAGTGACCTGCTCTGGTTTCTACCCGCAGGCTATCCAATTCCCGCCATCATCATTACCACAAGCCTGACTGGCCACGACTGGGTCTTACTGGAGGGAAACAAGGGGGACGACTGTGGAGGTTTTAAATGTATTTTTATCGTTATTCGCTGCTCAGTACACGGCAAGGATGTGCCAGTTTGTGAATCTGTGGGGAAAGTATCATGAGTACATCCCTAACTATACTGTGAAACCACCATCGTGTCTTTAACTCATATCAGAAGGTCTAACTTAGCAGAGGCAGAGCCATTTCAAAGCTCAAATAGCATTAATTGTACACAATGATCATAAAACATCATGTACTGTGTGTACATTGAGATGCCAGCGTATAAGGTGCACCAAGCTATTGCAATCCAATAATGACATATGGGGGTGGTTGAAATGTTAAAAAACACCTTATTAACATATTGAGATACTATTCAACATCACCAGGTTTAAATCTGATATTGTTTCAACTAGATATGATGCTTGAAGTGGTGTTTAAAATGCGAGTGGTGGTAAATCTGTTACATAGTTTTGAATAATTCTATAACAATTCAATGTCTTCGGACATTTCTTGACTTTTTGCAATGACTTACGCATTGATTAGCAAGTAATCTGTCCTTGCTGCCGTTATTATTATCTCCACCGGGAGATTATGTATTCAGTTGTGAGTGTGTGTGCATCTCTGTGTCTGTCTGTCTGTCTGTCCATGCCTAATCTTGCATGCTGTTGGACCCATCAGCCTATTCATTTCTGTGCTCATTTATGACTTTACGCTCGAGGACCTCTCGTGGTTGTGGTGATTCACAATTTCTGAAAACATTTTTCATTGACAGCTTTATACCGCCATTGACTGCTGCCTCCTCACTTCTCTTAACCAGCAAAACCTCAGCGCGTCCTCTCATTTTGGCGGGAGGAGAGCTAGTTAGCTGTTAGCAGCTGCTGGGAAGTATTGCCGGTTGTTTGCCGGGGGGGGGGGGGGGAATTAGCGTGGAGAGCCAGCATAGTTTCACATGTAACTTGGTGAATTATGGGTTTATTTTGACTAAAACAGGGCTGGCGATTGTGGAAAGGCTAACCAAGACAGTTTTGCTGAGTTTTATTTTGTTTCTATCTAGTTTCAACGAAGCGCTTAGCAAATGAACTGAGTGCTGGCTATAACAGAGCGCGTCTTCTTATGTCGGTAAGAGGAGAGCTAGTTAGCTGTTAGCAGCCGGTGGGCAACAGAGTCCAACAGAGTGTGTTTGGCTAACAGAGCTAATAGCTAACGGCTGATACAGCTAACGGAGCCAGCAGAACTAAACACACAGACCGTTTCTATTCGGAGGAAGCATTACACAGTCAACATTGAGCGATAGCTCAAAAGAGTTTCTCCTCTTGGCAGCATGAATGAGCTAGCTAATCGTGGAAATCTGTCTATTTGATTTGTGTATTTATTGTGTACAAGTGAACATATTGATCTGACAGTGGACGTTCATTGATGATATGGAAATATATTCATTCTTTACAGACCATAATCACAGAGAACAAATATTTTGGAGCCCTTGCCTTGTGGTTTTTGTGAGAGAACCCTGGCATGGACCAAAACTTTGTTCAAGGGGAAATTTTGACTTGATGTTGGCAGTTAACAAAAGGTTAACGACATAATTAGGACAGATGGACAGACCAAATGAAGTCCCAGCTCAGGGCCATGCATTTCAGCAAACAGCGCCTTTAAAAAAAAAAACTTTTCTAACTTGAAACATAAAAATCTTTTCAAATGTCTGGAAGCCTGAAAACAGAAACCACACTTGCAGTTGAGCGACCTCTGTTCTGTTCCGAGGCTCTTAGAAGACTTTGGGAAGAACGAAAGCTGATAAAAGAGCTATACATCTGGTGTAACATATAGACATCTGTAGCTGCTCCATGTGCTTCCAATGCCTCTTCCTCCCCAGCTCACCCAGAGCCGGAGCCGGTGCCGCCTGCTTTGATGAGCCGCCAGCCGGGATTAGATTCCACTCTTAATATCACTCCCACTTTCTCAAAGTAGTAGGGTGACACAGAGGACAGTTTGGTAGGAAGGAACAGGAGACACAGAGAGATGCTGTTTTGTCTCCCGCGAAGTGGTTCTTTTACAGCTACATCCGTTTTGCTCCGCAGTCCACTCGGGTGGGGTTGTGCTCCAACTCATTTGTTCAAAAGGGTTTTTCCTCTCAAGGTTTTTACCCTTGCAGTTGTGCTCATTGCCGCGGTTGTGCTTGCCATGCGTTTGCACTCTGCAGTCTGTCAGAGCACTGTTACATTTTGGGTTAGTTTCTTAAGCACAGTGAACGTATTAGAAAGCTCATGGAGAATTTTCGGCATCTCAGTTTGGATATCATACATTTTTCTTTACCTGATTGATTCATTTAAGAATTGTGTGAGAAAGGAAAATGTGGAAAACACGGCTAGAAAACATCCTAATCGGGCCACTTGCATTCACAGCCGTGGGCTATTTGCTGTATCGGAGGAAAATGTGCAATTGCCACACAGCATCGACAGGAATTGAACTGACCCCCCTCCTCCCCGGCCCCAACCCACACAATTTAAATCGTGAAATGTATTGGCCATTTCAAAATGCCATGAAGACACTCCATGGGTGAAAACACGACGACTGTGTATATAGCTGTCAGGACCTAACTTTAGCTCTGCTCAGGACGTGGCGCTACATCCGACTTCCAGCAACCTTCAGGCGGAGTGAGCACTGCTGTCACTCAGCATTGTTCAAGGCAGAAGTGCTGTCACATGAGCAAACATGAGCTGTCCTCATTAGCAGATGTCTTCCAGGCCGCCTAAACCAGCATCTTTTTAAAATCTCTGTGACAAAAAAAAAAAAAGGATTGTTTTTGGATTAAACTTTAAATACTTTAAATAATCGTTGCAAATACTCATAATTGTTGGATGCTGAGTTCCAGATGTTCACGCCACAACAGCAGCACGGTGCTTCGGCTTCACCTGCAATCGACTCGACCCGTGCCCTACACCTTTTGCGCCACCTCTGCCCACTGACCACCACAACACGGTGGTATTTAATAACAGGCAGATCAATAACTCCTGTCATTCTTCATCAATAATCCCTCCCCAGCATTTAGCCCAAGTCCTGCGACCAAGTGGGGCAAGTTCACTCCTGCGCGGAACAGCAGGAACCCCATGCTCTGTTCGAACAAAGCAAAACTGACCGTTTTGACTTCTCCGAGGTACGAATACAGCCCATCGTGAATTTCTCTCCCAAAATGCTTCGAAATGAAAGGGAATGTTGCCGATGAGGCAGGAGGGAATCTGCCTCTGTCGCTCCTCTGCTGTGCCACAGACTCTCAAATATGCAAAGAGATACTTCTGCCTCCGTCTAAACGTGTGTGTGTGTTGGTGTTTGTGTGTGTGTGTGTGTGGGCTCATTCCCACTTGTATCTCCCTTACTATAATACAACTGTAAGCAACATCCAAACTGCACTTTGTGTTGCCGCTCCGTTAATTGAATTTGTATCAAGTAATTGAGTCAGTGGACCAACTGTGGACTCAGACACACTGCGTGTCCGACAGAGACATTTTTTCTTTTCTTTTTTCATTCGTTGAGCAGGATGAGGTATTTTATTGTGACCCCCCCCCCCCTCCCCCCCAAAAAAGAAAACACCAAACCCATCTCCACTGAGACCTCATAGTTTCACTTTATTTGCCCAAATGAAATTCCGGTTGCAGACATGGTCACTTTTCCCACCCACAGGAAATCACGAATCAATACTTCAGCCCTGCCTCCAGCAGCACACTCTCTAGAGAAATCGGCAGTGAGAACTTTTTTCTCTCTCTCTCTCTCTCTCACCCTCCGGCCTTATTGATAGACATGAACTTGGCGTGAAAATCAACTTATCCTCTAGTTTTTCAAAACTTGCACTCCCAACACTCAAAGTTGCCCAGTGCACCTTTAAAGTTCACAGTCTCAGCGTGTGTCTTGTCTTCCGACTTCCTTCCTGTCAAATCAGACATCCCTCTGAGATGGCAATTATCGTTTGCATTTATTTGGGTACTGGCAACAGTTAGGCCTCTTATCTGAATTAGCTTTTTTGCCCCTCTTTTTCCTCTCAGAACGTAGCGACGGTTTGAAGACTGCAGATGCAGATGCTCTCTTCTCACCTGCGGATGTGCACGTTTGTTTTTTTGCCGTCAAATTTAGATCAGCCAAGAGTCAGATGTGCCGCGTGTGGCACTGAACCCCTCCGACGTGATCGCTGACGTATCGACGCGAGCTGTTTGCAATTTGACATTTAGCTGCTTAGTGTAGTGACTGATGAGTGTCGGCTGCTGCCCCGGTGAGATAATGCACAAAGTGGGACTGGCTGTATGATAATGAACTCACTCAAGTCTTTGTCAAGTTGATCTGGAGCAAGACCACCAATGGCGAGACAAAGCGGGTCGTCGCCGTGGCAACGCACTGTACGGGGCGCATCGTGGTTCGCCCTTGCAAGCCTTGTAATGCGATTCTACAAGCTGTCGTTGCGCGTCAAATTGACAGTACCTAATTGAGTAAAAAAAAAAGAAAGAACATGTAGCTGGATGTGTTTGTCATTATAATATACAGGAATGTATTCAGCAGCAATATGTAGGAAGCATCATTTACCGCGCCGGGGACCAGTGTTCCGTCTAAGCCGATAGTTTAGTGACCTGTGACTAATATTTTGTAATTACGGCGGATCCATCGCTGCTGTCGTTTGTTTCGAGGAAGCTATTTCCATCTATGTTGTTCGAGTCAAACGGTAGCTGAACCATTTACCGCAGTTTCGGGTTCAGTGAATGGACGCTTCTGGGAATATTCCAGCTGAGAGGCGGATGGTGATAATGGGCTGTGTGCATTAGCGGGTTTATGTTTTTTTTTTTAGTTTTGAGTGTGTGTTATTGACTGTGTTGCTGGCGGCCGTTATGGAGGAACTACTTTAATGTGTCACCTGCATAGATTAGGTGTGTTTATTTTTGCATACCTGCACTAACTATCTGCATAGCACCCTGCTGCGCCGTGCCGCTGGTGAATGTTGGGACTTTACAGCCCGACTCAAAGCATATTGGAAGGCTGTGGGCTGTGGAGTGTTATTTACTGCTCAGCCCTGTTTTACTCTCTATTTGTGTTTTTTTCACTGTGCTGTTATTGTTTGTTTCACCGGGATGGATTAGTGCTCTGAAATACACAGTTGTTATTAGTGATGTAGGGCATCTACCTACTTAACTGCTCTCATATTTAACCAGTTACATTTTTTGAAAATCCCTTACAGGAATTGCTCGACGTTTTGGGAAAAATGCTTATTGGCTTTCTCGACCCGAGACACAGATGAGCACATCGATGCCACTCTGTGCGCTCAATATAAAGCTAAAGCCAGCATTAGCATCTGCTTAGCTTAGCTTAAAGCCTGGAAACAAGGGTAAACAGCACTTTGTTTACATCTTTTCACTGTTGTGTGGTATCAACAAACGAGACATAACACTGCTGTTTTTATTTTAATTTATTTTTCACCTTCGGATGGAGCCAGGCCCACCGCTTTCCCTCGCTTCCAGTCTGTGTGCTAAGCTAAGCTAATCACCTGCTGGCTGTTCATATTTAGAGTACGGATATGAGAGTGATGAGTGGTATCGATCTTCTAACTCAGCATAATCAGCATCACCTGCGGTGGGTCGGCTTTACAGACTCTGCACAACCTTAAAGCTATAAGGGGAAACAGAACGGGAGAACTGCACTGCATGTTAAGGGGGGTTTTAACATATTGCACTTTAAGTTGGCTTCTTCTGTGGGTGAAGGCCCGGTGAGAGTGAAGATACCTCAAACCGTAAAACAAACAAATCAAAATCAGTCATCGTAAATAAATATAACATCTCTTTTCCCACTAAACAAGAGTGTAGTATAGCTGATCGGCAGCCATGACACAAAAAACATGTACGGTCCTTGGCATGTTGTTGTTGGATTCCTTAGCTTCGGGGGCCCCATGAATCAGTGGTCCCCGTGGTCCACTTAACCCCAGTGCTATTTTTGTCACCAGAGACAACATTTTCAGCCTATCAGAGGAGCCGTAAGAGAGAGGAGGGAGCTTTAAAAACACGCAAGTTACACCCTCATCTCTGCTGTCGCTGCAGTGATACATTCTCTATGCTGGTTTTGCGTGCTGTGATAAGGTTATCATCAGTCCATTAGTTTGACTGTCCAGCGTTTGGAGATAGTCAACCTTAATTAGTTTGACCTGCACTTATGAAGAAGAAGACCCAGAGGGGAAAAAAAAACCTACATGGTGGTTTTGCGAGATTCGAGTGGGATCGCAATATCTATGCCGGATTATTATGCGGTCCTGTGGGCCAATCTAAGGAGCTGATCTTACAGTGAAGGTCTCAGGAGAAGCCCATCAAATGCAACGAAAGTAGCATTGACCTCAAGTCTCATTCATCCTCATCCTGTTTTCCAAATGTCAGGATGTTTGCCTGGGTAACATTTACACAGTATATCATAGAAAAAAAAAATCACCTTTAATTTCGTACTATATGTTTACTCAATCACTTCTTATCAGAAGTAGCAGCTTGCGTTGCAAGATTTACAAACTTAAATTGGGTTGAAGTTGAAGTTTGTCTCACCAGCCAACTGTCTGTGTTGCAGAGTTTTGCAGAGAGCACCATGAACGAGCTGCTGGGCTGGTACGGCTATGACAAGGTGGAACTGAGAGACTCTGACAACCTGGAGATTGGGGAGACGCCACAGCACATCTCTGTCCTCAAAGGTATGCAACTGTACCATGCAGTACACCATTTTGGTGTTCTTTTTTTTAATGTTTTTATTAAAAAAAAATTGCCTTGTTGGCCCAGCATTCAACACTCAATTGCTTCATTATCCACAATAAGATTGTGTGCTGCATTTAATGAATGGATGGTGAAACATGTTGTACGTAATGTATTACCCCTCTTTGTTATTGTGTGAAAGGCCCTTAAAACTTAAATTATGAAACAGCTACTAACTATAAGTAATGTGGTCTTTTTTTTTTTTTTTTTTACAAAGTTTGAAAAGTTTAGGTTATGACACTTGATAGGTGTCTTTACTTCTGTACTGTTTTGTTCCTCACTTTTTTCAAGTGGGCAGGTCTCAGTCGGAAAATTGTGCTGTCACATATTTCCATGCACCAATCAGATTTCAGCATCTATTGAATGAAAATGTGATGACAGATGGACTGTTCGCTTATGCTGCCACGGTCGATCTTATGTGAAGCCACATGCCACTCTGATGGAGCCGATTGGCTGACGTTTTCAAGTGTTAAAACTAAAACCGAAACATTTTAATAAAAGAAACTTCAGAGCATTAATGTTGCAGTAAAACAACTGTTTGCTATTATAGTGGAGTAATGGCGTCTTGAGCAATGGCGTCTTTAGCAGTGGTTTCAGCTGATAACGTTGTCCCAAATGACGGTATCTTCGTGGATGCGTAGGTTAACACTGTTAGCTCTGTCAGCACTTTTGCCGATGTTTCTTCGTGGACCCAGCTGCTAGCCGCCGCCATGTTGAGAGCCACGTGGAGGCAACCCGTGAATCATAGGCACGCTGCGAACAAGCTGCAAACACAATGTTAACATACTTTAATTTTATAATTTTTTTTGGAGTCGCGTTTGGGTCCCTCTCTGGGACTCTCTGTGGGTTTATCTCTACGAGTGACCCCTTTCACATTACATTTGGTCAATTGATAAGTTCAGCTGTAACTTTCACTGTAGCTTACTTTGTCAGTACTTTGGAGCTTTGAACATAAACCTTTCTGAAGCCAAACAAGCATGCTTCATCACTCGTGCCTCCAGTATGGTAGAAAGTGACCCTTGGTGTCAGACTTTAGGCCTACTTGGCTCTTACATTACAGGAGGGTTTGCAGCGATTGCCACAGCTTCTCATCAGTTGTTCAGTAACGCTTTGTTTCACTCAATTTCCCCTGTCTAGAAAACTTGTTGCCAAAAATCCCAACTTCAACGGAGAGCAGCGAAGGCTCTCCGGATCGAGCCAACAGCTCCCAGTCTCTGCCAGCCTCCAGGAACGGAGTCACAGAGTCCTCCACCACAGCGTCCACCTCCATGCCCAGCACCAAGGAGCATGGCAACCTGCCCATCATAGTCCCCATGATCCCCCCGCCATTGATCAAGCCCCCTGCAGGTAGGGAGCATTGACACCATTTTTGGAAAGACACATACAGGAGATTAATTAAAAGTAGTTTAGGTAGAAAAACACTTAAACGAGATGACTGCCAACAAAAAACACCAACAAAATCAACTAAAATGGCCGACCCCGTCCACCTCCAGAGCCTATGCATACATTTTCAACTGTTTTATGCTTACCAATGTGTGTTATTTGAACTTGGCCACATTTTACCTTTCCAAAAAGATCAAGGTAATTTTGAGCCCATGGCAAATAGTTGATGTATTCGCAAAAACTGCCAAGCACAAAGCACACAAACAGTCATTTCTCCAGTCAAAACACCGAACTAGAAGAACTGGCAGTGATCCCGTCCACAGCTGTTCTCCAGACAGATTACATCGTGCCGAAAAGACAAACCTACTTGCTGATTCTTCAGCACTTAAAGCAGAAAAACAGAACGTTTATGCATCGTGATAACTTTCTGTCTTTGCAATGGCCCCACGAAAAAACCTCCAAACCAGGCAGGGACAGGCGACTAATGAGCTATCTATACCTGCTGTACACCTTGTTTTCCTCCACCTGCCCAAGTGTCAATATAACCCCGTCAACTCTCTGAGGAAATGTCCGCGTTCCTCGGCCAGACATAGGGCTTCATTATCCCTTGCGTCTGCTGTGGCACAGGAGGTTGGTACGCCCCGGCGGAGGGAGCAAAACCGCCTTGGCATCGCCCAAGAGGAGTCCCCGCTGGCCCTGCCTAGGCGGGGAAACAGATGGTGTGGTCCCACTTAAAGCCCAGCATCTACCCGCCACCCGGCCGACACCCCCTTCAACCCCCCCCCCAACACACACACACACACACAAATGCTGAATTATTCATGTGCCCCGCAGAATCCGACAAAGGACCTTTTGAGGTGCAGGTACGGCGGATGATGGTGGCATTTAGTATGGAGGCAGCATAATTACTAGCAGCTTCTCCTACCCCCTCCCCCACCCCACCCCCTCCCTCATGCAGATGTGAGTGTTTTGAGAAGGGCTTGTTACGAGATGCCAGGACGTGGGAAGGCGATGAAAAAAAAACCAACTCCACCTCAAGAGGTCTCGTTGTGTGAAAATGTTGAGATATTGCAAGAGATGTTGTAATTTCACGTTGGCCTTCGATCCAGTTCATTACGCCGCAGGACAAGCAATGCACCACCTGATCCACCCACCCAGTCAGCCCAGAATGAAACTATGTCTCGTTTTTTTGGGTGTTATTTTTCCAGTTATCACTGCAGTGGGCAGCAATCCAGACAGACACAAAAAGGCAGAGAGGCTAAAGGAACGAGATAGAGCAGCAGAGGAGAGGAAAGACATAAAATATGCATGTTGGGTCCACTGTGCTTTCTTTAGGGCCTCTGGGAGTTATTCCCTTAATTGTGAGTTAGTCTTTACTTAAAATCTGATGGCCCCGCAGATCCATTAAGCTCAACAAGAGGTGAAAAGCCTGGCTAGCGTGCGATAAGGAGGTGAGCGGGGGTGAAAGACTAATGGGCCTGCGTTTCGTCGGCCTCACACCCGCGCAGTCATAATGTGATAATTGGGAGATACTGGAGGGAATCTCGGAGGATCTCTCTTATTGCAACAGCGACGGCACTAAAAGCCCGCAGCTCATCACCAGCAGTCACAGTTTACCACAGAAGAGGCATTTCACTGTCACCGGGGGTGTGTTAAAATAATTTGTTGCCCACACTGACCACACACAAGCCGCCGCAGCCGCGTCTAAATCAAGGCCACATACAAATAAACAGCCACAAATCTACTGTTACAACTGCTATTGGCAACATTATTATTTGTCATTTTGATTCCACCTGTATTTCTTTTTTTTTTATTATTTCATACTTTTATTTCACATTATTTCTTACGTAAATATTATTTCAAACGTACTACTTTTATCTTTGGATTTTTTATTTTAAATTTCTTTTTTTATTATTAATGTCTCGTTTGTCTCAATTTCTAATCCACGTAAACCCCATTTTATGTCCAGTCTTTTCTATGATGGAAATATTATTTTGTCACTGTGTTTGATCTTTCTGGTTCTTTTTCCTTATGTTGTTTTCTTTTTCTTTCTGCCCTCAAAGTGCTCTGTTCATGAATAATCACTTTAATAAATGTAACTGTGTGGCTGATGGATGGATGGATGGGGTTTCCTTCAGATGAGGTCAGTTCAGATCAGAGTTGTGTAACTTGTCAGTACTTTGACGTTTATGTAAGAATACAAACTATGAGAATTATTTAAACATCCTCTGCGTTCCTGGTGTGGTAGATACACTCACACAGGATGCACAGGAGCTGGGAGACCCCGCCCACCTTCTCAGCCCCGTCTGTGAACATCCGTCATCTCCAGCACCATCAAAGTACATCCTTGTGTCCACTTCAGGTTCTCTAATACACCCGCAGAGCACAGCCACAAATAGGCATCTGCCCATGTCCCCGGCTCAACCGGTTCTGCTACATTTACCCGTGGCAGGCCTTCATTACGGATCCTGTAGTGGTTTTGTGGCTTGGATCTTGAGCAGATTTACCCGTCTCTGTAGCTGGCCTGAGTCAGTTGGAGTTAATGCCTTTGGATCCTTTTGTTTCATGCATTTAGTTGTTGCTTGCATGTTGATACTTATGCACACAACAGCCAGACCATCTCTGCAAATCACTTTCGCCGCTGATTTGTTTTTTTCTTTCCCAGATGAAGATGCATCCAACGTGCAGATCATGTGTGCCTGGTGCCAGAAGGTCGGCGTCAAACGCTATTCTCTGAGCATGGGGAGTGAGCTGAAGAACTTCTGCAGCGAGAAGTGCTTCGCCGCCTGCCGCAGGGCCTATTTCAAGAGAAACAAGGTACAATCCCTTCCTTCTCATCAGCTGGACACTTTAATATGATATCTTTTTAGAGGCTTTACAGTTACAGTATGTCACACATCTCCTGGCAAGTACATGTGATCTCCATCAGTGAGTCCCGGGGGGAGAATATAAGACTGACAAGCATGATATTATTGTGTATATATCCTGATATATACTTGTGCGGAAATGTAATGTTAATGTTGAGAATAGCATGAATCGGACATGATGCTAGTGTCTTAGTGTTCACCAACTGTAAAGGAAAAAAACATTTAAAGGAATAGTTTGAGAGTTTGGGAAATACACTTACTCACTTTACATTAGCTTAGCTTTGCTAAAGCTCATAATCAACGCAATGTTCATTTGCCACAACACAGACAGTAATGAAAAGCGGACAGTGGTTCCGCAGGGCGTCACTTGATGTAACCTTTTCTTGATAAATAAGTGTATTTCCCATAATGGCGCACTATTTCTTTAACTTCCGGCAAATTAGTGTTAAGTTAGGTAGCTAAAATAAACCTGGCTCTAAAATGAAACAGTTTGGCTAAGCTAACTCATGGTTGTACTGAACATGATAACTTAACACATGGTTTATAAATAGCATTCTACCACCCCGGCAAAAATTATTTCTCCTCACGTTGCCATTTAAGTGTCAGAGCTATTTCCTATTTCCGTCTTCATTTCCTGTTATCTCTTTGTGGAGGGGAAACAATTGTCCCACTGGGTTTTTGAGACAATACACTCATGTCAGCAAAATGCCCACGACACCAGGCTGAAAGGCCCAATGAGGTTACATTATTTTCTAAGTTAGCTTACGCAGTAAACTCTTATCTTTAGCTCTGATACGCAGACTAAACTGTAGCTTGAGTGGTCATCTCAGGTAATTTCATGGAGGAAAAATAAAAGAAGCAGTTTTTGAAAATATTTCGCAGAACAACCAATCATAATGTCAACACACAACTGCCATCTACATATAGTGCAAACTTTAGCAAACACTTATCTTTACTAAAGGGGCACACAAGATATGCAAGACTGACGGTTAGCTAACATGATACTGCTAGCGTACTAGCTAAGATGCTAACAATATTTACACACCAAAAGAAATGGTCATTTTACTTTCCAGTGTGCATTCTTTTGATCGTAAAGAGAGTACAAATGAACAATGTCGAATGAGTTCTTTTGGGATAACAAAGTTCAGGAGTTCAATTCTGTAATTAGAGCAAGAGCAGAAAACCTCTAATATGGGTCCCAGAAAATGTTACATCATCTGGTAAGCTCTTTATAAGCACACGCCATATTCCGCTTCCAACCGAGTGAAATTAAGTTTTCATGTTGACAGTCTTAATACGACTGTGAGTAGTGGCTTTATCTGTTGTAACTTCTGTAATTATAACTAAAGTTTCTTAAAAAAAACATTACATTTTAAGTAGTACAAAATAACACGTTCAACCAGAATACACCAGACTTTACTACAAAAACATCCTTAAGGCAGTCGACTCCAAAGTGTCTTAGCCATCGTGGTGCATAAGACGCAAGACAGCAAATATCAAAGTTTTCATTGTGTTCTCATCCCTCCCCCACACCCCAACCCCCCACCCCGATGACTGTAGTTAAACAATCTCCTTTCTCTCTTGTACCAAAGCTGGGATATATAAGGAATTACGCTGTGAGTATGACGTGTTTTACTCTCCTGCTTGTCTGTCCTGAAGTCAGTTATCCATCTAAACATAATCACTTTTCAAGCACTGCACTGGAGCAGGAACAAGTAGGGGTGCACTTCGAGTATTGTCTGTTCATTTCAGTTAGTGATATCCAGTTTCCTTTTCTTTTCTGACACTTTTTTTCCCAAAGCATGAGAATCAAGCTGAGCCTTGCGTCTACTGTACTGTTGCTCATACTATGTGTTTTTCATTTTCTACCTTGACATTTTAGCTCATTTACGTTTATAGAAGACGTTTGTAGTTTTTTTTTGTAGTTTTTTATTTTATTTCATTGTACTAAATGTTGAAATGATGACAAATGATCTGTCTCGTCCTGGCGACGACAAGGAGAGTGTGAAGTGTTGAAGCCTCGTGGGAGAACAGTTTGTGACAGTTGCGAGAGATGCGGAGTTTCGTATCCGATCAAGACGCGGCGTTTGAACTGCTTTTATTTTGTTCTCTGAGCTTCAGAGGGGGTCAGAAAAAAAAAAGTAGATGAGACTGTATGCCATTTGACATGCAACGCAGTTGACAAGGCAGCTCCATGTCAATCACAGATCAATCCGGGAGGCTGTTAACGTGACATTAAATGTGAAGCTGATGTGAAGAGAGCGCCACGCTATGAATCCCAGAGTCGACAGTTAAAGCTCATGTAAAGTTTACGCATAAAGTGACAGGCTGGATCATATCGGACGTAGATGAAAATCGTTCTCCTTGACACGCGTGCCAGTCAACCAATGAAATATACCTTCATAACACACATTCATACTGTTTAATTATA
Source organism: Ophiodon elongatus (assembly GCA_016806645.1). Classification (NCBI taxonomy): domain Eukaryota; kingdom Metazoa; phylum Chordata; class Actinopteri; order Perciformes; family Hexagrammidae; genus Ophiodon; species Ophiodon elongatus. The sequence goes on from JACSYO010001494.1 coordinate 1,544,920, forward strand.
GTATTGTTCAACTTAGCAATCAGCCTGGGTACTTTAATCACACTTTGTTCATTCCAGTAACTTGATGCAATTATAGTTGATTATGTGCTCCACGAACGTTAGCCGTGGTAAAAATAAATAAAACTCGTGTTCATTTTTATTAATTTACACATGCAGTTAAAAAATAATTCCTGCCAAAATTCCTGTCGAAACATCATAATTGAATGTGATACATTGGAATTATTACGTTAAACAAATCAGATCATGATTAGTAGCCTCTAATAAAGGACTTATTTTGTATGGAAGCCCATTTCTGCCAAAAAGTATAATTATAATATTATATTATATATAATATAATATAATATAAAAAGTATAATTATTGAATTTGTTTTCTTCTTCTTATTTTTGACATATTATCTCATTAATAATTATGAGATAAATTTTTTTTTAATAATGAATTTTCCTTTGAAGTGGGCTACAGTTCTGAGCTGTACAGTTATAAAACTGTTGAGTTGGGGCAAAAGTGCAGTATTTTGCAAACACTCTGACATTAAGCACTCTTTATCTCACAGTGTTATTTTAGTGTCAGAACTACTTCCTGTTTCTTATCGCACCGATTGCAGTTATCTGTTTTTGTGGCGGGGGGTGGGGGAGTAGTCTATCCTGTCTTGTGACACATTAAACTACAGAAAATGTGTGGGCCCAGCAAGATTCCATGATTTCCAAAATTCTGGGATTCAAACAAACCAATCTTAACGTTAATTTGAAGAAGAAGACAACTACCTACTTACTAGCTACTTGTAATGCACGTTACCCTCTACTATGGTGTACCGGTGAAGATGCTAACATTACTTATATCCTGTATATCTACATTATAGCCATCATATGTCGGTGAAACCACACCGAACTAAACTAGCGCCGCGTCTGAAATTGCATGCTGTGCGCCACATACCCATTATGTGTACTATCGCTCACAAGAAACAGCAGTATGTCTCTTGTCGGATGCACTGAACTGTGATTACCGCGTCACTTCCTGAGAGCCTCCATGGCGGTTGTAGACACGTAACCACGGGTGACCTGTGCCAACCTCATGTTGAGATGGCCAAGTGAATTCATCTTCGGTGCTCAGAAGAACAGAAACGTGCAAATGCAGTCAAGCAATGGCATCAATGTGTATGCACCACTTTAGAGGGACATCACGTGCCGCTTTTATAAAATATATAGCATTCACACACACACACACACACACACACACACACACACACACACACACACACACACGTTCCTGTTCTCAGCCAGTCAGCCATGTTTCTTGCACACAATTCAGACATCACAAACACAGGAAGGGCCTGCTCTGCCACAGCGGCTCGGATTCTATATTTTGTCTGGCTCTCGCACATTCGTGCAGGGCCATTTGTGTAAGCGATACCCACGTGTTTCTTTTCTCATGCACCCACAAGGTTGGCCACAACAACACGGCCTGCAGGCTTTCTTCTCCCCCCACCCAAACTGCAAAATATCGCCATGGCTGAAAAAGAGGTATCTCATGTCTGCGTGTGCTTTGGATAGGGGACGTGGGGGGAGGAGGTGGTGGAGGGCTGTAGGGGGCGGGCAAACGACTCTGGCATTATGTTGCATGAAATATCTTCAGCTGCCTCGTCCATGAAACCCAATCCCCTCCTAGGGTGACTATGGTTGCTACTTTCTCACAGCCCTGCATAACTCTATAACTATATATATATAACTATATATATATATATATATAACTATATATATATAGTTATATATATATATATATATATTGTAGCGTGCATTTGTGTGTGTGTGGCGAAAGATGATTGATGGTTTAACTGCGGCTAATCACTTATGCGCCTGTTTACTGTATGCCTTAAGCCTCTGGATTAGTTTGTATGGAGGGCGCTGCTTCCTCGCCGCTCGCACCACTCAATTATTCTGTCTGTCACCTCGCTCCTGCCTGCTCACTTTCACTTACTTTTTCTTTTTTTTTTTTAAACTGTCCACCATTGATCCGGACACTTGGCTCCTCTTCTCGCTTCGCTGCAACGTGTAGGGGCCCGTGCGCATTTCGTCGGTGTGCGCGGCGTAAAACGACAAAAGCCCAATTTGAGCGGCGGCGGGAACACCAACCGAAAGGGGCAACGTTCGCCGAGAGTCGACACAGACGGCAGACACGATGTCGGACGGCTTCTGGGATTAGTTAGGAGTGAAGTCGAACGTTGGGTGGAGCTTTGCTTTCGGCCGCAGGTGGAAGCTTGCTCAAGCGTCGCTGCTCTCGCACGCAGCCGCGCGGTTTCCTCCCGCTATCTCGCAGCCAACACGTACGCCGGTAAACATGCTTGCTCATTGGACACAGTGCCAAGATTAAGTTGGGGCAATTAGCGGTGATGAATTACCCTCCTGCGAGTGTGAAGCACGACGGCGAAAAAGGTGTCGGTTAGAGGGGGATGCTTTTGCTTTCCCATCGAGTATCATGTAGGGTTGAAAACATTGCTGCATGCCAGAGTTTGTTGCTGTGACATCGATTGTGATGAAATGTGGCCTGTTGCTGTTGCAAGAGCTCCAACGATCTGCATTTCTCTGCAGTTTGGTTTGTGTTCTGGATTGTTTTTTTTGGTGGGGGCTGGGGGAGGTTGGAACTTGAATTCCCCCGGGAAAATAATACTTAATGGTTGATTGTAGACCAATATGTTGTCGTTGAAAAAGCAGCTAGAGGGAGGACTCGTTCAAAATTCTGAATAGTGGCCTATTATGTGCCATCTGTAGGTTTTTTGTCGTTTTTTTTAATCACATTTTGTCATGCAAAATGAAAAAAACAACCCAAAATACGTAAAGGATCACACGGTCGTTTCATTTAAAGCGTACAATTATCTTTAAACATCTTTACACTTCACACAGACAAACATACGAACCATGTCTTCCGTTTCCACAGTATTCAAGCGGAGCATTTAAAGCAGGTAGCGAGGAGACTCCAGCTCGTGTTTTACAGGTCGTTTCTGCCGCAGCGCAGGGCTTTTTGTTCACGCCATGAAATTCCTCCCCGGGGACCCTCAGACCTCCATCAGTGTCTTTCCCCGGGAGCTCCCCCCAGGCGCGAGGGGGCAGAGTGCCGCTTCATGTCAGCCCAGAAATGTCACATCACCTCAAACGCACGCACGCGCACACACACACACACACACACACACACACACACGCAATTTACTTTGCATCTCCAAACGGTTGCCGAGGAGGGCACGCACGCAAAATGAATAAAATGGAAAGAGGGAGCATGTGCGTTTGCATTTGTGTGTGTGTGTGTGTGTGTGTGTGTGTGTGTGTGTTTTTGTGTGTGTTTTTGTGTGTGTGTGTGTGTGTGTGTGTGTGTGTGTGTGTGTCTTGTATATGTATGAACGTATTGTTTGCGTGTGATGAAATGTGTCTGCATATTGCAGCTCAGGCTTGGAAGCCTTGAGGCCTGCCTGACACAGCTTCGGGGCACAGAGAGGAAGGTGATTATCTCGTAGCTGCCAGCCATTCAGCTTAAATAAAGATTTTTTTTTAAAAAGTAACCCCGGCTAACTAGGCGTTGAGATTATAAAAAAAAGTGGAGCCACGCACGTGAACTTACGGTAATTCTTTTCTGTAAGTTCCTCATTTTTAAGGGGTGGGGGGAATTGGCAGGCGCACCTCATATTGCACATTTCGGGTGCGTTGCGATGACGACCTTGAGCAAAGAAATACTCTTTACAAGCTTGTGACGTTCAATTTCAAATTCTCAATCAACATGCCAAGAAGATAATATTCCAGATGTATTTAGAACTGCATTTGCTACACCCTTTGATAAAGGCGTTTAGTACAGGGAAATTGGCCTCGGGATAATAGTCACAGCAATATGCTCAAATGTTTCGACATAGATCTATAAGCTCCAAACCGGCTACATTAATTTTTTTAAAGTGTGCTTACCTTGATCTGACTTTCCAGTTCTTTGAGAAATTACACTTCTACTTAGTCTAGGGCCATAAAGTACCACTACCACTACCAGTACCCTTGAAAAACCCTGATTTTGAAAGATCGTGGCCTAAGCACTGCGAACTGAACCGAACTGGTGTTTCAAAACACGGAAAGCAGAGACAAGCTAGAGCGTGTTTTTTTTGTGTGTCTCGCCCGTCACACGCGCGCTGCAGTGCCAGGACTGCACCTTCGTTTTGGGGGATTTGGGACGAGCTCGGCTGCGCTCGGCTGTGTTTGTCTTTGGATTTTTGGAAAGCCTGCCTGCGAGCGTCTTTCTTTGGGAAACGTGGCGCTCTTGGCAGGTGACGGGTGTCGCACACACGCACACACACACCTGGACATGTATCCGTGCCCAGATGGAGGCAAGCGCGGTGGCAGCTGGTGTGACGTCTCCCCCAGGACGGACGGAGTCGCCAGAGGGGGAGCTAGGCGGCCGATGTCCTGCTCCATCGTTCGCATAGGGAACTTCGGCCGGGGCGGCAGCTGCAGTTCACTGTCGTGATGGATGGGCAATGAGGAAAAAAAGAAACACCATTATAAAGAAAAAAACAACTGTCTATGTCTGTCTGTCTGTCTATCTATCTATCTATCTATCTATCTATCTATCTATCTATCTATCTATCTATCTATCTATCTGTCTTCATCCCATCTCCTTCATCTGTCTGTGGCTCCCTGTGTGCGCCTCACGCCTCGTTCACAGTGCCAACACCTCATTAGTGCAATATGCAAATGAACTGGCACGGGGCCAGGGGGTCAGAGCACAAACTGGAGACAGAATAATAGCACAATGGCGCATCTTTGTGTGTGTGTGTGTGTGTGTGTGTGTGTGTGTGTGTGTGTGTGTGTGTGTGTTTGTGTGTGTGTCCTCAAATTCCTGCCCAGATCCGTATATGTTCACGTGCGTCTGCTCTGTCTCCGAGTGTGTCCGCGTGATGCGTCTGATGAGAGGTGGTGCATATGTGTGTGTATGTGTGTGTTAGGGGGGAGAACGTAGCTGAAATGGAGAAGCCTACTACACCCACTGTTCCTTTAGTGCATCTTTTAAATAGCCATGACCTCATAATCTCTATTTTTGTTTTCTCCAACCTTTTTTTCTTTTTTGAAAAAATCTCCCCTGTTACATTGTAGATGTAAAAAACAATGTTTTTCTCAGATTCCTGCACTGTATCCTTTCCAGTAGCCCACAAAAGACAGCGCACAAGACCGCAGTATTTGATTTATGTCACGCTTGGAATGGGAAACCCATACCTGGGGGTGAGGGAAGCAGATGGAAGCAGAGGCAAAACTCAATCAGTCTTTGGAGGGGAAAAAAAAAAGTGGAATATACAACAGAATTGCCCTTTGGTGTCATCGAGAGATGGGCAGAGCTGGGGGGCCAAATTATCTGTGACAAATCAGAGGTTGCAGCGGGCAATTTAAAGGGGAACATGATATGAAAGAGGGCCAGTTGGTCACCTGTCAATGGCATAGGCCTCACTGTGAAATGTCAGATTAGGGGCTGCAAACGAGGCACAGGGGAACACGTAGGTTAAAATCTCCATTTCTGATAACGGTGGCTCAGTTGCCCCGTGGCTGTAAAATATGAACCAATTATATCACACTATTTGATTTAAAAGTGCAACTCATTTAATAAAAACACAATAAAAAAGATTTGGAAATGTGCCAGACAAAGCCTCTCTGATAACCTCTGCGTAACAAAATTTTACCAAGACCTGGCACAGCACGCTTTGACTGCCTTAGATTTCACACTGCTCATAATGAATGACTCACAGGGTGTTGGAGAAGGTTGCTCATTTACAGATGGTATGAATGTTTAAAGGAGTTTTGAATTTTAATATTACAGCATGGGCAAATTAAAACCACAACAGCCACTGTTTTAACGAATTAAAGATATTATCTTTGTTTAACTAATGCAAGAATTTACGAGACTACATTAAGTTACTGTAAAATTCTGCACAGTTTTTTTGGCAAGGGTCACACTGAAAACAGGTTAGCAGTCAGCCATCGCATTTTGTGTTTTTCAGCAACGTTAGATTAATCTCCGAGCCAACCAGCTCCAAGTACTGCATATTGAACTGAGTCATTATCTGATAATTAAACGAGACAGCTTAAACCAACAGTATGATGTTGTATCAGCTTAATGCACAGCAGTTTACCTATGACTTTAAGCATTTAAGTGAGTAAAACGGGATGCTAACCTCTTGCTATAATGTTCAAAATCCTGACAAAAAGTATTGGGTTGTCAAAATAATTTGCGCTAGTCGTCCGTGATCTTAATCCTGTGTGAATCTGCCATGTCCGTAAACTGGTACTGTTAGATTGCTCCTAACCATCCCCGCGAATACAGGTGCTTGCGGGAGAGTAAACACCTTTTTGACAGCAGGGAAAATATGGCTAAACGCCATAGACTGTGTATAGGAAGTGGACGTAGTCATAGTGATTTCACCCGTTGGTTTGTGGACTACCGTTTTGAAGCCTTGAGTTCTGCGATTTAGCCGTCGCCATCTTGGATTACGGTCGTCGCAATGTTGTTGTTTTTTGCAGCCAGTGAACAAAAATGACCACATTTGGAATGTGGAGGAGTGACGTAGAGACGCTGTATACGGCTCTGGTAGCGGCAGTGAGTTGTCATTCACAGTAAACCCACCCCAAAGCATACCCTACTTTATGGTCTATGTGACTCTAAATGGACCATAATTTACTAAATGAACATCATGCTGTATTGAAGAAGACTTGAAACTAGAGATTGAGACCGTAAACTCATGTTTACAATGTTTACTGAGGGAATAAATCAAGAGAGAAGTGGAGTCATTTTCTCATAGACTTCTATACAATCGGACTTCTTTTTGCAACCGGAGGGGTCGCCCCCTGCTGGTCAGTAGAGAGAATGTAAGTTTTAAGACACTTTTGACGCATTGACTTTTAATCTGCAGAACCGGAGGTTGCCCCCTGGTAAACGGCAACAAATGAGCATTGAAGCAGATTATTTCACTTGATAAAATCATGTTTTGAATTCTGGCAATGATCCATCGATCATCAATCTTTTTTCCAATAAATGTTGTCTTTTTAACTGAGGACTGAGATACGTAATTACAGAGATGAGGACTGATACTATGTAGGTTTTTTTTGAGAGAGGGTGGGGGGAGAAAGGGGACTATCGCATGCAATGTTTTCGACGTCGGCATTAGACGTATCAGTGATTTGCAGAAACGTACAATGCCAACATTTCTTTTTCCTGCCAGCAAGTAGTTATTTTTTACTCCAATGACAAGTAGAGTTTGGTGAAATAACGTAGTTTGTTTTTTGCAAAACGTCCACCTATAGCTTGAGCCGAGGTCTTATCTGCATGTGTGGATGTACAGGGCCTTTAGATGTGGTATCTAACCTCCAACTGAGTTTATCAAGGAAATACAAGACACGTAAACAACCATGACTGAAGAGGGACTCACTGTCTTGGACATTCCACTTCACCATGGTGGTGCTACTGCAAATATCTGGATTAAAAGAGGCCGTGTACTAATTTCAGAATGTCCCATATATTCTAACTTATTCACAGTTAGTGTAGCGTGATTACTAAATTTGTTTGTTTTAAATGTGTTTAATTTTCCGCTTTTGTCAGAAAGAAATGGGTGTTTGAATGAACACACACCGCTGCGCTAGCAGGCGGCACTTTGAATGTCTAAACTAAATGCCTTGCAGACTCCTCAACCAATGCACATGCATGCACACACACACACACACACTCACACACACACACGCACAGTTTTGTTTGAGAATCCTGTTGATTGGTTTGAACACAAACCAATTATTGTTCACCCATTTTACAGTCACCATTTCTGTTCATCTTTCTCAGTGCTGTTTTCCATTTCTGAGTTTCCTTGTTGCCTCTGTTCACCTGTTTATTTTGTCCATTCGTAAAAAGAAGCCATTATTTCTCCCCCCCCAGGCGAGAGACGACGGTGGCCTCGGTGGGAAATTACCCCAGCACAGCTTTACTCAGGACACGCCCAGGCTTGTCTTCAAGACAAACAGCGATGTGCTTGTAAGGACCATAACCCTCTAACACCAGATAGAGTTTAAGCTTGATGGCTACTGCACAAATATGTTTTGATGTTGTTTCTTTGTTCAAAGTGTATAATTTTCAACTCATCTCTTCCTGACATTTCAATAGAAATAGGTTCATATTTTGGGCATTACTGTAATAGCAGACATCAACCATCAGACACAGGTCAGCCCAAGAAATAAGACGCAGCACACAGCACACAGCACACAGCACACTATGTTTTATATCAAGTTTGTCCACGCTTATTAAGTTTGAGCTGTTCATAACTTTTTTTTTTTCATGTGTTGTTATTTGCTTTGCTCATTTTCATTGTGCCATTCATATTCAGTGACTCGTGTTGGGGATTTGTAGGAGTTATTAGACAAAGAAACTAAGGATTTACTTATTTATGTTTAATATTTATTGAGCATTGTATCATACTTTATATGTTTTACATAGATCATTCATAATTTAGTGAAGGAAAACAGTCGGTGGTCTTCATCACAACAAAGGAGAATGGAATATATACTTCTTACATGCCACATGCTGCTATGGGAAGTTTATTACAATTTTGCTCATATTTTTATAGTCTTTAATTTCTATGGTATTCTATGTGTCTAATAATAACCTCGTACCCATCGAGGTTGATGGCTGAGATCTTGGATTGTGGCAGCATCACTAACAAGGAGTCTGAAGGGGCCAGAAACACAAGCAGTCAACCGTTGAGGATTGAAACACACCGATGGATTAGCCACATTTTTTCCCCCGGATTATAAACAATATCAAATCATCAAATTATCACCCAAACTGCATGTTTTGGTCCTGGAAAGTTGACAGGATGTGTTCTCATTCCCTTTAACCTCTAAATAATGTGGCCTATATAATCTTGCTAATCTGATCGTTGATCATCTGACCGTTCACGTCTCGCCCCATCGGACTTCCTTCTAGCTTTGTTGCTGTGTTTCCTGATTTCATAAACGACTTTGGTGGGTACAATGCTTTCATAACTGATAGGAACGATGGCCAGAAGTGACATACAAAAAGAGACCCACGTGGTAAATGACCAAAACAATTTCTTTAAGTCTATAGTTGGTTCATTTTGGGAATTGTTGTTCTTTGCCTTTTATGCTGAGAGTTAGATGAGAAGATCAATACCTCTTGCACATCGAAGCTAAACTAAACTAAAGCTAAATATGATTTTGCAGCCAGCAGCTGGTTAGCTTAGCACAGAGACTGAAATTATCTAGTACCTAAATCGGGTACAATACATCTCTTGTCTTTATATGAAGTAAATGTTTTTCGCACATGGTCCCTGACAAAAAGATGTAATAAACTACAGTAAAGCCTAGCGCCGTCTATCACCTCGTTTGTTTATTCCATAGAAAAACCAAAAGCACATAATCCCCATTAAAACCCCAGTGTGTCACTCTTATAATTAGTTTTTTGCACGGATTAAACAAGTGCGATACACAAGGCGTTTGTTGGTGAGCTTCAGATGCTGGTAAGCAGATTTTGTACCATTTGGACCGACGAGCTCTTTCCCCGTTTCCCGTCTTCATGCTAAAATAAGATAATCATCTGCAGACTGCAATACTTCATATTGATCTTCTCGTGGAACTCTCGTCAAGAAAGGGGATACACATATTTCCCAAAAAATGTAAAAGTTTTGCTTCAAGTGAAGATGTCCCACGTGGAGGCGGGGGGGAAAGCAAACATTGTGCCAGACATGCCACATGCCAACAGAGATCTTTAGTCTCCGAGGGGTCTCCAGTCTGCTGCAGCGGTCTCATCATTCTTACAGCTGGCCGGAGTTATTCTGCTCACAGTGCGCGCGCGAGTGTGTGATTAGAGGCTCGCCTGGCCAAGTGAGAGCCTTTGTGTGTCGCGTCTATAATGACCGATGGCCGATGGCTGGCTGTGATAAGAGCGGCCTCACGGGGGAGTGTAGCTCTGCTCTTCTTCGGGCTTTCATCTGCAGTTCAAACTTGTCACGCTCCATTCAGGTTGTTTTAACGAAGACATCAGGTACACAGTGAAGCCAATTTAAAGCACTGGGAAAGCACACGAATCAGATATGTTTCCCCACTTTTTTTTTTGTACGCCAGGTAATTAGAACCATCGTGATAGATATTCCGATAAATGAGGCCCCTGTAAAAGGATAGTTTTTGGCTAATCATAGCAACAAGTCCACATGTTGCAGATGGTCTGTTAAGCGTTGCCAAAGTTTAATTTTCTTGTGTAAACGTAAGTGGGAGCTGTGTTCTGATTTCTCTTCCCCGACAGACCAGGTGCTTTACGATTGCAGTGTCTTGCTCCATATTCTAGTTTTTGGACTGGATCCCCGATGCAACAAGCACGTCTCTGTTTGCCGTCGTGGGTGGACTTGTCTTCACAGTGAAGACGTTGCTGAAGATTGTTCGAGGCGGTTCAAGTAAAAACCGGCTCGCTCCAAGCACCTGGTCCGTTTTTCCTGTTTAATCCTCGTGGTTTTTGCACTTTGCGATTATAGCAGCAATCGGAGAAGTGTCAAAAGAATCACATGTCGACTTTAACAGGTGTGTGTGTGTGTGTGTGGGGGGGGGTGGGTGGGAGGCGGGGCCTTTCCCTTTATGCGCTCCTACTGCTTAAACCTCTTCGGTCTACATATAAAACCACTTCAGGCGCTGCGGCCTCTTGTGAAACTTACAATCTCTGCTCCTGCCTCTTAACCCCTCTGCAACCGCCTCCTCCTCCTCTTCCTCCTCCTCGTTATCTACATCCTCCACTTCCTGTGGCATCTCTTCAACATCTGCAACCTCCTCTTCCTCTACCTCCGATGCCTGAAACTCTCTCTCGCCCTCATCTGCAGCCCGTCGGCCCCACATCCTGCTACCGCAGCACCTTTTAACGCTCTTCACCCAGTCCCTTAACCCCCCAAACCCCCTCCCTTTAGGGCCAGAGGGGTGAGAGGAGGGAGAGAAAAGCGACGACTGTCGAGGTGGCTGCACTTGTTTAGAAGCGCGCTAATTGTTGTAATGCAAACAGTTAAGCTGCGCCGCCGCAGCCGCCGCCGGTTCGTTGGCCACGACGGGAAATAAATGAGCATAATTATATTCAACTGCAAACATCTGTGTGGCGGTGGGGAGAGAGAGAGAGAGAGAGCGGGCGAGCGAGTGAGAAAGCACAACTCCATTAGCGTAATGCGCAGTGAAATTTCACTCAAAGTGCAGAAAGTCGTTAAGTGCTCTCCATCTGTCTTTCTGAGTCGAGGAGAGAGAGAGAGAGAGAAAAATGTTCAGCACATTCATTATTTAAAATATCCTGGGCCTACCATTATCAAACTCAACTTGCGAGAGCACCTTTTTGACTTTTACTCAGTCACGGCTCATTGAATTAGCCAGGACTAAATGGGCAGTTGGAACGTGTCGGATCCGAGGCGCTGACATCCGCACGCCACCGGTGTGCCGTGTCTCTGATCCCGGTTCCTGCTGCTGGGGCCACTGCACAACGACTTATTACAAATTGTCACCTTCCTAAAATAATGGCCTAAGTCATTTGTTTTTTACAAAAAAGATTTTGTTGCCTAAATCATCTCCTTGTGATGCTGGCCACCTCTGGTAAAATCCCCTCCATCCTCAGCTGAACAGATCATGTGATTCTACCCCTGTAGTATAACCGCCTGTGTCAAGAGTGTGACTTAGGGCGGTTTATTGTGTGTTTTCTGAAAAACCTGGAAAAAATGACATGAGCCATTACTTTAGGAAGGTGTCTTTTTAAAACTTGTGTCCCTTTTGGTAGTTGTCTGCTTTGTTCAGAGCATCCGGATGTAAAACACATGATGAACGCGAGGAACCTGGTGTTTTACACGTGTAGCAGCTGCGGGACAGCATGCTATGTATTCTTTTCAAATCCTGGCCGGTGCCGCGGTGCATCTGCCCGAGCGGCCCGCGTGAGGCCCACCGTCTTTCAGCTGCTGCCAGACGGGATCCTGCCAAATAAACCAATGTTGCTATGCAGCGTTGCAAAAAAAAAAAGAAAAAAAAAAGGAGTTTGTCCGCCTTTCCGGTTGCATCCCTCAACTTATTAACATTCAGCAGGGGGGCTTAAGGGTCTGTGTGATGGATGGATGTCGTTGAGGGGTCTGACAACTGATTAATGCCTTAATTATCTCCAGCGAGGACCTGCCACTCCTCCTGGAGCTGACAGAGTGAGCTGTGTGTGGCCTGACGAGTAACGTCGTGTTCGGGGCTCGCCCACTGCTATCTGCTCTACCAGGGTCACATTCATTTTCTTCCCAAAGGAAAATGTGCATTTTTTTTTGGGGGGGGGGGGGTTGTATGTGCTGCAAAGGTGTAGAACAGTGATGAGACAGTGCAGCGAGGTGTTTCGGGATCGTTGCCACTGCAGTGAGCAAGAGAGACAACTTTTCAATTGAGCCCCTTCGCGTTTGCTCGCTGCATACAGAAGTGGTCCTGCCTTTAATATGTGACGAGGAATGGGGTTTGAAAACTGAACTGGCGAAATCGAATTATTGACGTTGACCACATTTTACAAATTCTAATAGGACTCTAAAAAGTTGGATCTGAAAGTGATCTTGTAACTCTAATAGTTGCAGTAACATTTGAAGAACAATAATTTGGATTAGTTTAAAAAGAGAGACCTTTATTATGACAAAGTGTCTATTTACATTTGTGCGGAGATCACAAAAAGCTAGGCGCGAGTATTTTGTGAAAAGGATAGCTGCATTGCATTGTGGTATTTTGAGGCTTCTGAATATAACAGATTTGTAACATTATTGAAGGTTTGGTCTGAAGTGGCAGTTCCATGCTTGACAACAATGCCGGTAATAATCGCCACTGCAGTGGTCACTAATATAGTCCCATCATGTATGTTCAGCCATTTATCCACAGGAATAAGACAACTACAAACAACAACATAATGGATACCTTGCTAGTAATAAGAAAAATAAGAAAGGTCTGCATCAACCCACTGCAACAATAACTTGGGTGCCTCCTTTCTGTGTAATTCAGTATCGATCAATCAATCGATCTCCCTAGCATTTAAAGTAACTTAACTTTAATGGCTGTCTACCAGTTGGCACACACTTCAATACCAAGTGCCGAATGCCATTTGAGGGAAATCATCTTTTTTTGTCTTGTTGTGCTTGGGGCGTCAGTCTCCGAGGGATCTGTGGTTAAATGAGACTGAAAGTGTTTTTTATTGCCGACAGAAGGTGTAAATGGGCATTCCTTGTTAGGACAGGAAGTTAAAGACAAAGTCACTTCAATACCACTTAGCAGCCGAGCAGAATGTCATCATGTGCACATTTACCTCTCAGTAACAACACATCGATTCAGACACATGCACAACCATACTCACACCTACACACACCTACGTTACATAAATCAAATACATACACAAATGTGCATTTCAACAAGCTGCAAAGTTAAGTGTTTGCTCTTGACAGATTTGCAAAAGTATTTAGTGGCAGCCTCAGTAAAAAGAATATTTTTTAAATGTGCCTATGTCCAGTTGGTTTGGAGGCTGAGCTTCTGCTTGCCGGGTCACTTCAGAGGAGATTATGTTGCATTTCATCACAAACAAATTAGAAGTCTTTTGTATGCAGAGTGACAGGTGCTGATGCGGCGTGTGTATTGTGTGTGTTTTTTTGCCACAGGTGTGTGACTGGTGCAAACATATTCGCCACACTAAGGAGTACCTGGACTTCGGTGCTGGTGAGCGGAGGCTGCAGTTCTGCAGTGCCAAATGCCTGAACCAATATAAGATGGACATTTTCTACAAGGAGACCCAGGCTGCACTGCCTGGAGGGTTATGTAACCCAGGTCACGGGCCGGGTGGGGAGGGTAACATGGAGTGCGGTGGAGGGGTGCAGCTGCTCACGCCGGAATCCTGGGGAACGCCGTTATCGGACTTGCGGCGTAAGGCTCCCTCACCAGGGGGGCCTTCCATCACCTCTGCGTTGGCCCCTTCCTCTGCCACCTCACCCTCAGACACTGCTGCCCACTGCTCCCCGTCCTCGTCTTCCTCAGCCAAGATCCCCACGCCCAGACCCCACGAGAGCCCCACACTTCACCCCCCGCCTATTCCCACTTTGCACCCACCTGTCGGGGTTCCTCCCGGTAGCCCTCCCATGGTGATGACGCCCCGGGGACCCATGCCCCTGCCGCTGTTCATGGAGCATCAAATGATGCAGCAGATGCGTCCACCATTCCTTCGGCCCTCTGCCCACCCAGGGGGTCCCCATAGCCCCCTGTCAAACCCTATCATCCCTGGTATTGGTCCACCACCTCCCCCTAGGACCATGGGCTCAGCATCAAGCCCCATGCACAGGCCCATGCTGTCTCCACATGTCCACCCTTCGTCCAATCACAACCCTGGCATGATGCCCCCTCACCCTGGTTTCTCCATGCCAGGCATGCCCCCTTTCAACATGATGCCCAATGGACGCTTTCCTCTGCCCTCAATGATGAACTTTGGCATGCCGTCCTTAGCCCCATTGGTGCCCCCACCAACTCTCTTGGTCCCTTACCCTGTCATAGTACCACTCCCAGTCCCAATCCCAATTCCAATCCCAATTCCCTACAACCCCAAAACGTCCAGGGACCACCCGGAGAGCTGGGGCAACTTCCGCAGTGCTCCAGAGTCCTCCGAAGCTTCAGCTTTTTGGTCCCACACTGCAGGGCTCTTTGGAGATGACAGAGGGGAACAGAAAGTAGAGCCAGCTGTTGCAGAGCGTCTCTCTCCTGTACGCTCAGAGAGAAGCAGGACGGCACTTGTGGACTTGACTGTGAAGGCAGAGGACAATTCGGGCAACACGTGTCTAACCAGTGGCCCCGCACCGACGGAGGGGGTTATTGATCTAACTGTGGGCCAGAGGCCATGCCAACAGCAGGTAATTCAGAGGATGCTACCTGGGGTCCAGGTCAAAGTAGAGGCAGAGGCGGAATCGAGGTCTCCACCAGCTGCTGGGCTGAGTTGGGAAGGGAAGAGCAGTCGGGATGGGGGTGAAGGGGCCCTCTCTCAGGGCCTCCTCAGTGCCACGGAGCTGGAAGGGGCCACACACCCAAACACACTGGAATCATCAGGCCCTCCCTCCAGTGACAGCAGCCCTTCTTTCCATGATGATCCTCCAGTGAACCAGCTAACTCCCTGTATCTCTAACCGTACCCCACCACCCCTGCCCAGCACAGCACGGACCCAGCCCCAAACCCTGCCCCACCTCCAAGCTAGCCCTGCTGCCCCGTGTAATGTCATAGTCAATGGTACGGGATGGCATTCGCTTCTCGCTCCTGCCTTTGAGTCGTACCCCGACCGAAGAGGAGACAGTGTTGTAGGAGAAGGAGACGCCGAGGAGCAGCCAGCCAACGGTGAGCTGGAGCACGAGGCACTGAAAGAGAACAATTGCTCAGTTGGAGATTGGGAGCCGGGGAAGCGGGGCTCAGTGCAAGACGAGATGGCGGAAACAGTGGAGGGTAAGCCAGATCCTGACTCCAACATGGAGGAGGGTGAGCACGCCTATGCCTTGCCGCTGCTGTCTACCGGAGGCTGTGTGGTCATCCAGCCTGTGCCAAAGCCCGGCGCTGACAAGACGGCCATTCTGTCCTGCTCCATCAGTGCCCCTTTGTCAGCAGACGGGACCGCCGAGCTAGAGCCGCCGCTGAAGAGGAGGTGTCTGCGAATCCGCAATCAAAATAAATGAGGTGGGTTTTAGCCCAGAGTGCTCCTACAAACATTCTAATGTCGTTGTGAAGACACTGCATCTACGTTTGAATTTACATTGATTTCTTCATTGATATTTTGTTGTTGTAGTAATCAGTCACTTCTGGATTTTTCTCTTTTGATGTTTTGTTTCTCACTTCCCACAGTGTATTTCAGAACTATTTGAAATGACCTCTTTGAATACTAAAATGTTCTTCATCAAGTTGGTTATTATTCATATTTAGTCTGATTGTCTTAAAATTTGGCGAAATTCCGGCAAGGGGGTTATTTTATGTTTCGTCCAGTCCAGCGTAGCTAAGAATAAGGCTGATCACTTCAGCGGAATTTCACAATGTGATGCTTGATTCACACAGACAGTAGTCAAACAAGCTGGTTCATTTCTATCCAAAAAGAATGTCAGAGTGCATGTATAAAAGTGTCCTAACCCCACTGTGACAGACAGTGTATTTGAATGTGACATGGACTCTGAAAAGCCTCTAAAAGGGGAAGCCCACTTGTTAAGAACATTAAAATAACATATTGAGACTTTTCATTTTTTATGCATTTATTGCCGTAGCACGTGTTTAGCCAACAAATTTCCAATTGGTTACACATGTATTTCTCTCCTTTTATAGAAAAATTACCTGTTGCTTCAGTTTGACTGGCAGATTACTCTCTATGAGCTTCAGAATGGAAATGTCTATCATGTCAAAGGATTTATTCAACACATTAATACCAAAATGAATGATGCACTCCTAAGGGTTGCTAATTTAATGAAATTGTATTCAAGAGCAATTGAAGACCAATTCAAGTTGCGGTAACCCGAGGCGAGTACTCTGAATGAGAGTAATTAATAGCGACAAAAGATGGAAATCAAGGCCCGTGCACCGCTAGTGCTGCAAAACGCAAACAAGCAGCTGAGGGGAAATATACCGTAACCTTCAGTTACCTAAATATACACAATTTATGACTTTTGATATGGGAGAATAAATTTTTTTTTACATGCTCTTATCTCGCCTCTTCCCACTTGTGTGCAATATCGCAAAGCTTTCATTATGAATGATCTAAAACAGTATGTAAAATTAATGCCACCAGAGAAACAGACGCTGAATATTTCATTCTTTATTTGCCCAAAAGTGTCCTCGAGCCGATACTGAATGCATGCACCAAAGAGAATAAACCCCAAATTAGGAGGCACTGCTGTAAATGTGCACTTCCTTCAGTTTGATCCTCAGTGTTTTGAACACCGAAACCGTTCTTGTATGCGCCCCGTTGCTCTGAACTCAACACCCTCCGTTCTCCCACTTACCTTGAACTGAAAGTTGGAGCTGCCTGCTTTGGTTTCCTGCATCGACTTTACAAAAAAAAAGAAAAGAAAAAAACAGCCTTTTGAGGGGTGTGTGAGGTGACTCAGTCTAATTCTCCTCCCACTCTGTTTCACAGATGGACGCTCCGAGGACCACAGTGCCATCAACGACACTCACTTGTCCACCCACCCCTCCCCCTCCACCCCCAGACCACCACCCCTCCCCCACACCAACCAAATCCCCCCACCTCCCAACTACACCGCCGCGCGTGTGCACACACGCACACCCAAGTTTTCTCGTCCTCGCTCATCGTCCAGTCTACCAGCACCACAAATCGCCTTCTGACGACTGATGAGAGACCAACCGGACATGGTGATGTGCACCACAGCAGAGCGGCTTTTGTCCGTGGGACAGGCACTCCGATGGACTGAACTTCCACAGACTTCGATGTCGGTGGCCAGCGGGATCGCTCGACCTTTGAACTGCAGACAGGTATATTATCCCTGCGCCGGGAGGACCCTGCCCCACTGCTTCTCTTCTCTCGTTTCGAGACTCTCAGCCCACACTGCCCCTCATACCTCACGCGCCCTCCCCCTATCGAAGCAAGTGCCCTCCGTATTGTCTTGCCACTACGGAACGAACACCAGAGCGAATTTGTGAAGGAGCCCCAAAAGGAGAGATTTCCATCCCTCAACTCAATGCTCCTGTTTCGGTCCGACCTGGCGCCCCCACCACGGGTTCAAAAAAATCTCTGCGCCAGTAAGTTATTTTTTATCCTCGCACAACTTGTTACGACGGCATAGACCGATTCCACAAAGTTTAGATTGTAAAGCTGCAGAGCTGGCAATAAGATTCAAGAATTCTGCTCTATCTAACCAGCAAAAACAACAAAAAAAAAAAATGTACCTGCCAACCCGACACAAAGCGTTCTGGATGGGTGGTAGCTTAAAAAGAAGCATGACAAGCATGAATACAGATAATGCAATATGACTGAAGGGCAATTTTTAAAGGGATGTTTCAATCAGAGGCTGGAAAACTATCCCACCGAACTGTAGGATCAAATATTAACCTTCACCAGCAAGCAAGTAATGGTGTGTGGGTGGAATCATACAATCTCTGCCATTTTTTTCTTTCTTTCTCCTTCTTCCCTGCAGCACCTATTTGTTTGCTCTTAAACTTCACTGAATTGAAATGTTGAGACAGAGCTGTCATGATAATCATTCCTGCTATTGACATTTTGACACCCTCTGGAACGTCTGTGTGCTTTTAACGGCAATAGCTGCTGTTTGAGAACATTTCAGAACGCTTTAACCGCACCTCCCAAAACAACCGGGACCTGCAGCAGCTACTTGCTACCGCAGGCTAGTGCTTCATCTTTTCTATTATACATTACCGGTGATGTTTCCTGACATGGGCTAGTTTGAGACTGACTGCGCTGAATTTAGAGGGGGCAGAGAGGGAAGCCAGCTCTTCTTTTTTTTTTTTTCATAAATAATTCTTTTGGGACCTGGAGGAACACTGTAGAAGAAATTCTGTTTTCTCCAAGAAACACACTGAAGACAAATTCATTTTTGGGGAAAAAAATGTAAGAAGTATTCTTTTGAAACATTGCCTATTGCTGGTGCACCAGACCTGCCAAGTTGCTTCATTTTTATTTATTTTTTCCACCAATTCTTTATTTTTTTAAGCCAAATTCTGAGCCAAGCGTTGTCCCTGATTCAGTAGCATGCTCCACACGCATGCCTTTTGGGCAACCCATCCTGTTTGATCTGATCCAGTTACACCGTGGGCTTTAGGCCTGCGAGCTGGGATGGTCAAACAAAGCCAGCATTTAGTTTACACTCCTATGGAGAAGTTGTACCAGTGCGAGACAAGGTATCATCACATGCCAAAGGCCTCTGGTGCGTCGAAACAAAAAACGTGTCACCTAGTTTTTTTTTTTTTGTGGAAATGGGATTTCAAATTGAGGATTTGACCAGATAATTTATAGTTGCCAAAATAACCAGCACTTAAAAATAAAGGGAAGATACAGAAGTGGATGTCAAAATGACCCCGTTGTCTCTCTTTATGGTTTACTCTATCCATAAAGGCCGAGGCTATGTCACACTGCAAGTAAGGCCACATATGAATCTGGATTGAGAAAAAACAAAAGAATGCAGGATTTGAGTGATGCTTGGCCGCGAGCTACATTACACGTGTCCATTTGCAGTCCGGGCCCATCTTGCTGTTTTTTCGGCGTAGCCGTTGATTTATTTTTCTGTCACGCTGTGACACTGTGTGGATCATTCTGTGTCCAAAACGAGGCCTAACACTTACACATATTCACATATCACAAGCGTACCAGCGGGGCTCATACTCGTGTCGCGCGCACACGCACACGCACGCACACACACACACACACACACACACACACACACACACACACACACACACACACACATACACATACACACAAAATGCATATAGTAAATTTAACCGTGTGTTTGTGTGAGGCAGGTGCAAGCAGAGAGCTCAGTTGAGATTACAGAGTGTTGACTCACAAGTAAGCAGTATGCAACTCTATCTGTGGCCTGTTAGTCAGGCATTTAGGCTTAGCTTGCCGCTTGCCAAGGCCCAGCTTTGGTGTCACTTTAAGCACTTCCTTGCCCCCCCCCCCCCAGCTTCATTTCTCCGCAAGCAATGGCAGTGAAAAATACTCCTTTTTAAAGCGGCTTCTGCTTCTGTCTTGTCTAAGTAGCGCTATTCCTTTCTGTAATTCTTTTTGCGAGACATCCGTGAGCACAGCATCTTTTAAATATTGAGCAGAAGCACCCCGACTACTCCACCAAGACTTCCCTCTTTTGGAGACAGCGGTGTTCTTATCCAGAATCCAGAAACCAGGGCTGTCGTCGCAAAGAAACTGGACACTGTAGTTTCTAATGTCCGCCGACATGGGAGTCATACAAAGCCAAGGACACAGCCAGGATTTTTAGAGGTCATGAGCCCCCCCCCCACACACACACACACACATACACAACACACCCCTCATCATTTTGACCAGAAGCCAAAATCTCGAATGCGTTTATATTTATTTATTTATTTATTCAGTCGTCTGTTCAGTTATACTTTACTGTAAATGCTATATCTTATCGCACCCACTGTGTGTAGGTTTTGAGGATGTAAAGACCCCCCGCCTCCCTCCCTCCCAGGATGCAAAAACATACAGAGGACATGACCTCCTCAATGGAAGCCAGTGACACAGCCCCGTCCTTTGTCTGAGGCAGGCCATTTGTTCGTGTGCGGGCCTGAACCATGCAGCTAAAAAGAAGGTGGAAGACTATCGTGTTGGCTGAGGAGGACAAAGTTTTCCAGATGACCCGTGCTGGCCCCCGTTAGCCCCTTTGTCTGCTGCTCCAGGCTAACCCTCAGCATGCAGTGCACTGCTAGCATTGTCAAAAACAGGAAGCCCGACCGTTGTGAAAGGGAAAAGAAAGGTGATGATGTTATAAGACATGCAGACCAGGTCATTATTTATTTATTTTTTTGTCCTGCTAGCAGTGGAGACGGACGATGGCTCTGTGGGCACGTTGCCATAAAATGTATGTATGGAGCACAATGGTGTTAATCAGAGGATGAGCCCTTTTCCCATTTGGACTCTCCGTGAGCTGTCCTCTAGCGCCGCCCTCAGGACAATATTGTCCACTGTCTCAACACCAAATATGTGGAGCTCATGGCCTGGGTCAACATATTGGGAAGTACACTTAACTGCTGTCTTTCTGAGGGTCAAAGGAAAAGATTGTTCTCACTCTGCCAGCTGCTGTTCGTTAGCTTAGCGTAACAACTGGAATCAGAGGGTGGGGGGGGCGTGGGGGGGGGGGGGGTCACCTGGCTCTGTCCAAAGGTTAAAAGAATCTGCCTACCATCACTTCTAAAGATGACTAATTAACACCCTATATCTTGTCTGTTTCCAGTCTTTATGCTAAGCTAAGCTAATAGCAGCTTCATAAGTGACTTCCCCAAAATGCTGATTCTTCCTTTATGTTATTATTATGATAATTATATTTAATAGTTTTGGTGCTCTTTTCTTGACTCTTCTTCTTATACCACCATGAGGCTAAACTTACAAATTTAGTCCTGTATTAAAAAAAATTAATCGGGCTTGATATGTGCTGAGGAACTCACCCAAATCTGCGGTTATGCCCCCCCCCCCCCTCCTCCCTCCTGCTTTACACCGTGACACACACATTCAGACAAACGCACACCAGACGAAACAACGTGCACGATACGTCCGACAAGCCCTGATCCGGTACGTCCCGTCCCCCCATGTCGGAGACACGGAGAGCCCATAACTCTCACGTGGAGATCCCGGACTGGACGTGACTCGTCCCAAATCTCTCAGAATCCATTTTTTTCTGATGATGATGATGATGACGGACTGCAGGCCTGGTCAACGGCCTGAATTATGCAACGACAACTCACTCCAACCCCAAATGTAGACGAGTGGTCCCGCAGACTAAAGTACACCACGACGCGACTCCATGTCACACTTTTGAGAAACAACAGAGAAGTTGCCTTAACTCTTGCTTGTATAATCCCTTCAGTTAAGACAATGATGCCCGCTTGTAAAGAAGACCCCACCAACTCCCCCTTCTTCTTTGTACAAAATGAAAATATACCAGAAACAAGGACTTTGTTATCTCGCTATAGTGTCAATGTATAGATGATCAGCTTTTTATTTCTGTAACTTGTATGGACCGTCACATTTTTGCTAAGAAGGGAAACCCTCCTCCAACGTCCTCGTTCCCGAACATCCGATCTGTTTCAACGTTTTAACTTGTGGTGGACTGTCAAATATTTTTGTTTTGTGTACATTTTATAGTATTATTTATTGTTGACAAGTTTTTTGCATTTGCAAATAATAAAACAAACAAAAAAACAAAAATAAAAACAAAAGTGAAGGTGGTTCGACCGGAGCATTGGATTCCGATGTGAATGCCTGGTGAACCAGTTTTTATTATTATTAAAAATGGAGAAGAGCCGCGACACGAGGAGGTGATCTCCTGTCTTTTTATTATGACGTTGTAACATGTACATAACATGTGGCCAAATTTGCTTTGGAATCTTTTTTTTTTCTTTTCTTTTCTTTTTTTTGTTGTGTTGTAACAGTATTTGTTTTATCCAGTGAATTGCTCATGAAGACAAATAAATAAGAGGCACACACACAACTCTGTTTCAGATGAGTCGTATCTGCTCATTCTATGGATCCATATACACAACACGACATCCGCATCAACGAAAGCAAGATATGAACCAACCCTAACCCGAAAACACAAGGATGCCACAGCATGCTAACAGCCCTAACATGTTATTAATAATGAATGCGCGAGTGATTACACATTTTAGAATATTGAATCATTCATAACTCGGCTTTGGCTATACCATTTAAATATTGATGGCTAAGATGGAGTGGATTGGCACTAAATAATGAGCTCAGCTTAGTCATTAAGTAATGATATATATATATATATGTATATGTATATTATTATTATTTATTTATTTTCATAGATTAAGAAGATGTCACAAAGTCTGCTCACCAGCGCATGATGATACGGTGACAATGTGGACATGATTTCAGACACATCAGAAACAACAAACAGTTTTGATCTCATTGTTTTGGCTCACAGCTGGAGGGAGATCATGTGACTCTTAACTCTGCTGATGAGAAATGGGGATTCCGTGGTCTCTGGCGCCATCTCCTGGCGGGGAGGTAATAGGACGGGGCTTGATTTCCTCAGAGGGGAAGAAACACAATTTAATGGATTCACAATCGAATACTTCCTGTGCAACAGCCCTGTATGGGGGACAACAAAACAAACGTGTTAAGCCTACAAGAATCCTTTAAAAAAAAAGAAAGAGACTATTGAGTTGATTCAACTTTTGATATTTCACCACCTTGTGTGCAAGGGACAAAATAAACATATTTTGGAAGATTATTGCACTGCATAAAACTGCACGAGGTTTTGATATTAGGTGTACATCATCTTACACTATATGTTTTTTTAATTTATTGACAACATTACAATATAACCTATTGTTGAAAAAAGCACATCAGGCAGACAAAATGAAGTCCTAAACTTCAATCATTGTCCTGGGTGTTTTCATGGGCCAAATGATGCAATTCAGAAAAAAGAAGAAGTTGTAATCATCATTGATCCTTCAGTAGTAAAAGGCTCCTACATTTGAATCAATTTCAAAATAATTAATCAATAGGGCTTTTTTTTCTTCCCACAGGAGACATTTTGACATGTCACTGTAGGAAAAGGATGTGTAAATAATAAAATGAATGATGGCTGAAATCCATTTGGCTGCTTCTGTTTCGGGGTCCTGGTACGTTGTCCATGCTGACTCTCAAAGTTTAATATGTAATAATAAAACATACTCAGCGTGTCTATACTAGACAAGTAATAATTATCTTTATTTTATTTATTTATTTAGTATAAATAAAGTGTATGAGAAACATCATCAGTGAACAGAAATTGGGAAGTGAGCCAGTCAAATCCATACACGTCATCATGTTCCGAGTCAAACTGGTACATTTACTAGACATGGTCTAGCAATTGAACATTATTTGCCAGTGTGGAAAATAATGAGGATCATATTGTTATTCTCCTCTAAAAAATCATCAAATAAAACAAAATAAAAACCTGGATTGGAGCTGCTGAGCAGCATGATGTGTTGGGAAATACTGAGTCAATATTAAATAATGCTCACCAAGAAGCAAAATGAGTGTAATATGGGGTAGTGTCGTTTCACACTACATTTCCCAGACATCACCTGTCAAACAAACCGCTTCCTTGGATTTTTTCCTTCTTCTTCTTCTTCTTCTTCTTCTTCTTAAAGTATCTATAGGTGGCGCTCGTGTGTTGGCCCGGCTCCACCACTGGGTTTTTAGTTGCTTCTCGTGCAAACTTAGTAACTGTTCCAAATAAAGAAAATGTCAAATGCATCACTTCCTGTTTGGTGATATGGGAGTTATTTTGCCCCCCCCCCCCCTTCTCCTCCAGGAAAGAGCGAGCACACATTCCAGTTGTGTATTGAACGGCAAAATGGAAATGGCTGCAAAAGTCGAATGACTGTTGCAGCTGCATCAATGAAAACAGCTGCGAAACAAACTCAGTTCACTTTCATTGTAACGGAGCTGTGACCATTAAAGCTGCATCTGCGGGTCCGACAGCCCCCTCTGTTGCATGAAACACAATATATGTATATATATATATACATATATATATATGTATATATATATATATATATATATATATATATATATATATTACATGTTATGAATATGCCACCACAAAAGCCACACACTTTTTAAAATTATAATTCATTAATTTAAAAACAATTATAAGTCAAGGAAGACTGTCTGCCCATCCAAACCGATTAAATAGATCTCACACACTCTGTAACCGAGATCATGGGGTTCATTTAGATTATCGCCTAATTAATTCGAGTGAAATCAACTCCTCGTTCTTCTGTCAGAGTGAATGTGATCCTCAGTAGTAGCAACTAAACATGAACCAGGGGGTCAGCAGGTGATCTGAAACTTCACAAGCTTGGAGTCCTTTCTCCCAAACTTTATTTTGAAAAATGTAGTTGGAGGAATCTTGTAGGAGTAACAGCCAATCAGAAGAAGTGTGCGCGTGTGCGTGTGCGCCCTGCGCGTGCGTGCGTGTGTGTGTTCGGTCTGTTGTTAAGATCTGTTGAAGACGCTGTGAGTCTGTTTACCAGCCAGCTGTTCGTTTGAAAACAACTTTAAATGCACAAACGAGCCCCAGAAGGAGGCACAGAGGTGCGGGGGGACAGCGGGACAGGTGGCTTCTGGGTAGCGGAGTCCTCGGTGCGTCGATGTCAGGGGGAGGAGAGAGACTTCAGACTCTGCCAGTGTGTGTTGGCGTGTAGATGTGAGCGCACGGCGAAGAATTTCAGCCGCTGGAGAGGACTTTTCTCTGCGAGTGAAACTACTTGTGTGTGTGTGTGGGAGGCTAAAGACAACAACGGGCACGAGACGCAGGAGGGGGACACATGCGAAAATGCGAGAAGAACTCCAGAAAGAGAGCGTCTGCTTATTAAAGATTCAGCGCGGGAGAGCAGACATTATTAGCGGCCGTGCGGGCGGCTTGTGGCAGCGCTGAGGAGGAGGAGGAGGAGGAGGAGGAGGAAACCACACCGCCAGCGGGCTCCGGGCTCCGTCGAATGGGGGGAAACGAAGCGGAATTCACTCCCAAAGAGCGAGTCCCGTAAGCGTTTCCAAGCGGCCCAAAACCAAAAAA
Organism: Ophiodon elongatus; assembly: GCA_016806645.1. Classification (NCBI taxonomy): domain Eukaryota; kingdom Metazoa; phylum Chordata; class Actinopteri; order Perciformes; family Hexagrammidae; genus Ophiodon; species Ophiodon elongatus. Next base: position 1,570,263 of record JACSYO010001494.1, read on the forward strand.
AGAAGAAGAAGAAGAAGAAGAAAAAAAAACCTGAAGGGAAGGGGAGGAGAGGGGGCCAAAGAAAACGCCCTGCTGCCTGTTGCTGGTGTCTCCACATTCAAACTTTATCGGCGAGTTGGGGGAAGAAAAAAAAATGCCTCGTTCACTCAACGGGAGGTGATTAATTGAAGTGTAACGCTCTCCGGTTAGCCGACCGACCAACACGGCTAGCTAACTGGGACGAGGAGGTGGGGGGGACCCGCTCTCCAAAGCGACTTTTTTTTTTTTTTTTTTTGGGAACGCGGGGAGTCTCTGCTTTTTTTGGGGAATATTTTTCTCTTCATTGTTGCACACTATTCCTGTTGGAAGCGATTTGGGTGGGCTGAGAGCCCCGAGGCTGCCCCGCGAGGCCCACGGCCATTAGCCAGCGCACAACACAAAAAGTGGTTTCACATGTAAACCCACTAAAAGTTTTTTTTTGGGGAAAAAAGCTCTTTACGGTTCACGGAACTTTTTGTTTTGTTGTTTTAACTTGAAACCGAGCTCCGCTGCAGCCATGTCGCTCGGCGCGGAGAGGAGGATGGAAGCCCGGCTGAAGAAGCTGGAGGACATGATCCGAGAGCCCCGCTCTGCCATAAACCTGGAAAGTTTGCTGGTAAGTCAAGTGGGGATGCACGCCGCGGAGATTTATTCACGGTAGCCGGGACGTTAAACGCGCGTGCACACGTTCACACACACACACACACACACACACACACACCTACACACACCTGGGTGACGTCGATGGCTGTTGACAAGATGTGTTTTCATTGGCTTTCCTTCTTTTTGACCTCCCAACTAGTAACCTGCTATTGTTAGCATTGTTGGTGCATTGGGCAGACTGCTGGGTTGCATATTCTCTTTTATTGTTTTTAAAGTTATGACATTGCACAATTACAATTCTGTCCTGAAATGAGAATACCCTTTTCTTTTTTTATTTACATTTTTTTGGGTGGGAAATCAGCAAAAATATAAGTCTCATGGTGGTTATACTGTAAATAGGCCTGATTAATACTTAAGACTGAGTGCAGACAGTGCAGTTTGGGGTGGGGGCTCTGTGAAGCGTGTCTACGGATTAGGATTAACCAATGGAGAATGTCCCTCTTGGTGTGTTTATGGAGACTAATGTTTCCGGGCTCAAACTCCCCTTCTGGGTTGCAGTTTTGTCCCACCAGGCTGGGATTGTCCCACTAGACCCCTATTCTGGTCTGATGAGTAGTTAGAAAGATGCTGTCCACCCACTTTCCTTTTTTTGCTTTGATTTTGGACTGAGACAAAACTCTTGAATCATTATAAAGTGTTTTGTTTTTTTTCCCTGGAAACCAGTGTGACACTGCTAAGGCTAAATATGAACTGTTAAATCATCCCCCTCCCTCCTCCACCTCTCCCCACCCCCTTCTTCCAAAACAGGACTTGCTATCTTTGGCATGATCAATTGGTAAGATGTGTAAAACCTAAAACCCTCGCACTGTCACTGCATGCCCCGAGACTGTCAGCTCGGTAAATTGTCCCGATGTTCCATCTCTAGATGTTTCCACTAAAGCCCGTGTGTTGCTCATGTGCATACTGATTACTATTTGCATACAGCGTGTTGCGAAGCCTACTGATTCCCCTTGAATGTATTCCTGTCTTGCTTCCCACATCTCATCTCTGGGGACGTGACCCGGTGCATTTCCACCGCTGTTTTCTGTTGTTGAGCAACTCATGCCCCTGTTTTTACACTTGTAGGATTGATTCACCTCTGTTATACAGTGTGTGTCACGATTGAGAATTCAACGTTTGATTGGACCATCATAAGATGGACCGGTCTTGCTGTGGATAGACCAGTACTTCAAAATAGTGTATCGGTATTTGATATTTCCTCTGCTGAGGTGGTCTGATCCCGGCACGTGTCCCGTCAAATCCTGAGGTAAAGGGAGGTTGTTGTCACTGTTTTCCAAACAGCAAGAGTTTGAGCTTTCCTTTTGGAGAACAAAGTTATATTATTTGGCAAAAGATGCTTTGCAGTGGAGAGACTTAACTTGTGATACTCTGAAGGGGGTCTGGTGAAGAAGCACTAGTGGTTTACCCCTTTTCAGAGATGCCCAAGGACATTGTTTTCAAACCCTCACCTCTAAAAGCTGTGCCTCGGAGCCAGCACTGTCACAGGACCTACTTTAGCTGTAAAGTTACATTTGTTTTTTTTTTTTTAGTGGCGGTGTTTGAATTTCTGGGCCCCCCCTAACTGGATCTGAGAGAGAGCAAACACGCTGTCGGGGTCTATCTTAAAAAGCATCACCCTTTCAATGGGCCCCATCTAGCTTGGGCCCCCAACACGACTTGAGGCACTCCTGGTCCGTTCCCCCCTTCTTCCCTGGAAAACATTGAGCAGAATACTGGGTTGAACACCGGCGGTGTGTTTACTTCCTGCACGCGAGCCTGGAGAGATAGAGGCGTTGAGTGTTTCGAGACAAAAGTTGAGTGGGAAGCGTGCGTAGGAGGGAGAGAGAGGGAGAGGGAGAGAGAGGGAGAGGGAGAGAGAGGGAGAGGGAGAGAGAGAGAAAGAGAGGGAGAGGGAGAGAGAGAGAGAGAGAGAGAGAGGGGGGGGAGAGAGAGAGAGAGAGGGGGGGAGAGAGAGAGAGAGAGAGAGGGGGAGAGAGATCCATTTTTAGCCACCTCGGAGCCGTTGCAGGGATCAAGAAGTTTTGCTGCTCGAGGTGGGATTCAAACGCCCGCTGACGCACAAACACGAGCATCAAGGGCTCAGAAATGTCCTTTTGCAGGTGGAATAAGAACATGCATACTTTAAGTGCCTTAATAATGTCTCACAGGCTCATATTTGGTAAATAATGAATCACACATCCCCCTGCTATTGTGGCTTAGCAACAACAAGAAAAACACCAGAAGAGGTTGCTTTGCTGACTATTGCATAGTCCCCTAAATAACAGCTTCGTAAAAGGAACTCGCCAATTAATGCGGGGTTTGTGCTTGTCAGTGGACTGGATGTCGGATGTATTTGGGGCTCGACGGGGAGCAGTGGGCGGACTGCCCTGAGGATACGGAAAGCTGACGGTGAGGAATCTGCAGCATCTGTCGAGTAAACCCGGTGACCTTCCTGTAAAGAAATCTGACCCTTAAATAAGCTGGGATGAACTGTATAGTACTCACAACTTTGTCATCTGTAATGAACTCTCACGTCTCACCTGCTTCCAAGGGCGCTCAGGGGAAAAAAAAATCACATGTATGATGCTTCAATGGCGCCATACGCCTTGGTCATATACACTGTCGGTCACTATCGCGGCCTCTATCAGCATTCGATCAAACGTAACCCGAAGTCAACCTTCCCCCTTTGTGCAAACCGGTGTGATCATTATTTGGCAGCACGTCACCGCTGACTGAAGTGCTGGACTTAGCTGGCGGCCGCGAGCCCAGGGAGCGATTTGTCGAGGGCAAGCGAAAAAGAGGGTATTTCTCGAGATAAAGAAAAAAAACAAAAAAAAAAAACATGGACGCTCGATTTGCGAGTCACGTGAGTCGCCTTTTCTGCCGTCCTGAAGGAAATGACCTCACTGGGTAAACAAGTCGGCGGCTATATAAGGGGCTCAAAGTCCCCTTTCGAATGACTGCACTTTTCCCCTTTCACTTTTTCAGCCTTATCTCCTATTTTCCTCTGGCTCTGCTGCTCCCTCTCAGCCTGCGGCTCAGCCTCCCTCCTCCCTCCCTCCCTCCCCCTCCACCCCTCGGGCTTGTTAAACACACTGCAGGTATTTTAACTGTAGCTCCGAAACTCTAGAGCCTTTTGATGCAGCTGCAGACCTGGCACTGGCAGATAACTTCGCTCACGACACTCAAGCCGGGGTGCGATACGGGATGCGGATAGCTAAGAGTCCGGCCTGATGTCTTCCAGATCACGTCTTTTTTTGGGGGAGGGGGTGGGGGGGCCTCAGTCCCTAGACATCTCTTTCCCATTCATTTCAGTGTGATCCTTGCACAGTGTTAGGTGACCATGACATTTAATAGTAACGCACTTGTTTGGTTTGGCGTACACCGTTGGTTATTCACTCCACTCCCCTTTTTCCCCATCGCCCTACGTTGTCTGCTCATTTCCCACCTAATGTTTACCACCCTTCTTCTAATCCAGCATCTCCCGTCTCCCCTTTTTCTCAGCCTTCTCTTATCTTATTGCCCCCTCCACACGGGAAGTTCTTCCTTTTATGTGTAGCTCTTGTAGGGAGGTAGGGATAACCTCCTGTGTGTCATGACAGACAGTCTTTACCATGATAGCCAACCCTGAGTGTCCACAGTTGAGTTTCTCTTAGGCAAGCAGCAGCAGCAGTCCCTGCTTCAATGTGCTAGCTGGATAGAAACACTGCCTTATAAGGCACTGGGGACGGTGGCCCCGGCCAATTTTTTTCTGTCTTTTTTTTTTTTTTTTTCTCTCTCTGCAAAACAAGCCAGTCTCTCTGCTCCACACCTCCTCTGGTGAGAGCCTCTCCGCAGTCTTTTTTTGGTTTTTGCTCCAGTCCAGTGGAGAAGACCCCGGCGTCTTCCGGGTGTGCGGGCCCTCGGTGGTCTTAAAATGTCACACTTCACTTCAACTATGCATCGTCCAGTCTTCTTTGGTGGTCACAGCTGTGTAGCTTTATCAGCGTTTTCCCTGATCCCTGGTTTACTAAAGACATAGATGGCCCACGAGATTTCTTCTGAGTATCTATGGTACGCTTTGTGTCGGCGGCTTAGTCTGAACTACAAATACTCCTATTCCACACACTTATTGTGTCTCTGTACAAAGTCGTTTTAAAGTTGAAGTTCTTAAAGGGACAGTTTGATATTTTGGGTGTTACACTTGTTTGCTTTCTTGCAGAGTTTCATGATAAAGCTTGATATCGCATGTGTGCTCGGTAAATATAAAGCTACAGCCCGCAGGCGCTTAGCTTAGCACAAAGACTAGAAACGTGGGCCTAGCTCTGTCTCAAAGGTAACACAAGCCACCTACCAGCACATCTAAAGCTATATGTTATTAGATCATTGCGTACAAAAGACAGTCAAATCATTAAATATCATTTGGCCATATGACTTGCTGGGATCTCCTCTGGTTGCCTGGCAACCTCACTGTGACAAGAGGACTTGAGGATGTTGGCTGCGAAATACTCTGGTGCATAACCCCCTGAAAACTGACAACACGCGTTGAGATATTTTTAGATTTTTGATACATTTTGGTGTGGTACGTTTCTATTTGTGTAGATGTTAATGGGTTATTGGATTTGTGACCCTAAATTGGTTTCTCAACATCACTCTTTGTGCTGTATTGCTGCTGTTCTTTGGCGGAGAATCCTGTTTCAAAGACAAACTGGCTGCACTTGTACTGAACGGTTTGGATTGTTGTGGATCTCCCAGCTGCTGTGATACATCAGACTACTATTGCCTGTTGAAATTGTGTTACTGGCAGGTACTTTATCTCAAAATAACTTCAAAAGTAATGTTTGTGATAAATCTGGAGTCTCGTTATTTTGCTTTACAAGGTAAAAGGATTCCCCCCTGTCCCCAGCCTGCTGTAAAACATTACTTACAAACCGAGCAAAAATCAAAGTCTAAAGCACACAGATATAATATACACATACTTGACAGCACATTATATAATACCTCTGACAAATGGAACAAGACGTGAGCCGAGCCAAGATCCACCTCACAGGGATGTGAGAAGGAATGCAAAAAATGAGGAAGAACTTAACCTCCAGAATTGAAAGGTTGTGCAGGGCGTCCAGAAAAACTAAAATAGTGCTTAAACTCTCTATTATTATTAGTATTAGTATTAGTATTATTATTATTATTAGTATTAGTATTATTATCACCACTACGACTACGCTACCTGTCTTGGTTGTATGATGAACCTTTAAATGAACTGCTGTAAAATCTCCTCCCTTCTCGTAGTCTGACGTTTGGACTAGAGAGCAAAGCTGCAATGGGGCGTCTCGAGGTGTTTACAGTTGGTATATGGTTCTCATGTGAAAGGAAACGTATACACCCAGAGATTTGTCTTAATCTGGCGGATCTCCTTCGTCTAGACATAAGGACCGTGGCCTGGATGGGGGGCGGGGGGGCGTGCACACAACGGTGCGTTCAAAAACAACGCAGTTTGAGAATACAAAAAAGATTTTTAAAAAAAACAGCATTTTTTAGATACCGCTGCATTGATGGAAGATTTGACTTTTGATGGACTTTTACTTACCCCGACCCCCGTTGTGTGAGCGGTAAAGAGTTTGACACCTGACTCTCTGTATTTATTTTTTTACTTTTAAGCAAGGGTGTGTGAGTGAGCAGAGACGAGAACAGGAGTCTCCCACGCGCAACACATGACCCATCCATCTGCAGCCGCAGCGTTATCATTCCATCACAACCTGCTGGTGAAACACACACCGCCCACACACACACACACACACACACGCACATGCACAGCAGGCTTTGGTTCTCGTGGACACACATTCTTTTGTTGTGTTTTATTGTATTCATTTTCACATGCTTTATTCTCTCGATCTTAGCAACACGAGAGCTGCGTTTTGTGCAACCAGCGGCAACATCGGAACAATACCGGCACATTACCAAAGTAGCTGTGGATTGTCAGTGAGTTCATGCGGCTTTAAAAGTGTGTGTGTGTGTGTGTGTGTGTGTGTGTGTGTGTGTGTGTGTGTGTGTGTGTGTGTGTGTGTGTGTGTGTGTGTGTGTGTGTGTGTGTGTGTGTGTGTGTGTGTGTGTGTGTGTGCGCTAGAGCTTCAGTCCAGTTATGTTTTCAAGTTAAAGCTGACAGTTAGTTCAAGTAGCTTGAGCCGATACTCAAAATATTTCCACACAAATCGAGCGTTGAAACTGCAACCCTCCTTTTGAAATCCGACCTACTGACAAGATTCTGATGTTACTGGTCTTTTTTTATTGCAAGTTGGTCCACTACATGTATTCAATGGCAGGAAAACGAAGATAAGGATCTTAAACAAAATAAATCTAAATAAACAAGTAAGGATGGAAGTCTTTTTACGAACAAGTTCACTAGTTCCAGCTTCTCAAGTGTGAATATTTTCATTTCTTGCTCTTGTTTGACAGTAAACAGAAATGTCTTTGGGTTTGGACTTTTTACGTTTTTTAAGACGTCATCATGGGCCCTGGGAAGTCTTGATGGGCAGTTTTTGCTAGTTGTTGATACGAATAATTGAGAAAATAATGAGTGGATCCATCCAGTCTTGGCAGTCTTTACCTGTGGCCCTTCATCACAGGCCGTGTCCTTCGTATTGACGTGAATTATTTTCAAGTTCAAGAGCAAAGAGAAAAAACACTTGTTTGTTTTCCCTTTTCAGATAGTTTCCTTTGAGGGATTTTTTTCAGAGGATGAAAGAGTGAAAATATCCAGTATTTTGCAAGAAAATATTCTATTCCTTATCCATTTCGTCATTTCGGGACCTCTCGGATTGATCTCCCAGGTTGGGGACCAGTGGGTTACACAATAATAAAAAAATGTAAGGTTGTAGCCGGTATCTCAGAAATCTTAGGTTGTATATGTGTTCAACGATAATGTTGGTTTGCAGTTAGAACCCCCTGCCCTCCTCCTTTTGCTGTGTGTTGTTTTTTTTTTTTTTTTTAAATCTTTTCCTAGCACATTCCTCAGTGTACTTTATGATAAAGCGTGGGTGCCAAACGCGCTCGGGGCACAGGAGCATGGGACAGAAATCTGTCAAACCCGAGAGTGAGACATACCCTCGTTGTTCCCCGTGGAGGCATTAGCTGTGCTATTTGCGAGGCCCCAGCAGGATTCCTGCCGTCGCGTCCCTCCTTGGAGAGTTTACGGGCCCTGCCTGGCACGGTCCCCTCGCTCCGCCCGGCCCACCGTTCATCCCCCCCAACCGACTATTTTTAAAACGTCCGGAATTCAATCAAAACACTAACTCTCTGCCCGATCCTTTTAAAGCCCAGAGCGGCGCTGCTCGGTTTTTCTGTTCCACATGCCCCAGTGACGAGACGGGTACCAGAGGGGAGGAAGAGGGTTGAGCATTGCGACGCGAGAGAGAGGCCTTGAACGGTCGGCCGGAGGGGGGGGTTATTCCTCTCTGTGTTCAGCTCCTTTCAGGTTAACATCATCACATTCCTGACCGGTGGATCCACTTGGCCTTTTTTTATAGAGTGATTAAAGAGTGGAAGCAGGCTGAGGGGGAGAGAGCGAGTGCTCCGTAATGTCAACAGCAGGTTGGGTAAATAAAAATGGGAAAAGAATAGAATGTGCTGAAACGAACCCCCCACCCCCCTCCCAAAAAAAACCCGGGGCTCTTATAAAACTCCTGCCTGCTGCTTCTCTGTAGCCTCAACCGGTTTCAACTCTTTGTATTTTACAGGAGTTGCTAAGCAACCAGTCGTAACCCTTTGGCTGGATTACAGCGTGGCAGAGATAAAATGCTGAAGTGCTATCTATTAAGAGATACATAACAACTCCTGCTGATAAGCCCAGCTGGTCGGATAAGTCTTCCTATCGACTCTGGCAGACATTGCTGTACGTTGTGCATGGAGGTGTCCTGCACGTCTCGCTCGGACCCGACATCGTAGGGTTTGTAATCATTTGGACCCGTTGTCTGACATCACTGTGGACGAGGAGGGCCGGATCCGCGTTTGTCTGGAACGGGTCCAGATATGTCCGATGCATTAGCGTCAGCGTTACACCTCCCCAGACACGAGTCAGTTATTTCCTATTTATAAATAGCCGCTTCAGCTGAGTAGCCGAGAAATGTCCCCCAGAGTCTAGTTGGCTTCTTTTTTTTGCTAATGAAAGCGAATTGGAAGAGAGGCGTGCAGCCATTTCTCTTGTGGCTCCAACGCACTCAACACCAAGGTGTTTGGAAGTGCAGTTTTGATTTGCAAAAAAAGAAAAAGATACACTAACATTGTTTCACTACTTCACCGCAGAGCCACCGGCGCGCCAGGGGCGACCCGTGTTTATTCGTCGCTCCCTCCTCCGCACTTGATTCCTCTCGTTCATCGGGGAGATGTAGAAGCGACACAGAAAGGGAATGCTCTGTCCCCGAGGGGTCCAGCTTGTAGACCGAAGTTGTAGAGTGTTCGTACTTTGAACCTACTTCCTCGACCTACCACGCCGCTTGGTTGCTCTGGTTGGGATTGTAGCATCTTACAACTTCACGGCGCAGCAGTACGTGGTTGATTTCTGAATGGATCTCTGTGACGAGCGAGTGGCCTTTTTCCTCTCAAAGCACTTGAGACCTCTGAACTGTTCAGTGACACCTGATTCCTATTTGCTTTGAAGGTGCGTTGTTTACGTCGTCATCAAAAAGTTACTTTTCTGCAGAGTAAAAGAAAAAAAAACTTTAACTCAAGGCATTTAGGCGCCCTGCAAAGCGGAAAACTGCAAAGAAAACAGTGCACAAAATGTTTCGCTCTCATTGAAAACGATTACAGAAAGCTGTCCCAGGCTGCTAAAACGCGCTCTTGTCTGATCATCAGGGCCTCAGGCTGCTGCGGTTTGGATCGCAAATTACTGTGCAACCACGTGTTAACATTTTTACACCAATAAATCAATAACTTTAAGGAATACTTAATACTTACTACACCCACAAAATGACCATTTGTGTATCAATGACTTGCCCCGCGTTACCCCTTTTTAAATTCTTGAAGAAAACTAAATGGGGGTGGGAGAGGCGTGGCAACAGCAAAACTACATAAAAACATCCGTTTACAAACTCACCCGACTCGTGTGTAATCCAGGTCTCATCCATCCAGTCGTATGCTTATGAAACATCTCACGCATTCGTTCACCGTAAAAGCACAGACCGACAGTAAACTTCAGCGTTTACTGTTCTGCATCATTGCTGCTTGCATGCACAGGGACTGGTTGCTGTCCTGTTCCTTTTAGATACATTATGACAGCCAGTCAAGATGTACTACATGGTAATGGACTTTGCAGGATAGAAAATCACACTCCGAAATCTGACACTTGTAAAGTCAAGACCCGTGGTTAGTGCAGTTTTCTTTCTTCTCTCCTGTAGCATGACACGGCTAAAGGGTTATGGGTAATGTAGCTCCTGCAGCAGCTTCATCTTTTAAAACTGACCACAGTGAAGCGTGAAGACATCACGGGCCTCCAATGTGCAAGTGCTCACTGTTGCAGATGTTTTAGGCAAGCCAAATTTGTGTTTCTAAACGCTTACAACATCTAGATGTACTGGATGCATTGCACACATGTAGTGGCCATGCATGTGCAAAATATAATTTTTTTGACGAATGCAGAGCAACGGTAGCAGAGAGTGCTACCTCAGAGGAAATGACTTGCACACTGGGACTGGCTTCATGACACAGTGAAATTATCAGCCAGCCCTGGGGTGGGGTGGATCGTTTCCTGTATTGCTGCGGGGAGATCCTTGTGCGCGCACATATACGTGCACGCGCACACGGCAAACCCCCTCGGCGAGAGTATTTATTTTTTTCCCTCTCCCTTAAATAGTAGTTTTGTGTGAGGTCAGTCCTTTAATGGGGAAGTGAAAATCGAGATGATAAAACGAGAGTGCGCAGTCCGCCGCGGACCATCTGCAGCCGAGCGGGGAACGATGGAGGGAGCTGGTGGAGGGGGGGGGGGGGGGGAGCAGGGGCAGATAAGACGGAGAAGGTCAAAAGAGAATGGGAGAACGGTGGAGGAGAAATGAGCGCACAGAGGACGTGAGGGGAAACATGAAACGGATTGTGCCAGCTTGTCTGAGCACTGCGATTGTGGGACAACAAGAGGAGGAAAGTGGGGGGAAGACGAGTTTGAAAGAAACCAGCTAAGACCACTGGGTCAGAGCGGGGTTCTTGTGTTCTCTGTTCTAACGGTCGGCTCGGTCCGAGCGGCTCCTCGCTGACCGTTCAGGAATGCGTGGCTGACAAAAGTTGATAGATGACTTCCTTATTGTAACACACTGTAACGATTAGGGGTTTGCTTCGGCCTGTCTTTTGCTCATTTGATAGCTTCCCTACATTGGCCCGGGTCAAACTATACCCAATCATGAAATGACAGATTGCACAAATAGTCGGCTTGTGTTCAGTTGACCCGACATGCTGCGGCGGAGCTTCAGTCCCGTTACCAGCCGCTGTTCCTTTTCAGTGTTGAAGCCCAGCCTCACGACACTTCAGAGGCGAACTATTGATTTGAAGTCAGAAATACATCAGTTGTGATATTGTTTGTCAAATGATTAACATGGAGTTTCAAAATGAATACAAATCTTCATACGTTTCCTTTTAACTCTAATTCTAATAAATTAAAGCTTACTAACTAACTAACTCATTTAGTTTTTCAATTTGTTTGTTTACTCATGTTTTTTCTATGCAGAAGATGTGTGTGGCTAACTAAAACACTGGCAGCTAAACACACTGAGCGCCAGCCTTTTAAGCTAGTTACCTAGCTTAAGCTAACTGTCTTCATAAAAACACACCAGCCGTAGTACGTAGTGGTAATCATCCATTTACTGTACCACATACTGCTGTACCGTCACTGTATGAACTTTTCGTAACAGTAGCTAAAGCATTTAAGCCGGCTAGCTAGCTTTAATGACAATAGCTAGCTAACGCTACTTGGACGTTCGCTGACACCGTGCTTCTACAACGTTATCGTCATCTTCAAGTGTCTTGTTTTTAATTACGACAATCATTTAAGAATATTATTTATTGTTAAGTTCATTTTATATCTTTGACTTTCTCCGTTAACCTCTTTCTACATTATGTTAGATTTTGGGGCCCATAATGTGATACCTGAGATCTTAATGCAAATATTGGCATCAGACAAAAGTTACCTGTTTGAAATTTAGGTAGATTGAGAACAAAAGTTTGTCATGGAAATGCCTTGATTGGGTGGTGAAGCTCCAACAATGCTAGATTTTTTTTTTCTTTGGTTGATACAGAGGTTTCCCTTTTTAAGTCTCGTCTTACTTCTCAAAGTGGAGACATTATATGTACACTAACTAAAGCTTTTGCACCAAGTTAACCCTTTTTTTCCAGACTCAATTTCCGTCACCATAGTAACAAATGTTCAGCTCGGATATTTCGAGCATTCTTTTTTGCTCTTCGGTAAATAATGATAGAATCAGCTGTCGTCGTGTTATTTCCTGCACTCTGGTCGTGACCCATAAGAAACGATTTCTCGCTGTGTTCAGGCGGAAATATGTGGAAAGGGCAAATGAGAACGTTGAGGACCAAGAGTGTGGTGACTCCACACTGCGCGGAGGTCGAGTCCTCCCCTCTAGGCCGTCTGTTTGGTCACAGAAAGCGGTGTGTCCATCATTTGTCAGCAGATGAATATCACTGACAGAATCAAGTAGGTTGTTGCTGATGGAAAAATTAGTCATTCTCTCTCTCTCTCTCTCTCTCTCTCTCTCTCTCTCTCGCTCTCTCGCTCTCTCGCTCTCTCGCTCTCGCTCTCTCTCAAATAAAAAAAAACCGTTTTTCCTTGCCTGTAGTTGCTGTTTATGTACCCAGTCCGTCAATGTCGGGCGAAACGCTGGGGCCAAGCTGTTGGAAAATACACAGAAAATAAACTCTTTTTGGAAATGCAGTCAGTGGTCAGTAATGCTGCTGTATGGAGCCCAGTCGGTGCTGCACTCCACTGCCTTTATTGGGTAGAACGTGTTTGCCAGTTACTAGTCGCTTCATGTTTTTATAAATAAGAGTCTGGAACTATTTATTTATTTCACATTTTCAGCATGGTAGTCATCAAAAGTTAACTGACACATTTCCTCTCTAGTTCAGATGTTCGCTCTATGCAAAAAACTAAACAAATCATTATTCCGTTATGTCCTGCATTAGGCGAACTGATTAGAATCTTAACAGTAAATATTTTCACACTCAAGCTGTGATTAATTCTTTTTTGCACATGACGGTGAAACCCCGTCGCAAATGAATGCTGAGGAATGGAGAAAACACTTCTTGTTCTCCAAGTATCTGTCACGTTTTAATCGCATCGCAGTGACTTGCACTGTGACGTGAGCTTTTGTGATCAACCCACGCTCTTCTATGCAGAGAACGTGTTCGGACTTGAGCTTACTGTCAACTTGAAGGAAGCAAAAAGAACAGCTGGGTGGTGGGGGGGCTGGGTCTCTTAAAATTCTGACTACATCACCCACGTCAGTCATGACTGATGATTGATTGTTCCATCTTTCCGTGTGCAGGACTCCCTCAACGCCCTGGTCTTGGACTTGGACTACCCCTCACTACGCAAGAACAAAAACATCGAGACCTTCTTAAACAGATGTAAGTCATTTTTTTGTGTGCCAGCGAGAATGAGAGAACGAGAGGTGGAGGGCGTTCGCCTTCTCTCATGGTAAATTCGCAATAATTATGAATTATTAATGGTATTCCTTTATTCTCTTTATACTCAGATGAGGCAGTCATAAGACAGACTCGAGACCTCCAGATGAAGTCTGAAGACTTTGACAGAGTTAAAGTCATCGGTCGAGGGGCCTTTGGTGAAGTACAACTAGTGAGTACTGGTTTTCCTTTTTTCTGCGGAGTGATTTAAACTCTACCATGGGTTTCTTACACGCAAATGCAAAGCAGCTTCAACACTGTTTTACAAATGATGCGCTGCCTCTTTCACTAGTCAAAGCCTTTGAGAACATTTGTGAACATTCCACACTCAAAATGTACTTTTGCTGCACGACGCATCATCCGCTGTGACGGAAATACCTGAGGTAGAAAGGCAGTTGGTGGTTTGATGTAGTTTTGTCTGACCCGCCAAAATGTTGGACCCCGAGGAATCTCAAATTCTCCGTTACTTTCCCACCTCTGAATAACCGGGTCTCGCCGCCATTCAGGTCCGCCATAAAGCCTCTCAGAAGGTCTACGCCATGAAGGTGCTGAGCAAGTTCGAAATGATCAAGCGCTCGGACTCCGCCTTCTTCTGGGAAGAGAGGGACATCATGGCGTTCGCCAACAGCCCCTGGGTTGTGCAGGTATGACATTTATATTCACTGCTCAGCTTCTGATCTTCTGTTCCGCAAAGTTTAAAGGTGAGCTAGTAACGAGAGCTTGTGCCTTTTGGGTCCACTCAGTTGTGCTGTGCCTTCCAAGATGAGCACTACCTCTACATGGTGATGGAGTACATGCCGGGAGGCGACCTGGTCAACCTCACCAGCACCTACGACGTGCCGGAGAAGTGGGCCAAGTTCTACACGGCGGAGGTGGTGATGGCCCTGGACGCCATCCACTCCATGGGCTTCATCCATCGGGACGTGAAGCCCGACAACATGCTGCTGGACAGACTCGGACACCTCAAGCTGGCCGACTTCGGCACGTGCATGAAGATGAACTCGGTGAGTTTGATTCATGACAAAAACCGCCGTAGAGGTTAACACAGCCCTTCTAGCGGTTACAGTAGATGTGCATTTGAGATTCCGGACTGGATGGTTACTCAGTCACACAGCAAGCTTCTTTTTTTTTTTTTTTGGTCTGCTGACATTTCGTATTATTTCATGTTTAGATTAAAATCCATGCATTGTCTTAAAATGAGAAGAAGAAAAAAAGCGTTAAAACATTCAGCCGTTTCGAAGGAGATTGATTCCTGGATTTGCGTTGCAGACCGGCATGGTGCACTGTGACACGGCTGTCGGGACCCCAGACTACATCTCTCCTGAGGTGCTGAAATCCCAGGGAGGAGACGGGTATTATGGGAGAGAGTGTGACTGGTGGTCTGTAGGGGTCTTCATCTTCGAGATGCTTGTTGGTCAGTGAGCATTTAATGAAGTCAGTGATTTTGCAAAACAAAAACAAGTAGTGGAGAAGTGTGGCATGTAGGAAGCATCTCCGTACGAGAAAACAACTTTTCCAAATACTCCAGTGCGGTTTGTTGTGGCTAACTTGCTGAATTTGCCGTTAGGTGACACGCCGTTCTACGCCGACTCTCTGGTGGGAACCTACAGCAAGATTATGGACCACAAGAACTCCCTCAACTTCCCCGACGATGTGGAGATCTCCAAAGATGCCAAGAATATCATCTGTGCCTTCCTGACCGACAGGTATTGAGAGTCACATTCGTAAATGTTCCCCAAGTGTCGACTGTGACGACGGCAGGAGGGAGAACGGGGTTCCTTTTCATGTGCTGCAACACTCGGGCTTCACATAACATGTTGTTATTGAGCTGCACACAGCACACTTATGTTTATATGATGGCGTTTTAGGGCCTTTGTAGGTTACATTTTATTTATTTTTTTACAGGGATGGGAGGAGGGATAATAAAAAAGTATTATGACTCTCGACGGGCGAGGGGGGTATGGATCAATGGGTCATGTTTGCCTGTTGCCGCTGATACCGTTGACCTGAAAAGAAAAGGCACATTTAGTCACTGCTCCAGCGACTCATTCACTCTCTTTGTTTTGAGGGAGGTGCGATTGGGCAGAAACGGCGTGGAGGAAATCAAGCGGCACCCTTTCTTCAAGAACGACCAGTGGACCTTCGACACCATCAGAGACAGTCAGTATCACCGCGGTTCACCAAGCAGCCTCACCTGAGCCAGTAAAACGGGCCCTTTTGAGTGACTCAGTCATTAACCAAGGACTCTTGTGGAACGGCTGCTGTGTCTGAGCCAAATACGGAATTATTTCTTAAGACTGAAACGCTGAAAAGATTTGTTTACACAGCGCTTCCTTTTTCCAGCAATTCACACTTTTTCCTCTCTGTCTCTGTCTCTGTCTCTGTCTCTCTGTCTCTCTCTCTCTGTCACTCCTTCCTCAGCGGTCGCCCCTGTGGTCCCAGAGCTGAGCAGTGACATAGACACCAGCAATTTCGACGAGATCGAAGATGACAAGGGCGACGTGGAAACGTTCCCCACTCCGAAGGCCTATGTCGGAAACCAGCTCCCCTTTGTTGGTTTCACCTACTTCAAAGAAGACCAGTGAGTCATCTGTTTTTCATTCTTCCGGCAATATCGCTATGATTTCAGGAGATCTCAGCACTCAGAGAGATGTGTTCTTGGCTGTCGTCTTGACCTTTGTGTTGATTTTCTGACCGTTTCCCTCCTCAGGTTATTAAATGCTTCCAACAATGTCTTGGTGACTCACGACAATTCGAAAGGAGAGGTGGGTTCTTTCACTTCCACACGCCATAACTGCCAGGAAATAAATAGGCCAGGCGTCGGTTTACACGACCACACAGGCCTGTTGACATTGCGATCAATCCGGCTTCATACTGTAAGACATCCAGGATTATGATGGAAAATGACTCGGGAAAGGATTTCCCATGATTTATTTGTACTTTGTTAGAATTTCAGTGCTCTTAGTCACACAGAAATACTTAAGCAGCTTCTGGTGTAAGTGGCTGACCCTGAAAGCTAATCTCTCATTGGCCTCGGTTCTAACATGAGCAGCCTTATCAATGAGCTACCAGTTCCGAGGAAAACAACAAACCCCCGGGTTTTTATTTGTGTTGCAAAATGATATGATGTACGGAAATAGACACGCATCTATTCCCGTACATACATTAGAGTGCAAAACAGGAGTGTTGTAGTTTCCTCCTGCTACATCTAGAAACCTTTCGTCTTGGGAAGTTTGAAAGAGCTTCTCCTCCACGTTCAAGTCACACTACAAACATGTGAAATCGGTAGCTCGCAGAGATAAACCGCAGGCTAAATATTGAGACGGATGGCACGTCTCCACTTCCTCCCAAATCTCCCGGGTATGCTGTTGGTTGGCAGCGGTGATCAGAGGGGCTGGGGCCACGGCGACGAGGCCCCGCCCAATGCGCCAATTCCAAACCAATCGCGAGGACACGTGTGTGTGTGTTTCAGAAACGTCACCCGACGTGAAAACGCACGCCGTTCCATATGAAGTCAGTGGACGTGTCTCTAAGCTAGCTGGCGACATAGTCGCCGACCGTATGAACCATAAGCTGCATATAAAGGTCTTTACAGTATGTATTTGAAATGGACAGTCCCGGTTATGGAAGGGTAAAGTTGCGTCCGGCTCTCTGACCGCTTCACTCAGAGCAGCTGGTAATCACAACTGTCAAGCATGACATCACTCCCCCTTTTTATAGCATCAGGTAACGAATTAAAACCAAACATATCAGTAAAATGATCACTAGAGCAAACATCAGCGTGATAAGAACCACATACACCAACAAACAATCTTTGGGGGAAAATGTTTTTGACGTGTAATTTGATCTTTTAGTTTGGCCCCTGTGCTGAATGAGTGAGTGTTTTGGCTTCCCATTTGAGGAGCTGTCATCTTTATCAACAGCCTATGCGACGAGCACACGCAGATAATTATGTCCCAGTTCTGGTGTTCTCCTCAACTGTACGGGGTGTTTCAGCATCTTTCAGCTCATTGTTTTGTGTTTAAAGTCTGAACTTATTTCTCCTAACTTAACTCTGAAAACCCACTTTACACAGCCTGCCCAGCACCAAACAATGACGAGCAGGTGAACACAGTGGAGCCAGAGACATACAAGAGACGTACCAAACAACAACACAGAGCTAAAGGAGCCTCGTTTATCCAGTTCAAACAAATGCTCGTTCTGTATTTGGTAGATCTGTAAATTAATAATTGTATATTATTCAACATAAAAGCTGACGATTTGTTAGTTTTGTGTTTGACAGCTTGTTGCCAAAAACAATTAGAATCATGCGGGTTCAAAGGTGCACACATTCCTGAGAGGGTCGGTTCTGTAAAACACGGGGTAAAGGTTGTAAACAGCTCTTGAACTTGAGCACTGGACGAGTCGCAAGGACGCGCGTGATCACTTGTTTGTCTTTCCCTCCACAGTCGGCAGCACTGCAGAAGAAACTGCGTCTCCTGGAGGTGCAGCTGAACAATGAGAAGCAGGTGAAAGGCGATCTGGAGCACAAACACAGGTACACCGTAGAAGCGTTTCATGGCGAACGGCCTTTTTCTTCTCGTCGCACATCTCGCCCCCACAGCTCATGCAAATGTTTATTTCTTTTTTTTGCAGAGCTGCCACCAGCCGTCTGGACAAAATCTCCAAAGAGCTCGAGGAAGAGGTAAGCTTAGCCTGCGAGGGGCGGCCGGGACCGCATGACGAAAGAGTCTAATAACAGCATCAAAATGTCTTGACGGGATCAGAGTTGCGTCGCGCCCCTATCGGGGCCCCCCGAGGAGCCGCCTCTCATAAAGCGAGTAGTGGATCACGGCGCCGAGGAGTACCGGCCCCCGTGGGACCCGCGGAGCTAAGTGTTTGAATGATTGCTTTCAGGTGAGCGGCCGGAAGAACCTGGAGTCGACCCTGAGGCAGCTGGAGAGAGAGAAAGCCCTGCTGCAGCACAAGAGCCTGGAGAGCAACCGCAAGGCCGAGAGCGAGGCCGACAGGAAGCGCTGCCTCGAGAACGAAGGTGACACACACACACACGCGCGCCGTAATTCATTCATTGCGTCCCAATGAATGAATTATCTTGTTGCATAATGTGATTATATTGAGACATGGCAGCCAATTTAATGCCCCGTCAAGTGTGTTTGGGTATCGAGTAGGCACACTTTTGTTTTTGGTGCCGAGTGATCACAGTTAATATGTCCTGATCCATTGAAATATGGCTTTTTTACTAAATACATTGCTTTTAATTTGAAGTAGAAGAGTTTTGATGGAGGTTTGCAGACAGGCTGCTATAACATGGACGTTGCTGCCATCACCTGGTCAGATAGACTTCTTAGACAGAACAGAAACGTGCTCTTACCAGAGGAACACAAGTCCTTAAGCGTACTCTCTTGCTTTGCCCTACCGTCATAATGAAGAAGGATTATTGCTGTCACAGTCTGTAATGTATATCATAGTGGTGCGTTGAGAGGTGAACCGCTGGAGAGGAAGGGCTTCCCCCGTGATAAATGGCTCCGTGTTCTTGTGCAGTCAACAGCCTTCGAGACCAGCTGGACGACATGAAGAGGAGAAACCAGAATTCACACATTTCCAACGAGAAGAACCTTCACCTGCAGAAACAGGTCCGTCACTTCTGCTGTCCGTCACGTTTAGTCTGAGGTTCAATGTCTAGAAAGCTTTAAAACTTGTGATTGTTAAAATACAGAAGTAATTGTTTGAAGGGTAAGTCAACTGGAGTTTTTTTTTTTTTTTAAGAAAAGTGTGAAATGCTTTGAAACAGGAAGTACTGAGTTGTTTATTATAAGCGACACTAAGCCGGCTAAAATGAAGTACTAGATGGAAAGTTCATATGGAACAGGACGTACTGCAACTGTTGACGCAAAGAAAAATGATGCGCTCCCAAACGAAACAGTTTCCGACGAATCTTTTTTCCCCCCCTCCATCCAGCTGGAGGAAGCCAACACGTTGCTGCGGGCCGAGGCGGAGGCGGCGACGAGGCTCCGTAAAACCCAGACGGAGAGCAGCAAGCAGCTGCAGCAGCTGGAGGCCAACGTGCGCGAGCTGCAGGACAAATGCTGCCTGCTGGAGCGCAGCAAGCTGAGCCTGGAGAAGGAGTGCATCAGCCTGCAGGCCGCGCTGGAGACGGAGAGGAGGGAGCACAGCCAGGGCTCGGAGACCATCAGCGACCTGATGGGTGGGTGACACACACACACGGTATTCGATACTGGATCTGGAGAGATTTCTAGTTTGTAAACAATGGATTTCTGGTTTTAAAGGGATTTGGATGTTTTGTAGTGTGGTTGTATGAGGTACAGATCCATAGTCTGTGTATTGCCTACTGTAGTTACCTTTTTTTGCGGCGGTGGGGGGGTGAATTCAATGACACGCAGTGGATAAAAATGAGTCACTTTCTGTCTGCTCGGTAGCTTAAGCAGCAGATCTACAAGGGCAGCGAGGTGGGCAGGAGCAAAAGTGACGCACAAATACAGACGGCAGCAAAAGAGGCTTTTTCGGGCTTCGATAAGGAGTTTGCGCTGCAGCATCACTGTAGTCTGAATCCCTTCAGCAAACAACGGCGTCTCTGTTCAAATTTATTCTGAAGAGCTTTTATCTGGCTGGGTTTGTCTGGAGGGGCTCTGCAGAGCCACAACGGCCTCGACCCAAACCGGAACAGATCTATCTGATGTATGCAGACGCAAGGCTTAAGCCCCGTTACACACACACACACACACACACACACACACACACACACACACACACACACACAGACACACAGACACACACACACACAGGCTGAACAAACCTTTGTATAGAGAGTCCAAAAAATGAAAGCCCAGCTCTCCTCTCTGCCCCTTTGAATAAAGCAACAGCCAGGTCCTCCATTGCAGCCGAGTCGGCGTGCGGCAGTAGCGGACTGTGCGTTTGTGTATCTGCACGAGGGAGCGTGTTAACATTGGGGCTAATAATGTAACCTCAGTCTGATTAGGGCAGTCCTCTACGGCTATTTGAACTGTCATATGAAAGCTTTTATCTGCCGAGGTCCTATGTACTCGGTAGTGCCCCGGTCCTGCTGGCCCCAGATCAGTGTATGCATACCAATAATGATAATTAAAGTGTTTGGTTTGCGGCGCGTTACATGCGTGTTTGGAGGTATTTTTTACTTCCTTTGTTAAAACCTGCTTCCCTGAAGGACTCTCTCGGTTTTCGTCTTGCAGGACGCATCTCCAGCCTGGAGGATGACGCCCGTCAGCAGAGACAGACTCTGTCCAAAACGGAGGCCGAGAAGAGACAGCTTCAGGAAAAACATACCGATCTGGAGAAGGTAAGGCGGGAAACTCCGGCTAAAGATGATAACTCCCTTTCTGTGTTATTCTAGCTTGCCTCTTATGGGCCGTGTTCTTCATTGGTTTGTAAATCTTACATGTTTAGTGTTTTGGAATGCTCTCTTGCAACAAATGTAACGTAATATGAATACCTGGTGGTTAATTTGGACGTCTTGAACTCCCAAGATGCAACAAACCGAATGATTCACTCCCAGAGGACTCTGTTACCCGGCACCAGTATCAAACATTGACTTCATTTATTCAAGCTTTTGTTCCAGTGTTTTTTTCTCCTGGTTTGCTGCAGTGGGAGCATTACAACACAGGAGAGATCAATACTCTACGAACCCATTTAAGAGGCTGGTCCATAACTGGTTTAAAAGCCTTATTCTTTAGAGATTATTGTACAACTGACAATTGCAAACAAGCTGCTGGTTACACTTAATGGCCAGCGTCTTAATAGAATTGTAATCTTCTAAGTACTTACGTGGATCAGCTGGTGAGGTCTATTGGTTGACTAAATAATTCAAAGGGCATATTGATCCTGAAGCTGAAGCTTAAAGGGCTTTAGTGAAGAACACTGCTCCTGGACTAAACGGATGGGTAGTTAGTGAGGCACTCAAATCTCTGTGCTTTAATTCTTTGAGTTATTTCAGATTATATTAAATAGATAGTTTGGATGCTGTGTGGGGTCGTGTGAGGTACTTATCCATAGTCAGTGTATCACCTACAGTAGATGGGAGACACCTAAACAAAATGTTTGCCTTTCAGACAGTAGTTCACAACGGTGAAGTGAAGCTTTTATATCCATTCATGCTCTCTAACCGATTCGAGCAGACCAGCAACCACTGTGTTCTGCAGGGTAAAATGACTGTTTGTGTCAAAAGAGTCCTGTGGCTTTGTAGACCGCATAGATAACGGCTTCAGTTCCCCGTCGGAATGGGACGTCTGACGGCATAAGTACCTCTTTCAACCCGAGTACAAAAAAATATCCCTTTTTAGTTCAGCGCTCTATTTTTTTGAGCGCCGCTCTGCTGCGCAGGAAGTCTGAAGCTGAGCTGCTGCAGCGAGTGGTGTCGGGTACATTTTTGTGCGGTCGGACGTGCGGCTGCCGGCCGAGTTTTGCTCGTAGGCCTTCATTGTCCACCTTGGTTTTTCTTTGATCAGGAGAAGAGCAACAAGGAGATTGATTTGACCTACAAGCTGAAGGTGCTGCAGCAGGAGCTAGAGCAGGAGGAGGGCTCTCACAAGGCCACCAGGGCGCTGCTGGCAGACAAGAGCAAGATCAAAGTAACCATCGAGGGCGCCAAGTCGGAGTCCATGAAGGGTAAAGGCGGCCATTGTTTTCCTACGTGGAAGTTAACCGTCTGTTCATCTTACTTTGCACCATCACACATTTGATCTTGTGAGGGAGAAGCAATGAATTTCTGATTTGGAACTTAAATTTGCAGTTATAATCTCGTCTTTACACACACACACACACACACACATGCCGCTATCATTTAACATGTGTGAAAATGTCCAAAACGTCTCCATCCAGAGATGGATCAGAAGCTGGCAGAGGAGCGGGCGGCCAAGCTCAGGCTGGAGAACCGAATACTGGATCTGGAGAAGCACAGCAGTATGATGGACTGCGACTATAAACAGGCCCTGCAGAAACTAGATGAGCTGCGCAGACACAAGGACCGACTAACCGAGGAGGTGAGGGAGTGTTTATCTTCCGTGCAGGGGGGGGCAGGCAGTGTGCTGTTTTAGATATTAAATGCTACCCGCAGAAACAAATCTCGCAGCTTGTGGTGCGTCAATTCTTAGCCATGGAGGCATAACGGTGCAGGCATCGAAGTAATACAAACCCCGCTTTGCGTTGTTAATCCCTCAGGTGAAGAACCTGACGCTGAAGATCGAGCAGGAGACCCAGAAGCGCAACCTGACCCAGAACGACCTGAAGGCCCAGAACCAGCAGCTCAATTCCCTGCGAACCTCCGAGAAGCAGCTCAAGCAGGAAGCGAATCACCTGCTCGACATCAAACGCAGTCTGGAGAAACAGAACCAGGAGCTGCGCAAGTCGGTGTACATTTTGCTTTTAACATTCATGCTCGAGGGTTCATGTTCTGACACAAAGAGGATGATGAGTAATGGATTGTTGTTGTTTTCTTTTCCTGCAGAGAGAGACAGGACACAGACGGGCAAATGAAGGAGCTCCAGGACCAGTTGGAAGCCGAACAGTATTTCTCTGTGAGTCTTTTTATATTCCAGACGTGGATGAGAAACGACCATACGCGTCGCGGTTCTGCATCTTGCACGCTGAGCGTGTGGGCTGTAATGTGCCACCAGAAGAATGTTCCTTTCTGTTTCAATAACTAATGCGACGTGATGTTTATTGAAGACTTGCATCACAGTGTGTGTTGACGTCTGAGCGTGATGCACATTTCACCTGCGTGCCGTGTTTTCCCAGACGCTGTACAAGACCCAGGTCCGTGAGCTAAAGGAGGAGTGCGAGGAGAGGAACAAACTCTACAAAGACGTGCAGCAGTCTCTGCAGGAGCTGCAGGAGGAGAGGTGCTTTGGCTGCTTTTTTTTTTTATCCACTTTAATAATCAAATGACGAAAACCACAGACAGAATAAGGGTGCGGCGGTCCGTTAATCTGCATCTCTGAATGAGACGTCCGTTTGTCACTAAACACTCGTTCACTTTCCTCCAGGGATTCTTTGGCGGCTCAGCTCGAGATCACACTGACGAAGGCCGACTCGGAGCAGCTGGCGCGCTCCATCGCCGAGGAGCAGTACTCGGACCTGGAGAAGGAGAAGATAATGAAGGAGCTGGAGCTGAAGGAGATGATGGCCCGCCATCGCCAGGAGCTGTCCGAGAAGGACATCACCATCGGCTTGGTGAGTGATGTCACAGTGAATATATTCAATCTATTTTTTTCAGATGTGTTGGTTTGCAGCTGTTCATCACATCGAATAAAGAGGAGAGCTTGCCTCGTTACTAAAGTAATAAAATATGATGTATAACAATAAAGTGTTAATTCTGCGCATTCTCGAGCTGTACAAAGATGACTGTTCACCCCAAAATCAAATACACCTATTTTTTTATCATAATCTTTAAAGTTTCTTGTAGGAACTATTTTCTTTCTTCCAAACCGTATCACTGCGCAGAAGGAAGCATGCGTCTCCTCATGAGATGTGAAACATTGATGGCGTCCTCCTGGGCTGAGCTGTAACGTGAGCTAGCTCGGTGATGCTAGGTGAGCTAGCAGTGTGGAGTATAGATGACCGCTTCCTTCTGCGCAGTGATACAGTTGGTGGGGTGTAGTTCGGAAGAAAGAAAATAGTTCCTATATGAAACCACTCACAACAAGGTCTGTTGATGATCTTTGGTAACCGGGTCATGATTTCTGGAACATTGCAGCTGGAGGAAGCCAATAGGACCCTGACCAGTGATGTCGCCAACCTAGCCAATGAGAAGGAGGAGCTGAACAACAAACTGAAGGAGGCAATAGAAGGTAACTCAAATGTTTAGAATTTTACTTAAAAATGTTATTAGAAGCAAAAATACTGTCATGGTTGACATTTATCATTTTTGTGTGTCTTATCTTTTTTTTCTTCTTTTTTTTCAGAATCAGAAAAGTCAAAGGATTGGGAGCAACAGATCAGCCAGATGAAGCAGGCCTTTGAGAAGCAGCTGCAGTCGGAGAGGACGCTGAAAACTCAGGTAAGTCTGCTGTTACATCAACTCGCCACACATGCGCTTCATTTTTACTCACATGCACTCAGATCCTGAAACTTTCCCAAACTCGACAACTCTGAAAACCCGCTAAAGCACAAACTGTTGCCACTCGTGTCCGTCCGCAGGCCGTCAACAAGCTGGCAGAGATCATGAACAGGAAGGAGCTCCGCGGCGGAGGCAGTCGCCGTGGTAACGACACCGACATGCGGCGGAAGGAGAAGGAGAACAGGAAGCTGCAGTTGGAGCTGAGGTCAGAGAAGGAAAAGCTCAACAGCAGCATCATCAAATACCAGCGGGAGATCAACGAGATGCAGGCGGTCAGTGGAACAGTCGCCAACAGTTTGCCTTCCTCGCGTCTCCGACGTCGGGTTTCATCCTTCCTCATTAATAATTTCATTTTAGGCACGAATGTGGAAGAGATTTCCTCTTGAGTAACAACAGCTTCTATAGGCTGGACCAACAGTGTCTTTGCTCCGTCTTCAGTACATTTGACTGTTGCTCATGATTTGCAGCAACTGTCTGAGGAGAGCCAGATGCGTACCGAGCTGCAGATGGCCCTGGACAGTAAGGACAGCGACATCGAGCAGCTGAGGAACCTCCTGCAGTCGCTCAGTGTTCAATCAATGGATTCTGCCAGTGTCAGCAGCGGGCCGGAGTTCGATACCGATGACGCATACACAGGTGAGCGCTCCACCACCGGGTGATGTAAATGAAACTCTGTGATCAATAGTTATGTCATGCAGAGGCGTAACGGTACACAGAAGTCACAGTTCGGTTCACACCCGGGTTTAGGAATCACGGCTCGGTGGGAGTTCGGTACAGTGGAAGAAAATCAAACACAGAAGGATATGTTCCTTTTCATTGGTCCTAAACAGACAGAAGTGTCAAAGACAGACGGGCCCGCTTGTTTGTTGATATCAGCACCCGTTTGCTAACCGCGTACAGCGAAATGTTTCCGGGCGGAACTGCCTGCGGAAATTTGGTTCCGCATTACGTACATCAATCTACATGCTGTGAATTCTGGGTGCTGCTGAGTGCACTGAATCGTGAACCCCTGTACCGTGACGGTTCGGCATGCATACAAGAACTGTTATGTTAAAAACTATTTTAAAAAGGCATGGTGGATGAGGATTTGTGTTTTGCAGTAAACAAAACAATGTAATTCAAAAATATTTTTGTATTGGTGGCTGAAAAAGATTAGTTTATCTTTTAGTTTTGACTACAACATGGCTGTACACCAAATTTTAGTAAAGTTAAGTTTCCAGAAAATGCACTTTCATTCAATAAAGTGGATTCGACCTTGTACCAGAGTAGGTGTTCGTATTATACTTTGCAGAGATGCAGAGATGCAGAGCTGATGGAGATGGATCAATATGGGCTTCACTCGAGTGCTTGCACACTGTAACCTCCTCGTCTCTTGCTGTCTTTCTCCTCAGAAATTAGACTGGAGGGCTGGCTCTCCCTCCCTGTAAGAAACAACACCAAGAAGTTTGGATGGGAGAAAAAGGTACACAGAGAGAGAGAAAGCTGCATGGATGCTGTACATAGAACTATTTCTTCAACTGAACATAACCCCTGACACGTGCACTCTGTTACCGTAGTACGTAGTAGTGAGCAGCAAGAAGGTCCTCTTCTACAACAACGAGCAAGACAAAGAGCACTCCATTCCCTACATGGTGCTCGATATAGAGTGAGTACAACACCCGAAAACAACCCGGGATTCCTGCCGGTGTTGGTTTATTTCCTGTAGGGGGCATTTGTTGTTCAAACCGAGGTGCTGTATATTACTGTGATAACGGGACGTTACTATTTTTCTCCACACAGCAAACTCTTCCACGTGAGGCCCGTCACTCAAACGGACGTGTACCGCGCCGACGCCAAAGAGATTCCCAGGATATTCCAGGTCCGTCTCGGCAGCTCTTCGATGGTTTTGTCATTGAAGTTCTTAGTGTGAATTTCCGGATAACCAACATGTGATGTCTGTCTGTTGGGTGTCAGAGAAATGCTCATCCTTCCTCGTTCTCTTATCGGCTGTCCAGATTCTTTATGCGAACGAAGGCGAGAGCAAAAAGGAGCCCGAGTTTCCTGTGGACCCGCTGACCATCGGAGAGAAGTCCAGCTACATCTGCCACAAGGGCCACGAGTTCATCCCCACGCTCTACCACTTCCCCACCAACTGCGAGGCGTGCACCAAGCCGCTGTGGAACATGTTCAAGCCGCCGCCCGCCCTGGAGTGCCGGCGCTGCCACATCAAGTGCCACAAGGACCACATGGACAAGAAGGAGGAGATCATCGCTCCGTGCAAAGGTAGGCCGCTTCACACAGGGAGGGAGGGGAGGAGGGGGGGTGGTGGGGGGGTGGGTGCTTGTGAATGTAAAAAATATATTGGGAACTTCCCAGCAATACTTGATTTTTAGCTAGTAAGTCTAACCCTGGGGCAATCTCTCCCGCCACCAGTGAACTACGACGTGTCCTCGGCCAAGAACCTGCTGCTGCTGGCCGTGTCTCAGGAGGAGCAGCAGAAGTGGGTGAGCCGACTGGTCAAGAAGATTCCCAAGAAGCCTGTGCCGCCGGAGCAATTTGCGCGCTCCTCGCCGCGCGCCTCCATGAAGGTCCAGCCCAGCCAGTCCATGAGGAGGCCCAGTCGACAGCTGCCCACCAGCAAGAGCAGGTAGCAAAGCAGACGGGAGAGTTTACACCCGAACAGCTCTTGCTTTTTGGACAAGCTTTAAAAACAAAACAAAACAAAAAGGTCTTTGAGTAATTGATTTGATTTGTTGTGGTCCAGTTTGTATGAACTGTTGGGGACATGCGGGAGGTCTCCGGCAAGGCAAAGAATAGTCTGTGGGTTTTAGGACGCACTATTGAGAAAGTAACCTTGTTGACCATCAGCATACAGGCTCGAGTTGCGACGGTATCTGGGGTCAAACTGTAGCAATACCCATGTGTAGCGGTTTCCCCAGACTGGTGTCGTAGAACTGGACTGTATCAAAACACTCACTGTTCCAAGGGATCAACAAAAGATGGGGCCAAGAAGTCACAAATTACAGCTCGGGTTGGTAATCATGAGGAACTAGCAAGAGCGCTAGATTATATAAAAACGACCCATCTGACAAGCCCAGCGCTGCCGTCTCTCTTCCAATTATAGTAGCGAGCAGCGTTAGCTCCAAAACAACTGTATTGTACTTTAGTTTTCAGAATATTTTGGCCTGAAAATTGTCAAATACAAAAAAATGTCTGAAGATTGGCCACTGTTAGACAATCTCTGATGACTCAGGATATCTTGCATTACGCCACGGCCTCTTAAATTGATAACAGCAGCCCACCCGTTATTTTTTATGTGCAGTTATTTTTTATGTGCAGTTATTTTTCTTCTTCTTTTTGTGCCTGGCCATCAAAACTAATCTCCCCTTTCAGATTGGAGGACTTGGGTCTTCAGGACTGGCACTGGTCACTGGATGAAGTCGATGATGACTGTTCCTCTATTCATTTCTGAGGACCACGTGCGGTAACGCTGTGTGCAGTGTGTGCTGTGCGTTGAGTTTCAGTGGCGGTGGAAAGCCGTTTCCACGGGGGGGCGGCAATTTAACACAGCTGCCTTCCCAATTTTCTGTGATTTTTCAAAAGAGGGACGTAAACATCGGCTTCTGCTTAAGTCTTTGCTATTTTTGGAACAAATACCGTGAGACCCATACTTTAGTTTTTAGGGCGGAAGCCGAGCACAGCAACTACACGCGTCTAAACCTTGCTTCTCTACGTCGCATCATCCTGTTAATGTCCTCAGTCGTGTGATCCCCGTGTCCTCTGACCTCAGCCCCCGCAGGTCAAACGGCTTCAGAATGAGGCCGGAGGAATCCCTCAGTGGACTCTGGTACAAATGACGACTCCTCCTCTTCCTTTGCCGAGACCTTTCCCTGTAATGTGTGTACGTGTGCTTCCAACCCAACCGGTGTCTTGTTGCACTAAATGTTCAGACACAGAACCACGGTTGTCCCGGGTGGTGGTGCTGGTGGTGGTGGTGGTGTTGGGGGTGGGGGGGGTTTAGTGCATGTGCTTGTCGGGGGTTCCTTGTCTGCTCACCTGATGCCACTGGGTGTGTTTTTTTTTTTTTTTTGTTTTTTTTGTGTTTTTTTTCAAACGAAATGTCCTCCGGCCACTGAATGAATTATGAGAAACCATAAAGTGAATAAGTTTCAACCCAAACAGGCAAATGTCTGATTATGTCACCTTTTTTTCCTCATGCACTCGTGCGAGTGAAATATATTTCTCATCTTTGTATTTAAAATAAAGTTACTTTATCATTGTTTTTTTTTTTTAGTGATAGTCTACAGCAGAAGTAGAAAAAGAAAATGTGTGGTCTACATCTCTCCTGTGTCTACGGCTTCAGAAAAGATGGCACATTTTTTTCCAGGATGATCTTTCCAAGTTACTTTTTTTCTCATCTATGAA
The DNA here is from genome assembly GCA_016806645.1 of Ophiodon elongatus. Taxonomy (NCBI): domain Eukaryota; kingdom Metazoa; phylum Chordata; class Actinopteri; order Perciformes; family Hexagrammidae; genus Ophiodon; species Ophiodon elongatus. The sequence goes on from JACSYO010001494.1 coordinate 1,599,091, forward strand.
AACGGGTGGGAAACAAAGTCGACATAACTGATCTGTACCGTGTGTTTTAGAGCACATGGAAAAATGAGAACTCACCTGGAAGAAAATATTGATTTATTTAGGACATGGCTAATGATGCACTTCAGCCTCTTGTGGGCGAGAGAAGTATTACAACAACAAACAGTTTCAGGGATGAGGGGGAGGAAAGGTTATCCTGGCAATTCTTCTTTTTCCCCATCTGCTCTTCAGTCATGAACACGGGAAGGAAGCCTCCTCTGGCCTCTCGGGGCTTCCTTATGAGCCCGATATAGCTTTGGTTTCTGCCTCATCACTGATGTATTGTTATACGGTGGCCGATAAGTTGCAGTACACAAAGATATGTAGGCAGTAATTTAGGAACCGCGTCTGCATTATGTAGTTTGTCCACCAGAGAGCACTGACGCATTTATTTTTCAGCTGTAAAATGTGTGTGTGTGTGTGTGTATATATATATATATATATATATATATATATATATATATATATATATATATATATATATATATATATATATATATAAAATCTCGCAGCCACAATTCTTTAAAACTAATTTAAGAGACACCATAATCTTACGCAAAAACAATAATTGGCAAAGAGGAAGAGGTAAAAAGCCAGGAACAGAACTCACTGCCAGGTGTGCACATACAGGAGGATCTTGACTGAGAAGAAACCAAAGACACTTTTCTCTGTGCCCAAACTTCTGTTTTTTTTTGTGCCGAGACTAATCTTGCATCTGTTCCTCTCTTTCTGTCTCTCCCTTCCTCCAGTTAACCTTTCCCGAGAGAGCGGCGCGTCGTCATGGTTGCGTGTGCGCCCGCCCGCCCGCCCGCCCGCCCGCCTCAAGTCAAAGACTATACACCGCTCCCGTCTGCAGACGGGCACACTGAACTCCACATCGCTTCTCGTCACCACCCGCCCTGTCGTGCTTCAGCCTCTTGAGTCACAACGTCCTGTTTCCTGTTTTTTTTTTTTTTTTGGTTGAACTTCTTTCCCAGGCACTCAAAGGTCACCTGGTGATCTTTTCACCAAGCTGGACGGCTTGAGTAGCTCGCTGAGCTCCCGCAGAACAGAAGAGAGCTCTTATAACAAGAAGGGGGGGTGGGGGCACACTTTACCTCAACACTGTCTGATTGAAGGACCCAGCGGAGAAAACTCCTCCTCACCACCTTTTTTTTTGGGGAGGGTGGATTTTTGTGGCCAAATATTTTTTTTTTTTCCATTAATGTGTTTGACTGATTGTGAACAATATGAAGGGTTTAATGGTTGAGGGGGGGATCACTACACTCAGAGAAGGTGTCGGCTGAACGCAGCTACGATTGTTGAACTCAAATCCCAGATACAGTATCTGTACTTTGGCTCATTCGAAACGCTTCTTTTCTTTTTTTTTAACGTATTGATTGTAGCTTCTTGCTTCCCACGGTTCTGCTTTCAGGCGGCACCGCCGCCACATTGTCCACACGGGGGGGGGGCCACGGAAAAACCTGAATGAGGCACTTACGCAAAACAACACTTCTAGGGAAAGCCTGGGGCATCAGATAGCCCCCCACCCCACCCCCACCGAGTGCCTCTCATTAGGATTTCTGACTCGGGGCGCGCTCCGATTCACCAGTTTGTCGTCGGCGCCGCCGCCGCCGTATGACCACAGTAACGGTTCCAGGTGCTCCGGGGGGCATTAGATGGAGGTCCTCACAGGCCCGTAGAGGTTTCAAACCTGCACTGTCGAGTTACGAGGGGTTAATGTTTACTGAATTCAAGGAGCGCACCGTTACCGCTTCTCTGATCCTTTTTGTTGTTGCTGTTTGAATGTACATCTGGGCTTTACCAGAGACGACACGCAGGCATTGTATTACTTCTATATATCCAAATATACTTGACCGAAGCCCCCCTCCCGCCCCCCTTTTCATCACCAAACTACTCTCGAGTGAACTTGCATGTGTTTGCCTTTTCAGGCCTCACACTTAAGTGCTGTCACCCACAGGCCTCCACCTGTTAGCAATGTAGTTTTTTTTTTTTTCTTTTTTTTTTTTTCTCCCCAGCAATGAAAACAAGGGGGAATGAACCAATAAGAAGCAGAAACAATGAAGGTATGCAATCACATCCCACGAGTCCAAATACTGAGCAGCACTATTCTGTTGAAAGTTTTTTTTTTTTTTTTTTCTAAAAGTTGTTTGTCCTGATATTTTTGTATTAAAAAGTAACCAAACTCCGAGTTTGGGCACATTGTTGTGTATGTGGCTTATATAGCAGGTGGAGAGTAACTGTGTGTGTGTGTGTGTGTGTGTGTGTGTGTGTGTATGTATGTATGTATGTGAGTGTATGTGTGCGTGTGCGTGTACCGAGTGCTCTCCTTTAACCAAGAAGCATGTTTTATACATATAAATATACACAGTATATATATTTTACATGCCATACAGTGCACACTATATTATTTATACAGCCTTGTCCACTTTGTATTTAAAGGGCTCTACATCCAGAATGCATGTTTGCTACCAATCGGCTCAATTATATTAATAGTAATAATAACTACAACAATAAAGATGTGGATGTGCCTTTTTTGGTTTTGGATTATTTTTCTGCCTTGGGAACAAAAAACCTCTTGGTAACTAGAATTCTGTAAAAGGTGCACGAGACTGAAATGAACATGTAAGAAGCTAGAATGTTTTATTAAAAGAGTTCAGAAAAGGACTTTGTTTTTAAAAAATACAGTTTTTAGGAATATGTAGGAAGAACGCTACATTTGGTCACACAGTATGAAAATGCATTGATCTCTGCTCTCACTACACGTCGTGGCAGGTTTTTAGCCACTGGAATGTTATTTAAAAAAAAAAATGTAAAAAAAAAAAAAAAAGATATGTGGGTTCAATACTGAGGTAATAACACGTTTTCTTTTTTTCAAGCACATTTTTATGGGTCAGTATTACAAAAGCTGCTTGCATAACCGTTGTTGTCGTCAGTTCTGTGTTTCAGTCCCTCCTCCGCCCCCCCCCCCGCCGGCTGCAGGTTTACGGGACGGGCCCCCTGGGGTCTCGGGATCCGGGCCCTTGAAGCCTAGGCGTCTTTCTTGGACCTGCTGCTGTGCCTCTGGTAGTAGAGCACGGTGAGCAGCACCCACAGGTTGAGCAGAGTCATGGCGACGAAGCGCACCAGCACTGTGACAAGGAGACGGTTACGTTAGTGAGGCGAGAGCGGAAAGATATGCACATTGTGACCGGGGGATGTGGTTTTAAAACGGCTTTTTATTTCATTAATGTAAGATATATTTATGCATAAGAACTTCAATAAGGATTCAGACATGCTCGCATCAAGACGATGCAAGTTAAACAAATAAAAGTGAAAGCCTGAGACACTCGTCCTCTGCAGAAAATGTAGCTTCTTCAGGTATGGAAACCCCAAGAAAGAATCGGAGGCTCTAAACTGTTGGACCTGTGAACCCATTGTAAACTCCATGTTGCCTCAGGATGGATGGACTATCACACGGCTAGGTACTGGAAGCTTCCCTCTAAAAGGAACCCCCACCCGGTCCCTCATGAAGCACCAGACCACAACAGGAGTCCTCCACTCCGTCTGGGATCACTCCGCGGCCCACAGCCATTAGTAACTCGGTTTGACTCACCCTGCGAGTCTCCGGTCGTCACCGTGGTGGTGTAAATCCTCGCTGAAACAAAAGAGGGGGAGAAGGGAGAGTCAGCGGCATCCTCGCCATCAAAGAGAGAGTCTCATATTGAGTTATAGCGGAGTAAACGGGCCTCATGCATATACATGGGGTGAAGCTACAGGGGGAGAGGGAGGGGGTCTCCGGGAACTGGTTAAGCGCTCCTGATTTTATGAGGAACGCTAGACGTGTGGTTTGGACCGATAAGAGGGTGACGAGAGGAGATGTGTAGTCGTTGGGTCCCCGTCCACTAAGACTCCATTAACCCGGACTAATTAATTATAATGAGACATTTTCCAAAGGCACCACTCGGTGACTCCATTAATGACTTTGTTACCAAAACCTGCCAATAGAGAAATTCCTTGGCATTTAAATTTTTTATTTTTCAATATTTGTGTCCCCCCTGGTCTAAGTAGCTTTTATCATATTTGAGTTAAAAAAAAAAAAAGTATCACATACATTAAGATAAGAGCCAACATAAGTAGTTCACTCATTTAATCTTCAAGAAAGAATACATGCCAATATACAATTTTTTTGTTATGCTGGAACAACATTGGTTATGCCACACTTTATAACAGTGAAGCTATTGAATATTTCTTCCAAAACATATAATTATTCATAATTATTCATAAAGCACATTTTATCAAAATAACTGCTGTAGTATAACAAGCAGGAGCCCATTGGTGTATGAAAGAAGTTTGGTTATGCTACACTTTATAACAGTGAAGCTATTGAATATTTCTTCCAATAAATATTAAATATAAGTATTCATAATTAATCAAGCACATTTTTATCAAAATAACTGGTGTAGTATAACAAGGAGGAACCCATTGGTGTATGCAAGAGGTTTGGGCATGCTACACTTCATAACCGTGAAGTTATTGAATATTTTTGTAGTCTTTTTTTTTCCACATTGCACTTTGTAGACGGTCCCTGAGCTCTCGTCTCACAGCCGCCGCTCATTGAGACCAATGTTATTCATCCAGCTCGCAGAACGGCCTGTTTTGGTAAAATGAAGGTTAATTAAGGTTGTAGCTTGTTGTCTACATCACTATGGTTACAGAGAGGTGTTGATTGTATTTTTACACCGTTTCGCTGTCGAGTTATTGATCCGGGAAATCCGAATCTGTGAATATCTTTCCTTTACCTAACTTCATATTTGTGTGCAGTTGCAACAGGGGTTTAAATGGAAAATCCTGCGCATTTGATTGGACCCAAAAAGTGGGCGGGCTTAAGATCGCAGCACGAGACGGCGCTACAGGCGATTGTTGGTTCGAGACCCGCCTCCATTTTGGACGTTAGATTAAAAACAAGAACATTTTTAAAAAGTGTCCGTTTTTGTATTCTCATGTCCAGCGCGTGACACTCACCCATACATGTGTAGGTAGCCATGGCCCAGGAGAGGGCGCTGACCTGCCCGGCGTCCTTGGACCTCCACAGGCACTGCAGCTGGACAAACTTACTGGCGGCGCTGATGAACGTGCACAGGCTCTGAGAAGAGAGCGGAGGTCAGACCCTTGCGTATCAGAACTGGTCCCCGTAGTGTTCCTGCTGGTTCAAGTATCGACCCTACGATTCAGCTAAAAACGTCGCTCTCTAGACTGTAAAAAAAACCTTCAGTCTGACCTTTTGTCTATATGCAAATACGCCGTCGGCCCAACGAGGTCTCCCTGAGAGACCACCAGACCACTAAGACCTGGACGGGGTCTTCTGTTCAGACTTCCGCCTCATTGCTGCTGACGCGCCATCTATTTGCTCACGCTGTGACGTGCTGTGCAACTGGTGGTTTACTGATTCATTACCATAGCCAAATCTACGATCCTCTTGTCCACGGTGAGGAGCCTCCAGCCCCCGACGAACCTGAGCACGTCTCGTCAAGGCAATAACACGGGACTGTCACAAAGACTTTCTTCGACTCTGGATGAACAAGAAGTGGTGAAAGGATACAGCAAGGCGTAGATGAGGCTCTGCCGCAGGCTGCCGTTGTAGTGGAGCATCAGGAGCAGAAGGATGGCGTCTGGGGACACAGGGCAGGTTAGAAGGTGCACATGGTCAGTGGGTTCATCCCCTCGAGGGGCCACCGATATCGGTTCATTAACCCACCCAGAAGCTAACATCTCGGGTTTAACAACGCGCCACCGTCCTCGACACGCAAGGTGTCGGAGTCCACCGTCGTTAAGATGTCAGCGATGGGCCTCCTGGGGCCAATAGGAGCCGCTGTGGGTGTTGTCTGCTCTGGGGACGCCGGGGACTCCCCGTTAAAAATGGCCGATTTTTGCGCATCGTGTCATTTGGCGAAGATGCGGCTCGCACCAAGAAAGGTAAACTAACAAATACGGACATTTTGAGGAAGGTTTATTAGTTTGCACACTAAGAAAACGTACGACGCTACGGGGCCCCTAAGGGGAGAAAACACTTCTGCGTTCTCTCAAAACATTTTTTTTTTCATCCCTATGATGGCTAGTAAAAGCTTGGAAAATAGCGGTGGGGCGGTGAATTTGATGAATCTGTTTATCAGACCACCACTGAGACAGCTAAGCTAGCTAGCGCAGAGATAGCTAAGCCAGCTAGCGCACCCGGCAAACCATTAAAAAATGTTCTGCCAAGGGACTAATTGATTGATGGTTTCAGCTGTAGTCTGTTGGAGTTTAATTCGTAGCAAGAGCAGATTTTATAAACTCAATATATTTTTTTGGGTGTAAAAATGAAAAGCTGTAGAGTGACTGTCATTTAAATATAGTAAAGTAAAAAGCAGACAGTGTCACGAAAAAAAGAAAGTACCTTGAGTAAAGTACTGGAGTTAATGTCCTGAGTTAGTATTGTCCTCTGAGACCTTATTACGTCTCCACCCCTTTTCAACACAAACTGACGCCCTTTGTGGCGCTCAAGTACAGTGGGAGGCGTGGCTTGTTACTGTGGCGATCGATAAAGGTCATAGATGACCGAATGCCCCTCTCAATTGGGAGCCATGTCAAGTCATTTGTTTCTACATCGGATCACATTCTCACATGACACCAGGTCCTGCCCACATCCACCTTGAGGGGGACCTATTGGCGGTCTGTCAAACCCTTTGTGGAATATTAAAACTTGGACACGCACGAGTCAATGTGACGGTCTGCTTTTGCTGGGACAAGATGCGTTTGATTCTGCTTTGATTAAATTCACTAGACGGGGACTGTGGAGAGGAAACGCACTACAGAATAAGAACAGAATAAAAAAAGATGAGAATATCTAAAAATAAATAAAATGAGTTAACATAACTGTCTGCAAACCTACAATAGCACAAAATGTAAACACATGTCATGTGACTCTTCTCCTATATCCCCCCCGCTCACCTTGAGCAATGAGGATGGGATACTCCAGGTACGTTGGAGGTGGGTATTCGTAGTACGTCTGGTACGTTACAAAGACGATGAACCTGTGGAGCAGACGGTGGCGTCAGGTTGTCACGTAATGTTCAGTGCTGATGAAGAGGAAACATTCAAGCAACGTTCAAGAGCAAACAAGGCAGAGGCCGGGGGAGGGGCAGTGCCAAACAACAACAACAACAACAACAACAACAAAACTAATAGTGGCTACAAGCGGATAGGGCTGATGTTTGAGCAGCTTTTGTTTCCCAAACAGGCTGGAAAGAAAGTAATCTGAGCAACTGGTTGAGTGCTGAAGTAAAGAAGGCATTTGGAGCAATGGGATATTATTCATTGCACCTTTTAGGATGTGGACACATATTGGAGACTATTTCCCCACCAGTGACAATCAACACCAGAGATTCATTACCATGAGGGATGCCAGTGGGAATCTATGCCAGTGCAACATATACATACATTATATTGTGTGTGTGTATATATATATATATAAAAATATAATATATATAAAAATATAATATATATATATATATATATTATACATATATACTATATATTATACATATATACTATATATTATACATATATACTATATATAATATATTATACATATATATGTATATATATATATATGATACATATATATTATACATGTATTATATATATATACTATACATATATTTAAATTATATAATATATTATACATATATATGTATATATATATATGATACATATATATTATACATGTATTATATATATATATACTATACATATATTTAAATTATATAATATATTATACATATATTATTTAAATAATATGATATATATATTGTATATATTATATTATATTATAATATAATATATATATATATATATATTATATATATATATATATATATATTCATATTCATATTCATAAAATGACTTATTTTTGCATAAGCATGGTATTAGTGTAAGGCTTGGCTAGTCCACTGGAGCATGCACAAGGACAGCAGGCTGTCGCTCACCAGCACAGAGGAGGCATTTAGGAGCAGCAGCTACTGCCAGGCACCGCCCGCTGAGAGACATGACACACACACATACAGCCACACAGTCCCAAACTAGATATCATCCAAGTGGAACTTCTATAAAAACCTGCAAACATTTTTAAACAGTATGGTGAGAATCCTGGCCGTTCGTTAGAAAAGGCAGATTTATTCCCAGCTTTTTAAAATTATTTTAAAAAATCTGTGTCTATGCTTTCTGTTGCAGACACAGGAACCAGCCTGCTGCACTGATCTAACCTCACTGCTTCACACAGATGTTGGGACAAACCACGTGTCCCTGTCCTCGATAATTCCACCAACAACAAAAACATCCTCAGCTCTGTAAACAGCAAGTGTTAAGCCTCCACAGTGGGATTATGGGTTATTATAAAGCAGCTTTTCAACTGTGCGCCTCAAAACTCTGGAGACAACCTCTTATGTGCATGTCCTCTATTAGTCCGATGATAACCATCAGTGCTTTTCATTCATTTCTTTCGCCAAAGGCAAACAAACAGTGGGGCAATGAGGATGGAAGGTTGCAGCAATACTACAGCTTTCATCACGTTTTATTTGTACAAAAAAAAAGGACAGATGGAGGTTCAGACCTATGCCGAATTTACCATCACCAATCAGGGATTCAGTAGCGGGTTCGCATCACGTGATAGGATGTGTTTACATTTACCTTAAACCAAGGCCATGATAAAATCACAACATTTTAAATGGAGTTTTGTGGCGGGGTTCTTCCCACAACGGTAGTTTGCACCCGGCGAGGAACAGGAAGACGACATCACGGCCACCCCCATCGCATACTGGTAAGTCATGCGCTGTGTACCTTATTAAATAGGTCGCCATGAGTCCCCCCCCCCCCACCCACCCCCACCCACCCCCCATAAATTACACAGCTCACATCACTGTGGCAGCAGCGTGTATCGTACGTACCCGATCAACTCCAGCAGCAGGCTGTTGAGGCTGAGTCCAGCCGTTGATTTCGCCCGCATCAGCGAAAAGATCTGCGGGAACTTGAGCACCATGCACACGAACAGTGTGCTGAAGTTGGCCGCGTGCAGCAGCGTATCGGACGACATCGTCTGGAGACGGAAATAACCAGATATGAGCTTCAGATTGTCAGATCTCAGAGGGTTTAGCTCAAATAAGTGCCGGCGGCCAGATGCTGCCGCTGCGCTGTCACCACCGTCAAGGTAGAGGCATTCAGAAGGAGACTTCCGTTTTGTATTTTCCAAGTAAAAGAAAGGTTTTTTTTTTCTTATTTTTTTTTAAAATCCTGCCAAAAATATTTCATGTAGTAAAAATGTATAAATCTAAAAGCAAAAGAAAATATGGAGATTTGAATGTACGGCAAGTCTCAAAAGCGACACTCCTCCTAAATTGTTCCCATAGCGAGGTGGGCTTTAATTTTGAAGGCGAAAGCTGTTCGAGTCCCTTCACCGTTCTGTGTGTCTTTTGTTTGCATCAGCCGGCGTCGCTCTTCACTTCACTTCCGCACACATAAACTGAAAGCTGAGTGAAGTCCTCGTTTGACGATACCTCTCTCTCTCTCTCTCTCACTCTCAGTCTGTCTCTCAGTCTCTCTCTCTCTCTCGCTCTCACTCAGTCTCTCTCTCTCTCTCTGTGCGTTTCGACATGTTGGTAGCTAGGTTAGGTTCTCCTATAATCTGATGCGTTGATTAAACCCAGGGGATTATCTCGAACCTTAAGAAAACCAGCCATCACACCCACACTATGAAATGCAAAAGCTTTATTTTTTAATGAGACATTGACTTCGATCCAGATCACACCAGCATTTCCAATTCACGTGGGGACCAACATCTGTTTCCAAACAAAAGGGGCAGTTTACAGCATATCAATACACAGACGGGCATTATTCTGCAGGAGCAGCTGCACAACAAGATGCGCTGCCGCTCACCTTAAAGTGCAGACGAGTGTGAACATCATCACACAAAGAGCACACAAATTAAAAAATATGAATATAATAATAATATTAAACTCATAATAAAACTCAATTTAACATGAATAAAAACATATTCTAAATGCATCAGCAAGTAAGATTCTCCCGTTAAACTCTCATCACGGAGCTGTTTTCAAACTGCGTGCTGGAGGTTTGTGTTGTTTCTTTCTTGTCCCAATTGCACAAAGTAAAGCAACCTCTCACTCATCCATCTGATCACCTCGGTAGATCAAGATTAAAACACCCGCTGGAGCTCGGGTGACGTGACTCTGATAGTGTCTTCCCTTCTCACCTGTCTTCTTTTCCGGCAGCCAAACGCTTTTTCAACCTGAACTCTTTGCATATTGTTGTTCCACCCAAAAAGGATCAATAGAAGATGGCACACATCTGGTAAATAGGCGGATGTGTGCCATCATGTCCTCATCAGTCCGGACTCCCTCCGCGACGCGGCCCCGCTTCAGGAAAGGCCCCTATCTAGCAGGGCTGCATCTCCGGGTCCAGCTCGCACTTGTGGTGGCTCCCGGACCCGAGCGACAGCCGGTCCAGTCGGACCACGTCGATCCCGAGCGGAGTGGTCAGTCTGCTGCCGAACATCTGGTTGCAGGTGTTGGGGACGCGGTCGGAGAAGAGCGACACGTAGCTGGGCAGAGGCTCCTCCGACTTCGGCTGCCCCTACGCGCGCGCGCACACACACACACACACACACACACACACACACACACACACACACACACACACACACACACAGGGTCACGTGTTTGATGGTGCTCGGTGCTGTAGTGTAATAACCACAAAGGGCCATATTTCCCATGTTTTTCATGCGCAGGTGTTTAGATGAGTTGTAGTTCTTATAATCTCAACAATATAAGTGAAATTCAAACACACGTTCGGTTCTTACCATCTGATCATAGTTCCTGAGAAAGCTCCAGTTCTTCTCCCTGTGGACCACAACATATAGCTACATATATGGGTCGGTATACAGCCTCCAAGATTTTAGTTTGTAATCAACATAATAGTAATGATAGTCTTGTCATCATCACCATCATCATCATCATCATCATCATCATCATCAGTCCACTCACCACTCCCGCACGCCCCTCGTCTCGCTCCGCACAGCCTCTTTCCACACCCGGTCCTGTTTCACGGGATCGCTCCGGTCCAGGTTCGGCTCCGCGGTCGCCGCGCCTCCTCCTCCTCCTCCTCCTCCTCCTCCGCCTGCGGCGCGCCGCGTCCTGTCCGCCGGCGGCCGGCTCGGTATCGGCCCGGTACCGCAGGCTCGTTCCGGTAGCCGGTAGCCCGCGGAGGACACGCGCCTGACGTTGTTCAAGTCCATTCCGGTGGGCACGTGGCTATAGACTGAAATCCCGGTTTGATGCGCAAGTTGGCCGAGAGAGTTGAGAAATCACTGCGCGGTACTGAGCCGTTTGTTTACGTTTACATGGAAACGGTGTTCCGGCAAAAAAATAGAAAAGCTGAGGCCGAATAACAAAACTTTCAGAATAAAATGCATAACATACTTATACATCACCAATCAGGTAATTTACAGCAAGTGAGGATGTCGCTCCTACAAAGCACCGACACATTTGGACTATGTTAAGATAAATTTAAGACACTTCAGCTTCTTCAGCTGCACTACCTAAACAAAGGTGTATGGGCTAATGTCACATGCATTGATTATGGATTATGATATTAATTGTTTAGTTGTTGTTAGTAGTTGCTGACAATTATTTCTGTTGAGAATGTCTTGGAGGTTAGGCATAATATTTAAGGGCAATTCTTTTTTTTAAAATCATAAACACATCAGCTTTTTTTTCTCCCACCAACACTCATGCTGACATGCGCACTTCTGCAGAGGATCAGCATTTTATTTTATTTTTTTACCTAAAAGTATCCCCATGTACAGTCATTGCAATACTTAAACATAACCCTGATCATATTAATGGAAACAGTCTGAAAGGAATATAAAAAACAAAAAACGGCCACCCTTGATTTTATGAACTGAAGTTTGTAATGAGCGCGTATTGTAGTTTTATCACATTTATTTTGAAGACCGGAAAAGTATGAAACGCCTTTATTCTGAAATTCAAACGCTGAAACCGGATGAATGCTCTCAGTCTACGTGGAACACCGTTGGACTTGACGGAGGTGAAACCCGCTTCTACGGACTATCCAGTAGTCAACGTCCTCATGAGCGGACTGCAGCGAGCGGCCAGGTGAAGGTAACGCAGATGGTTTGTGTGTACCGTCAGCTCTACGTGACATTTATATCCACGTGTGGTCGTAAAGTGCGTTTTGTGCGGGTAGAGGACGCTCGGCCCCGCGTTTGAGCTGATAACGTGGACGTTTCCTCTGAGGAGCTAACGGGAGTCAACAGGGAGAGAAGGCACTTCATGTTCATGGCATCTGGAAAGTTTATTACCTCAAGTCATGGAGTGCGTGGTTGTATTCGTCGTTGCTAGGTTAGCTGCGTATATTTACCATGCGTGCACTCGTAAAAATACGATATAACTATATGTATATATAACGTATGCACATAGACGTTAGCTCTCTCTAAGTACGAGCCGGCTTTTAACATACGCTAGCCGGCTAGCCAGGATAACGTTACTGTCAGCTATCTCATGCTAGGACGAACAGCGAAGCTAATTTGGCTTCAGTGCCAACACCCCACGAGACGAGGGAGTGGTCGCTGCTGAGCGAGTTAGCGCTGCTGTAATAATTAGTGAGCTAAGTTAACGCTAGCTAAAAGCACACAGGTGTTTCCAATTTCCGTCTGCTCGGGGTGAAGGTGGTGGAGCTGCGCCGGGAAAGTGCCGGATGTCACCAAGTCCCGCTCCACATACAGAGGCGTCTAATTAGGCAGAGTGAAAACACGTGTGTCGGTGGTGGAGGAGGGGCTCTTGAGGTTAGGATGTTCAGTAGACCCCTTTTCAGTCGTCAGACGTTGGCTCGTCGTAGAGCAGGTAAAAGCACAGGTGCGACTGATCACGCTAAAGCTGGCTGCATTCCATTTAGCAGAGCCAGTTTCCAGGGGCTTCCGTTATTGTGCATGTTGGCCCAATGTGACGGTTTAGTGGGACACTTAACTGTGCCACTCAATTTGTTCCACCTGTGCTTTTCCTTGTGAGGAAGAGTCAAAGTTGTCTGCTGAGAGAAAAAAAAAAAAAGCCTACATAATGTACACGAACGGCTCCAAAACTGATGAAACCAAACCAAGACTCCACACTACGGACTATATTGTAACTAAGCCTGATTTCACTTTTTAATTCAAACTTTTTTGTCCAGATAATACACTATAATTTGTACTGCTACGATCCTACAGCAAACTTTGTGGCCGTCGCAAGTACAAAGCAACTGGTGCCAAAATGAACCGAGTCATCCGTGTGAAATATGCCACAGCATTGTGTCTCCCGTTGGCTGCGATGATGGGTGACGTCATGGGCCAGACAAACAAGGCAAGGCTTATCCAAGAAGTAGGCCATTGTCCTAAAATCACACGGCAAAGTCCTAATCTCCAGACAGCCAGTTAGTGACCTCAGAGAGGTATGGGGGGTGTTTTAGTGCTGGACCGCTGACTAAAATGTCAATTTATGTTAGGCATTTTAAATGGATCGGCTCAGGTGTTAGAAGTACTGAAATCTGTGTCGTGTGTATTTTTTTTCCCTCTCAGATTGATGTTATTTATGACGTTTCAAGCGATGAATGGTCTTTAAATACATGCACTCAGTGACCACTTACTAGGTATCTTACAGTTTACCACAGAGAAATGGAGACGGCATAGTCAACAATTACATGGGTTTGATTCAATAGAGTCTACATACTTCGTCTAACATCCTCCTGCGGGCCTTTTTATATCGAGAGGGTGAATGGAAGCCACCTAGTTGGTGCATGTGCTTTTGCATGTGGTGTTGAAGGAATTCTTTTCGCCCGAGGCTTTCAGTTTGAAGTTGGGTTATGACTTTAGCTGAGCTCCTGTTTGGCGTACTGGACATTTACAAACCATTGTTGTACTGTCACGTGCAGGGACACATGGGGTCACTAAAGCCTGAATTATCTCTCTCATACCATTAAAGCTGGCTCGCACACAGCAATTGTACATAGCAATAGCCTTACCCACAAACCCTGACAGGTTTTAATGTCTTTTTCATGATGGAATCGTTAACATGTTGATTGAACAAAGTTTCCTCTTTTAAATGCTCCCAAAAAACAATTAATAAAAATGAACTGTCATCATTCTGGACAAAAAAAAACCTTACAGCAATAAGACCGTTACCTGAGGAGGGAGTCAATGGAACAGTCAGATATGAAGTTTTCACATTTTGACATGTCCCGGTGGGAACAGCACAGGTGTAAAAAAAAAAAAAAAAAAAAAAAATGAGTGACTGAGTTCCAATTTAGTTGCTTTGGTTTCAGCCTTGATTTTTGTACATGCTGGCTCACTTGAATGGAACGGAGCCGTCGTTAGTGTTATCAGTAACACCTTAGCTTTTCTTGCTTTGACAAGTCAACGTGTGTGAAAAAGTGCCAGAAACCCCCACCACCCCACACACACACTCTGCTTCTCCAGGGTTTCAGTCTTTTGCCATTGGGTGCTTTAGTGGGGCGGATGCTTGCCGTCAAGAGGAATCGGACACCGTCCTGTACGGGCAAAACTGGTCGTCCTAATCCCAGCCGCTGCCCTTCTGCTCTGTGTTTGTTTGCACCGTCGCCCTCAGACACATTCTCTGCATTGTGGGTCTTATGGCTGACTAGTCGGGGGCGGTGTCAGTGGGGTTGGCAGTGCACACGACTGGAAAGTGAGAGTGACACTCCATCCAGGGAGAGTCAGAAGTGAGAGCTGGCTGTAAATAGCCACTAGAGCAGGGAGTAAGGGGATCAACAGGGTATAATGAGAGTGGAGTGGGGGGGACTGTCTATATGCTTTGGAGATATTTTGAGAAGCAGCTTGATTAGATGTTCTGCTGGACCCAGTCTGTGTGTCTCGATTTTAGCTTAGCTGGACTGTGAAGCTCTCATGAGGATCATTGAGAAAGAGGATAAAGGAGAAGATGACAGTGAGTGTTGGTTGGTCTGGTAGCTTTTAGACTCGGTTGCCTTTCCAGACTCTGTTTGTAGTTCAACCTCTTACCTACCAACCTGTTTTCTGTCCTTTTCCCCAGCATCCCGTGTTCCTTTTTATATTGTCAAGATTAGTCCAGTAGTTAAGCACATTTTTTTATAAGTCTAGGAAAACTAAAATCAACACAGATTTTCTTTGACTCAAATGCAGACTTTCTTTGTCTCTAATCCTTAGGCCTTAATATCAGGTGATCTTGTTGGTTTGACAGTTAAGATGTTTTAATCCTCATACGTGCATGTCACTCACCCTTTTTGTATAAAAATGCAAGAGAGCACACGTCCTATTCTGATAATGTTGTCAGAACTAATGGTCTTGTACTGTCATAGTAATAGTTGCACCTTTTAGTGTTGCACTTGGATTCTGCAGTATACGTAATAGGGATTCACTGATCTGAGTTTTCTAGTCCTGATACTGATACCTGGGCTTTGGTTGTCGGCAGGTACTGAGTACCGACCAGGTACCAGTGTTTGATTAATAAGCTGTATGCTTCTCTCTGTGGAAGAGACTGGGATCTTTCTTTTATGTGTGGGCATCATCATGCATGCCTTAAACATTGCTTTCTTAACTTTGTAAAACTAAATGTAATAATTATTAATATACATTTATTGAATTGTTATTATTGAAATAATAAATTGGGTTCCAGCAACTTTGTAAAAAATCTTCAAAAATAACAGCAATTACATTTAAAATGTAAACGCTTTTTAACTGCAGCAAGAAATTGGTCAAATATATATTGTATATCTTACATATTATACACATAGCATTGAG
Source organism: Ophiodon elongatus (assembly GCA_016806645.1). NCBI lineage: Eukaryota > Metazoa > Chordata > Actinopteri > Perciformes > Hexagrammidae > Ophiodon > Ophiodon elongatus. The sequence goes on from JACSYO010001494.1 coordinate 1,615,001, forward strand.
TTGAATAGATCGGCCCCATTGTCACTGATTCCCGTTATCTGATATTGGTATCAGAGGAGGATAAGAAGAATATCACACTAAACAATAACAAAAGCTATTAGTACTACGATATATTACTGCCTTCATATTTGAGTCTAACTAGTAAATTCCACCTCGACATTTAGGGTCTAATCAGAACCAGTTTTCTGAATAACGTACAGTTACTTGAGAAGCTCACTGTTTCAGCGGGATAGCGTCAGATTAGCTGAAACCTCCGATGAAGTCACAAATTCCTCATCAAATTAGTGGCGTCCTCACGGCTCAGTGGAAACTCGACCTACATGTGTTCTCAGAATAGGTCGTCTGATATTGTTCTCGCCGCAGGCCCCGAGGGGGAGATGACAAAGGAGGATGTTCCGCAGCCCATTGAGGGAGACACCGTGCCGGGCTGGGCCTCCTCCCACCAGCGGTCGGTCATCCACCAGGTGGCCTCTGCACCGATGCCCAGCGACTGTGGTGAGGATCCACACGCACACATTCAGTACATGCAGGGGGGCCGTGTGACATTTCATTGGACACAAACCGCTCGATGACTGGAATCTGGAAAAGTTTCCACTGCGTTTTTTGTTCATGCAGTTGAAATCAGCTGATGACATATTAAAACCACTGTTGGTCATTTGATCAGTGCACCTCCAGGTGCTAATCAAGATTCAAGCTGTAACCGCCCTCAATAACTGCTGGACGATGTTTCCAGTTTTAAGGTGACATGTATCTACTTCTTGCCCACTCATTTGTAATTGTAATATATCATTGCATCATTTTTTTTTATAATAATTACACAATTTAGATGGCCTAAGTTAAGACAAACACATTTTTTAAAGATTGATGTCTGAAAAATATTTTCAAATGGTTTCATTTGTTGGTTCCAGTTTTACTTTCTGTCATCTCATTTCATCTCAGTCCAGTGTGTTTTGAGCGTGCAACTTAACAAATTATTTCTATATTCCTAAACAGGTAATATATTTATGGTGGAGTGGAGTGCAGACAAACGATCCGTTTTTATATGTGTATCAGGGATGAAGTCGTGTCGTCCTTGGTCAACATTAATGGCTTCTAAATTGACCCAACTCATATGTAATGCAGTCAGTAAAGCAAATGCAGAAGGGTTGAAGCTGGTTAAATAATAAACGTTGGTATTCACTGTGGAAGGCCAAGCCTATTTGTTTTCATCCTCAGCGGCTGAGCTCTCTAATTCTTCTTTTGCTACACAGAATGCCGTCTGCCGTCACATCTGATTTCATGCACATCTGCAAGAACAGCAAAGGGCATTTCTCAAGATTACTAATTTGATTGAACAGTGCGTCGCAGAAAGTAAATGTATGTCTGCGGCGCAGTATTTCGCACACGCTCACACACACACACACACACACACACACACACACACACACACACACACACACACACACACACACACACAGAGGTGAAAGAGGAGCATTAAGCATTAGGGGGTTTCCAGTTCCACGGTGAATCACCTTCCAAGTAAAACAACCTCTGTCGCTTCTGTCCTCCTGCCCACCTCCAGAGTTCTCCTTCTTTGACCCTGGCGAGCCGCAGTGCAAGGAGGTTCTTCTGGATCCCAGCACCACCATACCAGAGCTGTTCGCTGTCCTCCGGCAGTGGGTGCCCCAGGTTCAGAAGAACATCGACCTCATCGGCAATGAGGTGACACCATCCGGCTTTCTTCCACTGCCTGTGTGCTTCAATGCAAACTCGTCTCTGTCTGTAAAAGGTCACAAGTCAAAACTCCACTCCGTCACTTGTTATCAAGTCAATACAAAAACTATGCTATGTACAAAATATGATAACTGAAAACACCAGACGACTTCAGAATGAAATTAACCTCTGCCAACCCACCCCCAAACCAATACCACCACCACCACGCAGAGTTACACAAAATAGCTGCAATGCAGTAAATTGCTCAGGGAAGCACTTGTCTCAAGGGTAAAAGCAGGAGATTATTTTCCCTCTCTCTCTCTATCTCACTTAATAACTGCTACCCTTGAGAAATACAATGCCTTGTTTCCATGTCGCGTTTGCCCAACAATTCTCATCCAAATTTAAAGATGTATGGAGTTACAAGAGGCCCAGCTCACTTGTCATTCATCAGATCAGGGCCCCGGAGTTTCACTTTATGGCCCATTATGTAATAATTCTGCACAGTGACACTCGCGGCGCTTCTTGACAACACTGCACGTCTTGTTCTTCGCACAGATCCTGAAGAGAGGCTGCGGCGTGAACGACCGAGACGGTCTGACCGACATGAGCCTCCTGCACTACTGCTGCAAGGCCGGGGCCCCGGGCATCGGTTAGTATGTGGACAGGGGTGTTGGATACACACTCTCGACTGGACTGTAAAAGTGTAGACACATCTACTCTGTCTTTTGTCACTTTCACCCGCTAATCTGACCACTGAACATACTCCTGTATGACTCGATAAGCACCGCTATTCATAATGCTTCTCCTTAAACAGTCTCCAGAGCGGACACACTGTCTGTTACTTCACCCCACTCATACCCGTGTCCCTCCTTTTGTTCCTCAGGCGACGCAGAGACGTCTGTCGGCTTTGCCCGCCAGCTGCTTGCCCTGGGCGCAGATCCCAATCTCCGCTCGCGCTGGACCAACATGAGGGCACTGCACTACGCCGCGTACTTCGACGTGCCCCAGCTTATCCAGGTCGTGTTGCAGGCCTCGCAGCCTGGAGGTGAGCCACCGCAGTCGGTACATGGCAAACATTTCTTCATTCACTTCCAGCTGCAGTGGCGATTAAGGCCTCGGCCATTTGTCTTTTTTCCTGTGGTAACCACACGGAGTTGCAAGCTTCTTGGGTGTACCCACTGCCGCTACGTTCAATCTAGTCCAATACAACATCCTCGCAGGGCAGCCTTATGATTTAATTAAAAAAACTTTTTAGCGTGGCGTTTCTCTGTGGTAGGCATCAGTCAGAGAGGCTGTACTGTACTGGAGTCTGTGTGCTGTTGCATTTAGGTGGTGAGGTTTTTCTAAATGTGATGATGCAGCGTGGATAGACTTGGACAGCAGCAGTTTACAGCAGATTGACCACATTTCTTTTAATTATCACTCATTTCACACAAGTATGGAGTCCAATTTATAGAAATCCCCACTCAGCAGATAAAGCCTTGTTGATGTTGCTGTAGCTAAGACGGAACAAAGAATAATGGGAAACGCATTGTGCACCGCAATGTGTGTGGAAGAAGGTGCCTGACCGAAAGCTTGCTTCAGTATAAGAATATTGCACAAATGGGAGAACATGGATGCTTTTCCTGTCATGACAGATTAGTATGGACAAATCACTGCACAGCATACACGGCTGTTTAGGTGTGTTTGTTGAAGCTTAATGTTTAAGATTTAGTTTTGTTACTTTTTAGTAGCTACTTTCCCATCTAGTGATCATATATTTTGTTAGACTATATTGTGGATACTGTGATGCACCAGATTGATGCTCAATCCAGTTTGTTTATTGTTTACATAGTTAACATAAAATGAATAACGCCATCTCAAGTCTTTTCAGGTCCCAAATGCACTAAAGCGTGTTACGCGTGTTTTGAAGTACACCCATTGCTTTAAATGGCCATAAATGCTCCCGAGGGACGCCCCGCAGCCAAAGCGGTTTGTTTCTATAGCAGCAGCACCTATTTTGGAGAGAGCTAAAAGAGGTAAAAAGCAAAGGATTTTTCCCCAGAGGACAATATATTATTAAAGAAAGCTATTATCAATTAATGATAATACTACAACTGTCTGGTTCTGTGTTCTCTATGTAGTGAGTAGAGACACAAAGCCTAAAAAAAAACCAGCCTCTACTGAATTTACTGACCTGGTCATGTATTATACCCTTTGCACTGAGTGGTCACAGCATGCATGTATATATCCCCCCCAAGAGACCAGATTGAAGACCCTGTTCACTACAGTTATAGAGCACCTTTGGCCCTGATAACATCTGCCAGATGCTGTAGCGGTGACTCAACAATGGACCTGGGGCTGCAGGATGCAGGTTTACTTTTTGAGTTATCTTATCCTTCTGTAAATCCGTTCTCAATAATATATCCAAACAAAGTGCGGTGGGGTTGATGTTAATGTAGCAATACTTACGCAGACTCTTCAGGGGCAGGATTGCAAAACAGGATTATTTTTAGTGTCAATGATGCCCAGAAATGGATCATGTCAGTGTCTAATCTCCTGATTGCCTTCTGTTAATTTGTTTTTTTTGTAGAGGTAGATGCCACCTGCAGTGACTTTGACTTCGGCACCGCCCTGCACATCGCTGCGTCCAACCTGTGCATATCAGCTGTCAAATGTCTCTTGGAGCTGGGAGCCAACCCTGCTTTCAGAGTAAGTCACATTGTTCTCTCACACACGCTTTGGATTCTTTCACCGGAACAATTACATTTAATCCTTTACTCCTATTTATTTAAAGACTTTTCTACAGTTACTAAGTTTCAATAAAATACTAAACAACCCTAATTTCTGTTCTTAATCTCTATGGGAACATTACCTCTTCACATTATGAGCCTGCAGTGCTGCAGCACTAAAAGGTTCCGCTATCTTTACTACAGATGAGCATGTTTTTAACTTATAAAAAGATCCAGTATAGTAAAAAAAAGTTTCCAGTATAGTCAAATTCAGAGAAGAGTATATGACACACACTCACTCTTAATGACTCCATATTTGTAATGACTCCATGTAACGACGCACCGCCGTTACCTAGACCACGGATAGTGTGTGAGATGTGGTGTGAAGAAGGACCCAAGGAGGACACAAGTTTATTGTATGTATTTATTGTTGGACTGTGGATGCTGGGAGCCATGTGCTCAGCTGGGACACAAACGGACAACTGCAGTGAGTGACAGACTTACCTCTGCCTGTTTCCTCTTCCCAGGGTGTTCGGGCAAAATACTTCCCCGGGGGCCCGAGCACCCATTTATAGTCCTGGGAAATACCAACTGGAGGAAGCGGGTAGGGGGAAGTGAAGATATGTGTTGCTGTGTTTATTTAAATATAACTATGGATTTATAATTTACTTTATTTATAGGAAGTATAAATGGGGGTAAATTAATATGGATATTTTGGCGGTTAGTAAAATTGTGTAAATATTTATTGTACATATTTTGGTATGGATAAACTGACCTCTAGATGGTAGGTCTGGTCTAATTGGAGTCACCAGGGGTATAAAAGAGCTCAATTTGTTTGTCGAGGGGAAAGGGTGGAGACCAGTAGAGACTGGCGGAACCTTTGTGTGGTGGTTAAATGTAAATAAAAATAAAATGGAGCTTCATCCAAAACTGCTTTTTGACTCCTGATCAGCTCATTTGCCTCTATGGCCGCTCAGGTATCCTAACACTGCATATTTTTTTTTTTTTTTATCTTTCTCAAAAATAAAAATAATTTAAATCGGCTGCATTCAATAAAAAACAGCACAAATCATAATAAAACCATAACATGCACAATAGAAAACGCATCATGAGCGTACAAAGCTTCATATCTTCACACACCAAATAACCAAAGATAAAATGTCTCCCAAAGAGTGCCGTCTGACAACCAAATGCACAATAGTCAATAATGACGTCAAGGTAAGTAGGTCCTCCGTTATCCTTGACAACAATTGAAAGCAACTCATGTCAATCACATTTCTTTCACATTAAATGAGTCAACGATATGAGCGGGTGGACACCTCCATGAGGTATTCCACTTGCCCGAGCCCAGAGTTTATTTGCCTTGGGCAAGCGGGCATTTGTTAATGTCGAGCCCTGTGCAGTCCTAAAGATGGAAAACTACTGTGTGATGGAACTTTTCTGATGGAGTCTCAAGAAAAAACTGAATATTATTTTGTTGCACTGCTGTGGTTTGTGCTCACGATGCTGCTTCTGCTCTTTGTATTTGCTCGCAGACATCCTCAGCCAGGGCTCACTCGGGGAAAAAACAAAAATCACTCCCACAATTTTACCACCTTCAAATTTACAAAGCGCTTTTGTGTGATATAATCCTCGCTCCTTTATTTCCTGCCTTACAGAATACATTTGATTTGACGGAGACCTTTGCAAAAGAAGTCCTTATGCTCCGTTAACAATACAACAGATTGCAGTCTTTTAGCTTCTCTCTGAGGTCTCACATTTATTCCATTTTCTGTCTTTTTTTCCATTTTCCAAACATTTCCTGTTTGCCATTTTCTGACCCAGTTGGCAGACAACGCCCGAAAAGGCAATAGTTTGCAATGCAAATTTCCCAGACATATCTTTGATAGATCTAGCACTGGAACGCCTCTGTCTGCCTGCCTTGTGCCTCTCAGTTGCAGTCATTTAACGCCTTGTTGAGGGGTTTGTTGAACAGCCCCGTTGCCTCGAATTGAAGGACGTACATCAGATTCCCAGTAGATGGTGATGTGGCATCAAGGCTGTACGGTCGATCATAGCCTGTACGTTCTGTTGAAAGTTTCTACCCGTACTAGAATTTTCATGTCTCAATGTGTCATTAGTATTTATATTAAACGTTTTTTTTTTTCTTCTTCTTCTCCACATGAATTAAAGCTGTTTCTGAACAAAATGGTGCCTCCTCTTTTGTGTGTACTAATTTCCCCACTGGAGGTCACCAAAGCACTGCGCACCATAATCTAATAATTCCCATACTCAAAGATGAGTGCAGAGGCTTTATATGTATTTTTTTAGTGTGTGAATGCCAAGCTTGGAGAGCATGTCAACAGTAGTTGATATGAACCTGCTTGTTATCTTTTAAACCTTTTTTATGTTTATTTTCTGCGTCGGAAAAGAATATTTGTTCCTTATCTCGCCAGGCAAAAGTTTGAACTCCTCTGAGGGGAGATTATTTCTGTCTGCTTTATTATTTAAGGGCTATCCAGTCCTTGCTTCCAATTATCCCGGGAGAAATGATGCATCGTTTTTGACAAGTTCCGATATTGCCATTCCTTAGACATCCTCTTCCTAGCTTGAAAGGACCAATGTGTTTACTGTAACCCAGCCAGTTTTAGTTGAAGTACAGACCCCTCATGTGGGTCTCTCAAAGTCATAACATTGAGAATACTAAATGCTATACAGTGATTTATTAATTTTTTAAAACAAAGAATATTAAGAAAAGCCACTTAAACTTTGTGTTGCCTGGAACATGTAAAACCAGTCTTTCTTGAGTTCAGCAGTTTAGAGAAAAACAAAAAAAAAGAGATGCAGATTACATCACGATCAGCCCTGTTTGTCCACACCATATATAGCATCGGCGTAGGCATTCTCATGGATTTGTGATGGACTTGAATACCCCACCGACCAAATTGTATCGCATGCATTTGAAATATGTCGTTGGTGGCTAGCAGTGGAGTATAAGGCATGAGGCCAGAGCCAAGAAATTCAGTTTTTCAAATCTCTTTTCCTTTTGTGTAAAGGTCAGACTGGGAAGTGCTTTAATTTGATATTTCCTTTCTCTGACTCAGCAGACATTCGCCACAACAAACCTTGGATTCAGAACAGTGGATAGTTTTAGAAGAAAAAAAAAAAAAGAAAATGTTGCTGGCCTTTCAGGCTTGTCTTGCCTTACGTCTTATGGCTTAATAGCGATAGCAACTCTTTGTACTTTCATTTAGCAGCAAGTTGTTTTTGTGGATTGCGTTCTGGATTGTTGCAGTTTCAGTTTTTTGGCTGACAGAGTGCAGTCTTTCAGGTAAAGCCCCCGTGAGTTCTATGTGGATGTTGCATGAATTTTAACAAGTTAAGCAAATATGAAAAAATGAACGCGGAGTTCTATCATACATGCATTTTTGGAAGAAATCAACTTCCACAAGTAGCTGCATCTTGATTCCGTGGCTGTTCTTGGATTGAACTGAGGTCGGTTAAAGGAGCAATGGGTAGGGTTTGACGGTAGAGGTTTGTAGACACGCTCGCCAGTGGGTGAAAGCCGACCCCCAGGGTCTCTACATGATTGATTGTGTTCAGATTACACTAGTCTATGGATTTCTTTTGGGTGGGGGAGGTGGGTTGGATTGCACAATATTGAGAGATTTTTCAAATATTCTTTCCTCTTCATGTAAATAATTGATATTGGACCAAACATGAGCAGTTCAGTACAGCCTCGAAATAATCCACAGAATTTACTTGACACCTTATCGGCAAAACAAGTGAATATTATAATTTCCTTAGAGACGGAATTCATAGCAGGGCTGCTGTTAATCATCCAACTGTTCTATAAACTCAAAACTTAGTAAAAAAATATAATCTTCAAATGTAATCTTCAAATGTGTCTTATTACAATCCTCACATGCCATATGTGTGAGAGAGTAGCGGGCAAATGGCCAATGAGTATTTTATTCCGATCGAATATTATCACCTATCCTTTAAGGCCTGTTGTAGACACAGTGTAGGGCTGCTATGTAGTTGGCAAAACCATATGTCATATGTCTGCAAGTCTGCTGAGTTGGTTGAATATTGTCCCAAAAATACACGCAAAAACAAGGAAATCAACATTAAACCAAACATTACTTTGCTTGAACCAGTCCCATGAAATGGTGTCAATATACCGCACACAATGGTCCACTGAAATCCCTGCTGTAGATTGAGCGGTGCGTACATTGACTCAGTGTTACAACATTTGAACAACAGGCCTTGGCAATGAGAGGCGAGCTCCTTTTTTCTTCTTTTCTTTTTTTTTTGTTGAAGTTAATCAAAGACCACTCGTTGTGGAGGGCATGGCGAACACGAGTACTGCCCCAGTTACTCCGGCGCAGCGATGCAGGAAGAGGTCCCCTCGTCCGTCACGCCCCCGCAGCCTTCTACCTTCACGTACACTTTGGGCTTGCTGACTCCGTCTCAACTCTCACCGCCTCGAGTCTCTTTGAGCCGCTTGACTGAACTTCCATGTTGTGTGCCTGCTGATCAGCTGCTTTTTAAACTCTGAGGGGACGGCGGGCGGGCGGGTGGGGTTTGTTCTGGGAACAGAGATAAGATTAAAGATTCTGTCAAGCCCAGCATCCTTGTTACAGAAATGATCACTGAACTTTATGAATAATGAGAGCAATGAAACAACTTTTTTTTGTATGTCCTTGCAGAGTAAGTGAGGTTGATACTGCACTTGATATTTATCATTAGTAATCATTTCTATAACATTTACTTGGCAAATGTTGCTGAGAAAAATAAATAAAAAAATGTTGGGATGAATTTCACTTATCGCATCTTTTGTGCTTTTTTTTTTTTTTTAATTTCTTTTTTTGGTCCCTGTCTCGTCCCCCAGAACGTAAAAGGGCAGTGCCCAGCAGACGTGGTGCCTGACCCCCTCGACATGCCCTTGGAGATGGCGGATGCAGCCGCCGTGGCCAAGGAGCTCCGGACTTTGCTGAGGCAGGCTTTACCCAGACCCAGCTCTCCTCTGCCCCTCACACTGCAAGCCCAGGCCCTCCCTGTTCTCTCCGACAAGGCCAAGATACAGCTCGCCGACATGGGGATCCAACTGGGGCACCGCGTGGTCATAGCTGGACAGAAGGTGTGTGGTAGGTCACTATCAAAAGGCAAGAACAATCGTAATAGCCGCTTTTTTTTTTTTTTCACTGTCATATCTCAAAGTGGTACAATCGAGGGAAGCTTCCCCCGACCTTAGGATTGGCTGAATTCAAATGAGCGTACACTTCTCCAGTTACCCCTAGCAGCAGTGAGCGAGTGCGGCAATTATTACTTCTTCCCCAACGGGGAAAATGTACAGCTCATCTTAACAGAGATCCACGATAACCTTACACATTTGTAGCATTGGCACATGCATTTTTCACCTGGAGGGCCATAAATCTGGAGAGGTTCATATTATTCTAATCCACTGCCTCCTTTTCTACAGAAGCCAGCACAAGTCTCTAGTTAAGTGACCTGGACATGATCCCTCACCAGCTTCCCATCCTGCATATGGGACGGAGCTCCAAGTCTCTGCAGTTATCCAAATGTTCACATTAACAATGTTTTTCTCTGTGTATGACGGCAGAGCAATTACAGGAGAGGGCGTAGACTCACTAATGCACACGCAGCACAGATATAGTTACTTTGCCACTAAGCAGATATGTATTTTTATGGTTAGAGTTGAATTCCTGCCACATCCGTTTTTTCAGGGTGAATTGGAAGAGAATGCAGCAACCTTTTTGCGTGGGATTATTTATTTGAATTCATGTGTTTTACAAACACCCACTGTGCCAACAAAGCCACATAAAATGGAAAATGCACAGCACAAATGGCCAGCAGAGCAATAACATAAATGCGATTGATAAACAATCGGCCTTCAGCCTGCAGCCACATCACATCGGGGCCGTGCAGCTGTGCTGTGGTTTATGCTAAACAAACATGGAAGCTTTGGTTAATTTCTCCACAATTATTTCAGCCCCTAACCAAGTGAAAAAATAGTTTCCAGTTGCTAAGCAACACCCTGTTGGCATTCTTCCAGAATTCAGGGTTATGTTTGACAGTTCACTCCGGCATACCATCAACATTTATCTGAGCATGCTTAAGTTCATTCAACTCTAATTGTGTTTCTGTTAAGTGTCTAGTAGTTTAAAAGTGTAAGTGTTAAAGCATTGTTAATAAAGTGTAAATAAATGGCTACACTGTTGTAGTCAAACACCAGCACAGTATTGAAGTCTCTTGACCAGTCACAGTGTAGTGTTTTTAAAAATGTCCCTTTTTTAAAGCTTGCAGTTTGCTCTTCATCTGCATCACATACGTTCTGCCTGCCTAATTACACCAGTGTTTTTTCAGCTTCTGCTGCTGGTCCATTTACATATTTTTTATTTTAGCAAAATTTCTTTCAGTTCATTAAAGCAGTCATTAAAGCAGTCCGTACCTAAGAACTTAGCAAAGAAATTCATCCAACAAGCAATTATTTTTTTTTTTGCCCAGTTCCTTCATGTAATGCAAAGAAATCCTTTAGTGTGGCTGCTCAGCCACGCAACTCCAGTGTGGTGCTGTAAGCCATGTGTAATCCTTTTGACAAGAAGCACACTTTGAAAGCGGCAGAGGTTTAGACCCACAGGTCAAATAATTTGCAGTTTTCTCACTACGTTAACGGCACAATTCAACTCTGGCAATTTGCTCCACGGTGCTCCTGCTCCAAAAATGCAATGAAAACCCCAGAAATCGGCGCTAAATTGAGCAAAACCGGCCTTTTCCCAATGATCCGATGTGTGCCTTCAGTCATCGGGCTGACAGCACGGGCCCAGTCCACCCTGAATTTGCCTGGTGATCCAACAAAGCAGGTGAAAAACGCATCCACTGTTAAAATCACCGGACATACCTCATCATTGGCAGTTGACTTTGCCAATAACTCCAATTACATGAGATGCATGTGACCAAAAGCCTCTAACCTTTATTGGCACTCAGCAAAGTTGACTCCAATGAACAGCTTGCCTAATTGTACTGCCAGTCTTTGGAGTTGCATCACTCGTACTAAAGGCAACTGTATTATTATTATTATTATTATTTGTCACTGGTGCACGAACACACGTTGGTAAGTGAGACTGTTTTCTGAATCATCTCTGTGGAAAAATGAAACTGAAAACTGCTCTTTCCACTTTCTCTCTTCAAACACGGACACATTTAAGCTTTCCCCACTGCTAAAGCTCTGTTCTGTACTTTTGGTTCTGGTTATATTCGCTGAATTACTTTTGTGCCTATTTCGTTGAGCATTTTGCATGCTAACAAACCAGAGTAATTCCAAATTGCAAATGACATTCGTGATAAAACCAGAGTGAAATGCAGTCGAGCTTCCTTGCTCTTGTCATGTCTCTGGACTGGAGACCCCTTTTACACAGTAAGCACAAACCATCCATGTAGGTAAACTACTGAGCTTGTATTTGACATTATGCAACGTCATTTTTTGAGTCTTGAGTTCAAATGTTCTGATGTTGGTCCTTCGGCTCGACTGCTACCCAGTCGGCCTCGAATATCTCCCCAGTGCTGCCACTCTGGGAGAAAGTCCACCTGGTCAGCCTCTGAAAGTCAAACATTCCTTTTTGCAGTGCGACATCTCTAATATTTCAGTGCCATTTCATCAGCTTGCTCTTATTCCCTGAAAGCTCACTGAAAAACAAGTTACAGTAGGTACAGTCACCGTTCAGTTGAACTGTAGAACAGTGTTTTGATTTTCTTGACTCCTGTGACATACATTTTTTATTTTTTTTTTTTTTTTAATAAAGAGATCCTGACAACAGATGCTTATTAAATCAGGGAGTGCCCTTTTGTACTCTCTGGTAGGGCTGCAAATTCTCTGAATTCAGGTGAACAAAGACCTTATTTCAAGTCTTATTTTGGCACAAAGATTTTGTTTACCAGCAGGAGTGTAGCGCCTCACGGGGGTGAAAGGGGCGATCCGTTCAATCGGACGTAAACGCGCAGTAAAACCCGCGGCAGTCGGTTTGGGTAGCGATGGCGAACCGTTCCCACAAAGGACGTTGCTGGTGTTGGTACTCAGGTCGTGGTGAGGGTGGCCTTGTACCCACAGTTAGTTTTGCATCAGCCTAACTGCTTGGACCCGCGCACTAAATAGCTGCACCACATTTTAAAGGGAAATGTTTCAGAATGGAAATAGTTGAGGATAAATTGAAAGCAACATAGACACACATCTGCCTTTCATATTGCACGCTCTGGCTAGCATTAGCATCTTTAGTTGTAGAGAAGTACAGTGCACTATAAAGTACACGTTCCACATCTGTTGATCATCGTCAGCCTCTCTGGAAGAGCCATATTAATGATTGTCGGGTTTTATTATGAGTGCCATGCTTACTGACTTGCAAGCCTCAGGATCACGGAACAAAGGAATGTGATGAATGCTTATCCGACAAAAATCTGCCCTCATCGTGGCTGTACAGTATCATCTTCTGTTCACAGTCGGTTTCATTGATCACAGAGTAATGGCGACTGAAAGAAAAACCCACTAGCCACCATTACCAGTCCCATTTCTTGCTATCTAATCAGGTCCCTGAAAATCCCTATGCCACTTAACTTATTTATTTGTGTGGCTTTAGTGGTGTGTCCTTTGCTGTGGACCACCCACAATTGCGCACACGCATTGATGCAAACGGACGTGACAATAAGAAATACTAATTCCAGCCCAGATGGACATTAGCTCTGAGAGAAAGAGCCATTGATTGATTATTGTGCCACGTTGTGAACAGAATCACAGTGGCTAATCAAATTTCTTATTATCTTCCCTGCCCTTTCTGGCACGGTCTCACTTTTTTTATTGTTTGTCTCGCCTGCTGCTTTAGTTAACAGACGCATCAATGTATGTAGTCGTGGTTTCAGATGGGGGTTCTGCCCTTGACCTATCGCACCGCATGAAGGTGTATTTTCACATTCTGCCTGGTGCACGGGCCAGTTCTGTTGCAGAATATCTTTGATTTTGCACATTGTGTTTTTCCCATTTGTTTTTTCACTCTCTGGCGTATGATTGTGCTTTCACACAGGTTGGAAGCCTGCGTTTCTGTGGTAGCACTGAGTTCTCTGGAGGCCTCTGGGCCGGAGTGGAGCTGGACAAACCGGAAGGGAAGAACGACGGCTCGGTAGCAGGTGTTCAGTATTTCACCTGTCGACTCAAACACGGTAGGTCATGCCTCTGACTGACCCACTTGCTCAGTAAATTACTGCTACCATTCCTGACTTCATAGGGCTTAATTAGTGTAATCAGGTTTCTAGTGGTATCTCATCCAACCCCGGCAAATTAGATTTGTGCTTTTTGCTAATTCTCTTTTGCCGTTTCATTTATTTGACTTCTCTGTAAACCTTCAATCACCAATAATATCCTGACTTGTATTGTTAAAATCTTTCCTTTTTTGGGGGGGCGGGGGGGTGTCACAGGAATCTTTGCTCCCCTCTCTAAGATAAGCAAACCATTGGAGAGACTTAAAATCAGCACCAGGAAGACGTCGACTCCCGTGCGGCCCCCTCGTCGCATCGACGCGTCCCGCACCACCTCCAAGATGAACACAGGTAAAGAACCAGTTGCAAACGACTGGTTTGGTATTCAAACTATGACTTAAAACAGACACGAATACACGTATACAACACACAGGAAGTGTAGAAAGTGTTCGCTTAGCGGGCCATAGGGATGGTTGAGCGCTACTCCATGGGCGTCAGCGTGAGGCAGAGTGAATTGGAGGAATGAGTTTGCCCCGCGGTGTTCTGGCACAAATTATCAAGTCATATCACAAACCACAAAGGCAGTGAAGCCGGATAGCCTGTAGGGCCCTGAGGGCGGATAAATGTGTGAACCTTTCGTGAACACAGGTGAGAAAATGTAACAGCGGCAACTGTTTCCTCATGTCACAGGTAATCTTGTGTACAGTACCCTGGAGGAGACCGGTGGAAAGAAACCACATATCATATTAAAAAAAAAAAAAGGAAAAAATAATTCAATAAACCTCATAGAAATACAAACATTTCAGAGTAACGATATTGGTCTGATCCATGGCTTCCTAATATTGACTATTCGTTAATTAAGTTACGAAATAATCCTTCCAGTGCGCTTGCCGAAGGGGTTTTGGGACATCAAATAGAAACGGAGGCCGGTGCTTGTCCATTTTTAGTCACTTTGGGGGAAGGCGTGCTGAAGAAGTATTGGTGGTAATGGTACCTTGTTCTCTAACTGGATTACAACAGTGTCCATATCCTGTGTGATATTCTGATGCTCCTCACCCTCTCCCTCCGTTATGTAGCGGATGTAGCCATCATGTACAACACCATGTGTTATTAGCAAAAGGCTGTTTTTATTTCCTCCAAACCAGGGGGGTCGTAGCATTCTCCACAGCATTCGGTCTCATGAAAGGAAATGTGTTTGATGGAATTAGAAAGTCTTCTTGTTGTTACTAGTCCTTGTGGGAACACAAGTCACTCTGGATACCAAAGTTGATCCCTGTACTCACAGTCTTCATGCTGACACAGTGAGCTTTTAGCCCACAATAGGCTGGGGGGGGGACTGAGCTGAGTCACTCCACGGCGTCCAGATGAAGCCATCAGCTTCTCTTTTGTGTCAAAAACGGGCTTTCTCAACTTCCCCAGCCCGTATGAGCCATGTCACTACACAGCACGACTTTCATATTCATCTTCCTTAAATACTTTGAAAAGTGGGTTCTGAACCAGTGCCAAGCGAAAGTGCATAAATTAGACTGCCGACGAGACCTTGGATGCCCATGACCCCGGCTCCTGACTAATGCCCGCCCCAATAATACAGTTCGGTCACCTCAGAACATTGAAGAAACCTCGTCTTGGGTCTTTTTTGTCGTGGTTCCAGCGCGCTCTTGGCTTTACAGCAGTATCGTGGTGCTGCAATCCTCAAAGGGTTTGAAGGCCGATTTGAAGCGCGCTATTCCAGTCACGTCCGGATCAGAGTGGCCTATGGAATTCTGTGATTGATAGTCCAATTAAGCAGGGGGTTTAATAACCAGGGCATAGACGGGCTGAATAACATGGCAGCCATTCATCACAAGGTGTGTGTGTGTGTGTGTGTGTGTGTGTGTGTGTGTGTGTGTGTGTGTGTGTGTGTGTGTGTGTGTGTGTGTGTGTGTGTGTGTGTGTGTGTGTGTGTGTGTGTGTGTGTGTGTGTGTGTGTGTCCATGCAACCCAGGAACCAGACACATTCATGGCCAAACACTTTTCAGGGCCTTTGTCAGCTATTTACAGCCCCCGTGTTCTGTAGCGTCCCGTTGGATCGCCAAGTGCAGACGGCTCGCTCACGTGCATCTTCGGATTGGACGGGTAAGTTTCGGAACCATTGTGGACACCCACCTATCGGAGTGTGTCAACTGTAACTTGGGCCTCAAAGGGGGGCCGGGAACACAGACGACGCTCGCTAAAAGGCCCCGCCGCTTGGTTCATAAAGCCGCGGTATGTGTACTGCAGTCTGTCGCTTGAAGCGAATGTCAGTATATGGAAGGGATGGATGGAGCCGGGAGGTCCCTGCAAGCTAAAGGTCAAGTGACAAGAAGTGTTTGGTATTCTGAGTTGCGGTGTAGTCTTTGGAGTTCAAAGGGAAGGCACCGATCTGCCTCTGGGAGGGGAACATTTCCCGGCTGGCTCTAAATGTGAGCCGAAATGGCAATCGATAAACACCAGGTTGATTGGAGCTCTTTCTCGTGCCTTTTCAAAGCGCAATATGAAGTTGAAAACTTCATAATGAGTTGAGAGGAATGTGAGCCAGTTTCTGTGGCAGATCTATGTATGATTTAAATCCTCATTAGAGGTGGTTATTTTTCTCCTTAAATCGGTTTAGATTAGTGGATTTTAGTGCTGTTAAAGAACATATTCTAAAAGGCTTTTGAGAGTTGAATGGTATATTATTTCAAGTTTTTAAGTTTTCCGTCCTTATAAATTGGCTCAGAACATAATTATGTTTACTTTTGCAAGAACTGTTATGCTGAATGTATTTAGTTTGAGCCTGTATCGAGATTCCTTTTGAAGTTGTTTTCTTTTGTATTCGCCGTCATTGGGGCTTTTGTGTGTGTAAATGCTTGTCTCAGCATATTTTAAGTGTTTTTAGTGTGCATTGGAGTAAAGTCTTAGTTCCACCAAGAAAAAAAATGTCCTTTCAGTAATTCTTCCTTCGTCATTGCTCAACAATGTCATGTGCTCCTTTTGGTTGCCTTTCTTCACTCTCCTGCTCTTGTGTATGTTTATTTTTATTTTTTTCACTGTAGCTTTTATTTTTTTTCTGCCTTTAACTATGCCACTTGCGGAGCACCCCACTGTGTCTTCCCAGTTTGTAATTCTCTTTGTTTCTCCAAACTTGATGAACTCTATAAACTGCCTCTCTGCATAATGTATTTACATGCCAACCGCTCCATCTGTTGATCATATTTAACGGATCCTGCAACAACAGAAATGATACTGACGCGTTTATAAAGGTCCTAGTTCAGGTAATTCCAACTTTCAAACTAAAGTGTATCAAAAAAGACAAAGCATAATTTCAGATGTCAAAAGGGACTTTCACATTGTCCAAACTTTGATCTTGCATTATTTATGTCATCTTCCAATCTAAGATGGAAAAAAAACAAAACAGTGATAATCAAAAAAGTCCACCTGGTTCCAGTCGGGGAACAAAGGGCGACGCCTCGGGGACGAGGACGGGTATTACAGCTCCAGCTGTGTGGGCTTTAATGTACTGTGCATCGGGGAACAGGGCAGGATTTCATATAATCCCTCTTTGGTTTGGTTCAAACCTTCATTCCACACACACTGCTAACCGCCACCTGTCTCTGACCACCACCTTAATGCTCGAATCCAACATCATATTCCTTCTGTGGGTTGTTTAATAGGAACATCACTTTATTTCATATATATGTATGTATGTATGTATGTATATGTATGTATGTATGTATGTATGTATGTATGTATATATATATATATATATATATATATATATATATATATATATATATATATATATTAGTGGAGGAAATAAGTATTTGATCCCTTGCTGATTTTGTAAGTTTGCCCACTTACAAAGAAATTAACGGTCTATAATTGTAATGGTAGGTGTATTTGAACAGTGAGAGACAGAATATAAAAAAGAAAATTCCAGAAAATCACGTCATATAAAAGTTATAAATTAATTTGCATTTGATTGTGTGAAATAAGTATTTGGTCCCCTAGCAACCAGCAAGAATTCTGGCTCCCACAAACCAGTTAGATTAGTTCTCTCACTTTCAGAAAGTACTCTGAATCTCAACTGTTACCTGTATAAAAGACACCTGTCCACAGAATTAACCGATTCCACAGAAATCAATCAATCAGATTCCAACCTCTCTACCAACCTCTCCTTGGACCATGGGCAACACCAAAGAGCTGTCTAAGGACGCCAGGGACCAGATGGTAGACCTGCACAAGGCTGGAATGGGCTGCAAGACCATCGGCAAGCAGCTCGGTGAGAAGGAGACAACTGTTGGTGCGATTATTCGGAAATGGAAGAAACACAAAATTAGCATCAATCGCCCTCTGTCTGGGCCTCCACCCAAGATCTCACCTCGTGGGGTATCAATGATCATGAGAAAGGTGAGGGATCAGCCCAGAACTACACGGGAGGAACTTGTTAAGGATCTCAAGACAGCTGGGACTACAGTCACCAAGAAAAACATTGGTAACACACAACGCCGTCACGGACTCAAATCCTGCAGTGCCCGCAAGGTCCCCCTGATCAAGAAGACACATGTACAGGCCCGTCTGGAGTTTACCAATGAACACCTGAATGATTCAGAGAAGGCTTGGGAGAAGGTGAAGTGGTCAGATGAGACTAAACTCAAGCTCTTTGGCATCAACTGGACTCGCCGTGTTTGGAGGAAGAGAAAAGCTGACTATAACCCCAAGAACACCATCCCCACCGTCAAGCATGGAGGTGGAAACATTATGCTTTGGGGGTGTTTCTCTGCTAAGGGGACAGGACGACTTCACGGAATCAAAGGGAGGATGGTCGTGGGGCCATGTACCGTGAAATATTAGCCTACAACCTCCTTCCCTCAGCCAGGACACTGAAAATGGGTCGTGGATGGGTCTTCCAGCACGACAATGACCCAAAACATACCAAGGCAACAAAGGAGTGGCTCAAGAAGAAGCACATTAAGGTCATGGAGTGGCCTAGCCAGTCTCCAGACCTTAATCCCACTGAACATCTGTGGAGGGAACTGAAGCTTCGAGTTGCCAAGTGACAGCCTCAAAACCTTAAGGATTTGGAGAGGATCCGCAAAGAACAGTGGACCACAATCCTTCCACGAGATGTGAGCAAACCTGGTGACCAACTACAAGAAAGGTCTGACCTCTGTGCTGGACAACAACGGTTTATCCACCAAGTACTGAGTCATGTTTTGCTCGGGGATCAAATACTTATTTCACACAATCAAATGCAAATCAATTTATAACTTTTATATGATGTCATTTTCTGATTTTTTTTTTTTTTTATATTCTGTCTCTCACTGTTCAAATACACCTACCATTACAATTATAGACCATTCATTTCTTTGTAAGTGGGCACACTTACAAAATCGGCAAGGGATCAAATACTTATTTCCCACACTGTATAACTGGTACTTTGTATCCTTCATTAGTGCTGCATTTGTCATTAAAGCATAATTTAGATGAGATGAAAAATAAAAATCTAATCTAATTGTTGTAAAACATAAATAATCAGAATTTCCGATATTTTTCTCAACCTGAAATCACAATATTCTGGCAGTTTTGTGATCGTGCATGAAACCAAAACCACACAGGGGATTGATTAACTCGGAACAGAAATTACCGAATCAGCAGCTTCCACTGTTGTGTATACTGTCCATTAACTAAGGCTTACCATTGAAAACAACTTTTGGCTAAGGTTAAGACGTTTCTTCGTCAATCACCGTCTGGGTTCCAACTTGTTTGTCGCTGAATCTTCCCTTTTGTCTTAAAGCACTTTGGCACAGATTTAATCAGTTAGCCTCTAGGAGTTGGCCACTTAATGAACTCGTGGCCTGTGAAGGTCTGCGAAAGTTAAAAGCTTAATGAGGTCCTGTGTCCAAATGGCTTCTTAAGAGTGAAATCTCCCCCCCACCCCCTCCTCCATCTCATTCCCTCAAGTTAGGAGGGGGGATTAGCATGTAGGCCCCTTAATTGGACCTTGAGAACAGGACAAGCTACTGTAAGAGATTGAGCTCACTTAAATTTGAGCTGCCATAGAATCATGTGACGCAGCTGCTTGGATTTAAAAAAAAGAAAGAAAGAAGTGCAGTGGTAATGAATCTGGGTGCTGCAGGCACCGTCACATCCAGAAGAATAGACTGGCAAAATGAATAATAGGCTAAGATTCATTGTTTGGGCAGAATTGCAAAGATACCTGACAGAAGCCTCAATGGATGGATGACGGGTTCAGTTTTAAGAGGGGAGGCACTGGATGCAACCGTTCTAGCGGGTTCTTTTTCAGTTTCCTCTTCCTCTTTAATTACCTGCCCAAGTGTCGTCTTTTCACTCACTCCTCCTGTGTCATTTCTCCTCCGCAGGTGCCCTCTCCCGCTCGCTCTCCTCTTCGTCCTCTTCCCTGGACTCTCGGCATGCGCCGGGCGCCCGGCCCCGGCCGCTGCCAAGGCAACGGCTTCCCGCCAGGCAGCGAAGGGAGCGCGCTTCTCTCAGTCCCAGGGCCGCGCCCTCGCCGGCCCTCCGCCTTTCTTCCGACACCACGGCGCTAACCGCTGCAGGTCTGTGTCGTTGTACATGATGTGTGGTGTCAACACGGGCTAGAATGGAGATCCCCGTTATTTCAGGGTTCTCTCACGATTATACAGATCCAAAGGGATCAAATTAAAAGGCAGTAAATTATCACAAAAGTGAAATATATATATATATATAAATATAAATATATATATATATATATAATTCTTTTTTTTAAATTATTTTTTTCACCCCTCCCAGGTCTTCGAAGCCGAACCCCTTCAGCTAGTAGTTCTGTGTTTGGGGGCCCTGAGGTGCGCCTGGGGGAGAGGGTGCTGGTGGTGGGCCAGAGAACGGGTGTAGTCCAGTTCTGTGGAAAGACCAGCTTCGCTCCAGGTCAGCTCTTAAAAGTGTTGTTTTCCTTGCAAAGACACAAAGACACTGCCATCTTTACTTGGTAAATGCTTTGCTCGGTTCAATCACTCACCTGAGTAGCACAAAGACGTCATTCAGCCTTATTTCCATAAAAACATCAACGTAATTGTGGTAAATTGCATAATTTGAAAGGCGAATGATGGTGCGCATGCATATTGAATTTCCTTCAATTAATGCCTAATGAACACATATCAACGTCATGGTGTCTCAGCTTTGGGTTGTTCAGAAGTACGACTAACCCTTCTACTGTGAAAGGCTCTCCATACAAGAGCAATACTATAGCAGCAAGCGACTGTGGGCTGTGCTAAGATACAGTGGAGTGATGTCTACCTGAGGTGTGTGTGTGTGTGTCCGTGTCCGCCCGCGTCTGTCCCCCACTGGTTAGCTCATGGCCATCACTCTGCACTGCTCTATACAGAGGTTACCCGTTATAACGGACAGGACACATATAACATTTTAAATTATTGAAGTTTTCTTTCAATATTTCCCTAAAAGCATCCTGGGATTTTAAATTTGGAAGCAACTGGTAAGCCTAACCCTGGTGGGTTTACACCAAATACATTATGATGATTGCACAGCTTACCATGTTGTCATTATATGATATATATATATATATATATATATATATATATATTAATTAAAAGAATCCGGTTAAGAAAGGAGAGTGTGTGTATGTATGAGAGTGTGTTTGTGTGTGTGTATGTATGAGAGAGTGTGTTTGTGTGTGTGTGTGTATGTATGAGAGAGTGTGTGAGCCCTATTAAGCTGCACGTTTTCAGCATCCATGCATTACAAACTCAGTCAGAAGTCATTGCTGTGGCAAACCTCGAGTTGGACAGAAGATACTGAGACAGCTGCTGCAGAGCAAAAGACAATGAAACCCAGACATTAAACAGCTCACTCATTAACTGCAGTCGTTCTTCCAAAGGCATCATTCATGTATGAATAAGAACGAAGGTATCTCCCACCGCTGAGGGGTTCATGTTTGAGGGGATTTCAGTCTCGAGTGTCCTTTGATATTCTTAAATCTGTGCGAGCAACGCCCTGTTTTCTCAGCCTCACTGCATTGAGGACTGCGTTATTATATTAAAAGCAGCTCATCTTGCTTAACACTTCATATGGAAATATATATATCTATATATTAAAACAAATTCTATATCCTTTTGTGGCACACACATCTAAAGATGAAACGCCCTTTTGGAAGGTATATTTTTAGTCAACAGCTGATTGCTTCTATATAGGCTAAGCAAGAGCAAACATAATTTATCTTGCTAATGTTCACCCCAAAATCAGAAAATACGCATTTTTTCCTCTAACCAGTAGTACTATTTACAAATCTAGATTGTTCTTGTGTAAGTGTTGGAGGTATCGGCCGTAGAGGGATCTGCCTTCTCTCCAATAAATAAGGGAATTAGACGCCACTCAGCCTGTTGTGCTCACAGCGCCAAAAAAACTACACTTGAAAAACTCCACAGCCACGGAAATCCTTACCCGGTTACCAAAGATCATCAACAGACCTTGTTGTGAGCGGTTTCATTTAGGAACTATTTTCTTTCTTTCAAACTACACCCTGCCAACCATATCACTGCGCAGAAGGAAGCGTTCATCTATACTCCACACTGCTAGCTCACCTAGCATCACCGAGCTAGCTCACGTTACAGCTCAGCCCAGGAGGACGCCATCAATGTTTCACATCTCGTGCTGTCACGAGCCTCTCGTCCATGATGAGATGCACGCTTCCTTCTGCGGCGTGATACGGGTTGGTGGGGTGTAGTTTGGAAGAAAGAAAGACATTGCTGTTGAATTGTATTTTTGAGCACCACAAGCCAGGAGCCATGTAGTTCCATTATATTGGAGAGAAGGCAGACATCTTTACGACCGATACCTCCAACACTCGGCAACTCACACCAACATGATCTAGATTGACGTGCAAAACATATGTCTCTTAGATTTTCGGGGCGAACTGTCCCTTTAACACATACACAGATTTTTACAGTTGCTAACATTTAATGACTAAAGCACTACTTTCTTTACTTTTTTCTTTTTTTTTCTTTCTTTAAAAGTGGATCTCTCCTATTAGGCCATTTCACATGCGATAGTCCTTCAATGGCCTCCTTGGCAGTTGGTTTGATTCCTGGTCTGTCTCTCTGTCTGTCTGTGCAGGCCTCTGGTTGGGGATTGAACTGGACAAGTCAAGTGGAAAGAATGACGGATCAGTGGGAGGAGTGCGGTATTTCCGTTGCTCGCCTAAACACGGCGTCTTTGCTCCTCCGTCTCGTGTTCAAAGGTGAGTGCAGGCCCCTTTTAAGTTAAGTCACTAATGACTGATGGTCCCTTTTTTGTTTTTGCCAGTGGTCACCCACCGAGGCAAAAAACAGATTTGTCAGTTCCGAGCAGAATTTTAAAGAACGTGACAATATGCCCGGAGAACCCCGAGGTCGTGTTTCATTGCCCTCATCAATACATCTGACACTAATGAGCTCCTTTGACAGTGTCATTTGTGCTTGTGTTGACATATTTGATTTTGCCCTCTGTGCGGCGAACAGTCCTCCTCTGTACTTGGGAGTAAATGGAGGCTGAGGTGTCAGACTTGAAGCCCGGGGCCCTTTGCCCAGCGTGACTCCCTCACTTTAATGTAGGCGGCAAGCTATGAGCCAGACGCCTTGATCCCCGCCTTTTTAAATATGCATTGTGGATCATGAATGTATAAATATATTTGTTTAGTTTAGAGATGCAAAGAGGTCCTATTTTCACAACAGGGTATGGAGCATGTAAGAGAATACCTTTAATATGTTAATGTTAATATAAATATGTGAGACGTGACACAAAGCACAGATCAGGAAGTTATGTTTACAAGAACATCTGACTGCTTTTCCCTATGTGAGGTATTATTTAGCAGAGGTTTCTTTGTCTTCTGTTTACTGTCGACTAGAAAAGATGTGGCGAAAATAGGGATGGAATTTGAGGCATATCATTACTCTCAAAGGAGATCTTTCTATGCCTTTTTTTGTCAAATATATTTTTGCTATAGAAGCTAATGAGGTTTGATCCTCTAATATTTAGGAACCATTTCTTTGCATTGCTTTCTAGTCATTGATTAAAAGAGATGAACTGTGGTTTAATCTGCTGATGCCGCTTCAGAGCGTGAAAGAAGCGAGGTCGTGTCATCTGCAAACATTGTCAGACACATTGGTAAAGCATTTATATGAATGAGCGTTAATGGCATCAAATGCAGGTGACCTATACAGCAGTGCTGTGCCCGACTGCATCTTGATTAGACGGAGGACCGAAGCTGCCGCTCTGCCAACGGGCTGCTTTCACTATGCAGCTGATGTAGACGTTGTGTAAAGCGCCATTTAGACAGAGAGTGGAAGACCATTCGCACGGAGTATAGAAGATCTAAACGTTTTCCTCATCCCGATTCTGCATCGGCTCATGTCGGTGCGACCGTCCTCATGGAAAGGTACAACTGAGGCTCTAGTTAGTGTCAGGCCTCAGTTTCGACCACAGATCTGATCTGAAGTTAGCAAAAATGTTTCCTCTGGTTAAAATACTTTTAAAGACGTCTCACTGTGCACAAGTGCATTTTCCAGGAGGTTTACCTGCATATAACTCGAGCGAGTCTGAATGGAATATATATTTTCTCTGGTCTGAACGAGTGCAACTTAAGTTCCAGCCTCTGCAAGTTTGATTAATAACCTTCTCTGTGAGAAGGTGATACTGAAGCAGTGTTTTGTGTCCGCGACATCTGTTTGGAGACTTCAGATAGAGACCAGTCTGTTTTTTTTCGACTGGTGGGAGCTCCATTGAAAAGACCCTCTCAGCTAAAATACCTAAAATACACTGGTCTCATGTGGTGTCTAATCAGCCTCTTATAAGACTCCCTGATGGGTGCAATCTGGTCCGGTCTGCTCATGCATTCAGGCTAGTATTTAGCTATACACATAATGACAGTAAACCAAAAAAAAAGCCAGAGAACTTATACTTATTATACACATTTGACTCGGGTGTGTTTTTGAACGCAGCCGTCTGTAATAGTAACGCATGTCGATGAATACAAATCTGTCTTAGGAAAGTTTTAGGAAAGTGTGATGGTTCAGAGTGATGTTAAAATATGTTTGACAAGTACTGCTGAAACTTTGTACTTTCAATTTGAAACACACACACAAAAACAAAATGAATAGTTTGATAATTTCTTTATCCAAGCATATGTTTGCTTGAGATTGCACATTAGTTGCCATTTTGCTAGTATATCCCACAGAAATGAAAAGATAATTAGAAAAAATAAGAAGAGATTAGCTGGACTTAATTATACTATAAGTGGCAAATCTTAAAAGTGGATTTTTCAGTTCAAAAAAACAATCAATTCCTGCTTCAGTGGGCATATTGTACGGCATATTGTAAAAAGCTCTTCCCTCATTTGGTGTGTTTTTGATGATGCTGGTGGAGAGCGCTGGATGACTCATCGCTCTGAAATCTCCCGTCAGTGTTCCACATCGTGATTCATTTCAATTGGTCAGCCGTCTGCATCTTTCATAAGGAAGACCAGCTCTAGATTTGGTTAAAATGAATCAGAGCTCTCTTAGTTTTATGCTCTTCAATGCTAATAGCAAGATATAATCTTGCATAATTTGGACATGATATTTGCCTCATACATACTTGTTGTAGTACAATCTGTTTTCTGTGTTTTTTTCCCCCCCAGTACGTACAGCATAATGATGCATTAGAGAAATGGCAGCTATTGTGTAGCATTACTGTGAAGAGGCAGTGTTAGGACCAACAAACACTGGAAAGTGCCAAAGTTATTTGCTTTTTTCCTACAGTGCTGTGTCCGCCATTATCTTAGCTTCCTGTTTGATGCGTGCTCCTGATGTTGCACCTGGTTGTCATCAAAATAAGAAAGTCCAGACAACGGGCAGGGTCTCTGCAGATACAGACACCGCCACACACCTGTAGTGGGTCATAAGTGATGATCGAGAGGGATTAAGTTTGTGTAAGAGTCTATACATTGTTTTCCACCCTGATAATCCTACTCATTGGGCCTTTTAAAGCACGAGTTGTTTCTTTGGTGCCACATGTGCCTCTTATCTTTCATTCAAGATACAGATGAAAGGATTTCTCATGTTTTGCCAAATGATGTTCTTAAATTTGGATGTCTGCCTGCCTCAAACCGCTCAACCGCATAAAAAATATTTTTTACCTCACAGTTCTGTGCCATGGGGCGTCCACACCCACATGGCACAGTTTTTGACCTCTTCAAGTAGGGCACGTACAAAGGCGAATCCACTTGAGGCCTAAATGTTTCTGACACTGGGTCGGGGCTTGCACACTACACAGACAAAGTGCTGACACAACAAATGTTTCAAGGTGGCTATTTCTGGAGATCGTTTAATCCCAGGGATAGGGGAACCGCGGTCTGACATGCATATTCACAAACTACTAAGTTATTCACTGTCAGGCATTGTTTTGTGTTTGCGCCACATTTTCTGCAAGTGGATAAAACCTGTTGACCTTCTTTTTTTTTTTATTTCTTTTTTTTATTGGATTGCACATAAACAGCACAATGCCTCAAGTGTATAATGTGTGCCAGAACGGAATGAAAGCCGTCTCCGTTTCGAAAGCAGGAGACATCTAATATCCTGATTGTGTTTCCTTTAAAAGGAAGACCTAGGTTGTTCCGATTTGAGAGATTGTCAGTTAAATTGACACATTCACCTTTTATTCCTAAGTATAATTGGTCTCTTCACCTTCCTTTGCTGCATGTTCTTCATCTCAATGCAGACACACCAATCGGGTGGGGGTGGGGGAGGAGAGAGTTCCCTCGTCTTCATTGCTTTCCCTGTTTTTCTTTAACCCACTGTGTTTTTCCTAATTAACCCCGGGGCACATAGTGAGCGCAGCTGAGTACATGGTTTCCCTCCATCTAATGGACAATCTCACATTATCTCTGTCCAGCAACTTGTTTCTCCTTCTCTTTTCTTCTGTCAGCAGCTATCACAACCCATTAGGAAAACAAACATATTTTCTTAACACACACACACACACACACACACACACACACACACACACACACACTCCTTATTTTTGGTGTCTCCATTCCTCCCTTAGAAAACATCGTTTTGCCTTTTTTACCCATTCCTCGACATTGGCAGTCCCCCCCCCTTAGTGGCTTTCAGAACTCTTAACATTATTATAGTTACATAGCGGCTTAAGAAAACATCAATAAGCAGAACAGGCACTCTTGTGCAAGCAGCTTAAATGGTCTTTTCTTCCTAGTTGCTGTTGTCGGAGACACAGGACCAATCGACTCATTCATTTATGAACTTAAAAATGGGAGATATGTGGTGGTATTTCAGGGTTATTTTTAAATGGACATTCCAACAAGTTTTTTTTGCTTGCTGACCTCGTCAATACAAGCAGCTGTTGTGCTGTTAAATTCTGCATTTCATAATGCAACTACTGGCGACATGCGGCGGAAGAAGCTGTTATTTGAGTGATTAGCGAGCGGCGCGTCCAGCGGTGTTATCAGCCCAACGGAGCGCACGTCTGAAGACAGTTTGTGGCTTTGAGGAGGGTGATGGTCACAAAACAAAGGACTTTCCTTTTCTTATCAATGCTTATTTTGTTCTGGACAACCGTTGTGAAGTTCACACAGAAACTGTAAAGGAACAAAAGCATAAATGCTCTCCAGTACGACAGGGACTACGAGTAGAGCTACGAGTGTGAGAACACACAATAACGAAACCGAGTGAGAGACGTGTGCCGACCAAGTTTATTGACCCATAATCTAGTAAAAGTTTTATTTGTCAATGTTTATTTTAAAGTAAATTTGATGTGCGTGTGAGAGAGAGCAAAACCTGCAGCCTTGTTTGTGAAATAAAACTTTTCCCCCACGAAATTTGTCTGTTTGAGTGTATAGAGGAAGATCTTAAGTATCAAGCAATAACTTTTATTATTAAAGTACAGTAATGCCAATATATTTCCTGTTTTCCCCCGGCACACACATGCCCAGTGTACGTGAATAGTCATGTGATACTTGTTTTCAGGCATGTCTAAAGCAGTGCTTGAACGCCTGTGTGTTCCTTTCAAAAACCCTGTTTCAAAACAGAAACGAATGAGTGGCTGTAGCCTGAGTCGGGGTCACTGGAGGTTTTGCACCGTAGGTTGTTGTTCATAGGCCCCGTTTATACCTGGCATTTACATGCAAATCAGCTTTTATTGACACAATCGTGCAGCGCAGGGCACAGTAGTGAAATCTGGTCTCTGTATTTAACCCACCCCAGCATGAGCAGTTGGCAGCCACGACACTGAGCCTCGGGGAGCCGCTTGGGGTTTCGACGCTCGCCCCCTGGGCACCTCGTCGGTGCCCAGGGGGCGAGCTGGCACCTCTCCAGCTACCAGCTTCCCCGCTCCACATGCAAATAGACACACAAGGCTACATCCTCTCCGTTTGCAGAGACCAAATGCGTTATTGGTTTTAACTGGCAGGAGGCAAATCACTTTCCGTGTCTAGTCTACATGAAATTACAAGAAGAAGAAATCGGGACAATACAAACTGGGTCTACTCCTTGGGGTCTGACGCACTCGTAATATATGTCTAAGGGCTTTTCGAAAGTGTTCCGCCGTCGTGGACAAAGCCAGCTTACTGAATTTGAGAACCAGCTGGAGATGCGAGAGAAAAAGTAAAAGAGGACTGAACGTTAGAGCTGTGGCCTTGATGACATATTTTCCTGTTACGTCCTTGTCGGGGCGCATTAGCGTTTACGCTACAGAATATATGTGGTCCCAAGCGTCCCAGACCTCCTTGACAAGTGGTTTGGGTCATCGGCTCGCGATCCCTCTCGGTGGCCGTTCACTCTCCACTTGGGCTGCGTGGTAATGCCAGTCACTCTGTCACGCTCATGTTTGTTTGTTTCTTCCTTTCCCCTCACAGGATCCATGGATCGGTCGATTGCCTGTCGGAGCTCTCCTCCTCACGCCTCAGTCATCCTTTCAGCGGTGAGAGTTCGGCATTCATTGCAAGCTTTGACTGAGATTTATTTAAGCGTCATTGCATTTTTATTTCTTATTTTTTATGCTGCGAGTGCTTGTGCACTCTCATGCAAGAATCTGTGTGAGAGTACTTGACCCTTGTGATTGCTGCACAGGGACAATCCGTCGCAGTTTCAGCACATCGTCGGCCATCGCCGCCCCGAAGGAGACGAGCAGCAGGAGAAGTCCTGTTACCAGGTGTGTGTGTCTCTCTCTCTCTCTCCCCCCCCAAGCTTTTCAGCTCCATCCTAAGCAGTGGCAGAATCGATACCGATAAGAAGCAGTGGTATTAGTCAGCAAAGGTTCCCTTTTTGTAAATGGCCATTGCATGACTGTGATAAGAATGAAAGAAAACAGGGATTTGAAGATCAATCTCTCAAACATCAAGCTTGCATCAATCTCCCACTTGCTTCTAAGAATATCCTCTTGCACTGCATACCTTTTCTCATAAATCTTTCTTGCTGTATTTTTTCCCCCCTCTGCTGCCACAATTCATCCCCCAAAAAAAGAAGTCGCTCCAACCCTCACCGGCGGCGGTGGAGCGCCCTCAGCGGCGGTATCGGCGGTGCTCCCGGGAGCGCAGCAGGGTCCAGCCCCTCACCCGGCTCCGACGGACAGGTCTGTCTCCACGTGGGCATGCAGGTCCTGCTCAGCAGCGCAAATGACATGGCGTTCATCCGCTACCTGGGCACGGCGGACTTCGCCCCGGGCCTTTGGCTGGGCCTGGAGCTCCGAAGCCCCAAGGGCAAGAACGACGGCTCCGTGGGCGACCGCCGTTACTTCACCTGTCGACCGGGCCACGGCGTGCTGGTCCGCCCCAGCCGCGTCACCTACCGGGGCATCAACGGTTCTCGCTTGGTGAATGAAAACGGCTAAGGACTGAAGGAACCCGGGTGGGCGGGGCTTGGGAGGGAAAGTTGAGATGTTTTGACTTTGTTTGCGTTCTGTTCTTTCAGTCTCATTCTTCTTTGCACTGCGTATGGTTTCTCATTCATAAAGTAAGTCCTCTGCTCTCTGAGGTGTCGTGAGTTAAAGTAATATATCCACCCATTAATAGTTCAAATTTAAACTACTAGATTTATTTTTTGGAAAAATGTCGGAGGCAAAGAAAGCACTTTATAGAATAAACTTTAAATTCTTATTCAAACTTGTCTTGGCAGCATACAGGTGGGAAAAACGTCTTGGGATATAAGACACTGCACTACTTTTAATCTGATTGCACTAAGAAACAATATCCATCAATGTGATGGATCAGAATAAGATAAAACTGGATAGTGTGATGTGCACACATGAGAAACCGGTTCTTAATTCCCAAAGCTAAGAGATTTTTATCAGATAATTTAGGTGGTAATGTAGCCTCCTATCTAACCAAAAGTGTGCATGTGATTGTGCGCGTGTGCATGTGTGTATTAATTAAGAGCACTTTGAAACCAGAGAAATGGATTGATTCTTCCAGGGTCGTCTTGCAGCTCCCGGGTAATTGAAGTTGAATCAAAACTGTATTTTCACTTTATGAATGAGTGTGAATTAGGTAGGAATTTAATTAAGACGAGACCTCCGTCAACCTCAATCAAAACGCAACGGCGTCGAGAGAAGTTGTCCGCCTGTGTACATCAGTCTCTGCCACAGGCTGTCCATGAACCCCTAAAGGAGTCTGACTCCTGGGATGCAGACTGTGGGCGTGAGTCGGCCATTGGCTGCCCGGTTCAGTCGCCTTTCTACTCCCGGTCCGCTGCCTGCTTTGCAAGAGTACCGCCCGAGACCATTGTGATCGGTGTGTAAAATTAAAAAATAAAAATAAAAAATAAAAAATGCAGACAAGCCAGAGCACCCCCCCCCCACCCCCCCCACTACAGCAGAATGATAATGTGTGGAGCCAGAACCTTTTATGAGCACTGGCCCAGCCACAGGCACCTGCTTCTCCTCTGGCTATGACTCCAATAAGGTTAGCACCAGTCCACTGACATAGTTGAGGCAGTGATGTCATACAGATACAGTGTCTTGGACAACACGTTGAATTTACCTGCTTCTAAACCTGACTTGTTGAGGATTTGGAAAATCCAAATGTGTGTAATACCAGACCCGACAGCTTTTGCAGTACAGTATTGTATCGATACATTTGTTGAAGACCACATTTCAGAACAGTGGTAATTGTATTTGAGGCTTAATTAAAGCAGCTTGACACAGGGAATATGCAGTTGTCCCGAAGTTTCAAGGGTCTAGTTTGCCATTTGATTAGAGCCGTCTGGGCAGCTTGGCAGAGAGCAGGCCATCGATCGTGCATGGGGAAGAAGGAGGAGAAAAAGACCTAGTATTCAGCAAAACACTCGTGTACCATCCAATTAAGGTGTGTCGGCCAAAACGAGCCGTAGAATCTCCAATGGCCTTCTCTCATTGATCTGCCCGCTCAGGCCCCGCTGTGATTGAAAAGCAGCGGTGGTCAGAGCCCAAGGTTGTCTGAAATATCTGCTACAGATCGAAGGGATTTTCAAAAGTGCAGTCTTTCTGAATCCCCATCAAAAACATTTTAATCAACACTTCCTTCTTAAAAGAAAAAAAACATCTCTTCTCATTTGCATTCAGTCAGTCTCCGTGATCATTTGTTAGCGTTCCACATTTCAAATCTCATTTTTGGATAAACTTCACTTATTTTGGTGTATCCGCAATCCCAATTGTATTACAGCATGGGTGGTTTCAAATTCCACTGATGGGTTTGAAAGTCTTTCGGCGCTGTGTTCTGGTGGGTAATGGGTTTAGTTGTTTTTTTTCATGAAATCCCTGAAATGTATATTTGAAGTATGAGTGTGCGAGAAAGGGATTTGGTCTGATGCATTTATGTGTAGTGGAAAATAACATTTGTAAAAAATAATAAAAAAAAAAATTAAAAAAAGCAAATAAAAGATTCTATTCTAATTTGACCTCTTATCTCCATGACTCTTGTCTTTCTTCTTTGGCTCCGTGCCTTGATAAGAGTGTGGTTGCACTAATGAAAAAGAGGTTTGCTTGACTTCCTTGGACTGTTCATAAAGTGCAGAGTGTTGCCTTCAGGGAATGACAATGAAATAGCACAAGCACTTTGAAATGGTTACACGTCTGTTCACTTACCATCTGATTCCACTGGGCCTCATCTCAGCCAAAGCTGGAAAAAAGAGAAAGCCCTGCTGCTGGCGTGGCTTTGTTTGCTTACCGCCAGTCTGGGCACACACATTCAGGGTTGAGTGTGGGTGACGTTCTCTATTATGCCGTGATTGTGGAATAAATGGATGTTTGAGTGGCTGCTTTTAAATTGTTTTCTATACTTACGGTTACTCGTTTTTGTAGCCCAGACAAGAGAAACCAAATGGAGGGAAAGGATCCAGGGAAGCAGCCTTTGTCCAAACCAGACATTGATTCAGAAGTGAGAATTAAAAGGAACACTGAACATCATAGACACACCAAAAAAGATATTAAAATGAATAAACAATCTATCGGGCATAAAAAAAGTAACCAAGTTGGAGCAGCACCATTCATAATGCTGCTGATCAGTACACCACTAATCTAACTAACATATCCATGACAACACACTGGGCACCAGGAGCTTCCTTTCAGGAAATGATTTGTGTTTGAATGCACACCCCATCATTAAAACAATATATATACGATAGATGATAAACTTTACCTAAACTCACTCTTTATTCTAACACATCACTCATACTGACCTCGCACCTGAACCCAGCCAGCATCGCCTGCTGCTGAGGAGGAGGAGGGA
Organism: Ophiodon elongatus; assembly: GCA_016806645.1. Lineage (NCBI taxonomy): Eukaryota > Metazoa > Chordata > Actinopteri > Perciformes > Hexagrammidae > Ophiodon > Ophiodon elongatus. Next base: position 1,647,395 of record JACSYO010001494.1, read on the forward strand.
GTGAGGGAGGGCGTTGTGGATCTGTGGATCAACTCTCATTCCTGCAGTGATGCTGAGGGGGTCATTGTTTGAGCCTCCCATGTGCTGAGCTCCGAGTACCAGCTGCTGTCACCTGGGAGGAGGCTTAGAGCGCCACGTTGTCGAAGAGATGGTTCTAAAATCTCTCTTATCCCGACAGTGCTTCAATCAATATTAGAAACAGTTGCAGATCTTTATAGATGATTGATTATTTTCCAGTGGCAGTGCTTCTCAGAGTTTGATCTATTCCCAGCAGCGACGGCGTGCGGCCGGCACCGCATTCACCTTGTGAGTCTGTGTGAGAGTCGTCATGGAGAAATGTGATGTGAAGGAAGTGGCCGGATTTGGTGTCGCGGCCGGTGTGATCCCATCACAAGATGGGCCCAATCCCAATCAGATTGAGATTGGGCCATGGAGTTATGTTCTTGGCTCTTTCTTGTTTCCTGTAGCTGTCCTACTCTGCTCTCTGATGTACGTGGGGTGAGTGGACCGTCATGTTTGGAGACCTCAATTAACCTCGTGCTTGGTATTGAGGGTCAGCGCCTCAAAGTCCCTCGTGGTCGTGGGGGAAGGTGATGGATTGCCCCATGCGGGTTAGGGAGCCAGCTGTTGCCAAAAGAGAGAAGGAGAAAAAAAAAAAGAAGCTCTAATAGCTTGAGCTCATATTCATGAGTTTATCGGTGAGATTAAGTTTGTCGAGTTGTGGTTTTATCAATTCTCGGGCAGTGCGCTATTTAATTATTATTGCTAATAGTGTGAGTGCTTATCTAAATGACTTGTATATGTTAATGGAGAAACTGAAAGCAGCTTGCAGGGAGCTCCAGAGGATGAGCAAAGTTCTGGGTAACACACACACACACACACACACACACACACACACACACACACACACACACACACAGAGAGAGAGAGAGATGCTTCTCTCTGCATGCTGATGGCTTTGTTTTTCCATAAATCCTAGCAAGACAAATGCCATGCTTTTGGAATAACGGATAGGCTTCCCTGTGACACAACACATTACTGTCTGACTCCCCCCCCATCCCCCCTCAATATCTTTTATTAAAATGATTCGTTATCAGTCGCGTTAAATGAGCTGGAGGCATTCTGCATCACAGTGTGGTAAGTGCTTGGTTGCACCATCAGCACTTTGTACGGCCGATCCCTGATGGGAGACAAACGATCTCAGCGAGACCATGTAGAAAGGCTCCCGTCTGCTTTCCAGCATGATGGAGAGCAGCACCGCCGCACAGTCGGCACCCAGAAATAGTTTGCTATCGCGGGCAAATCCATACTGGCAGCTGCACAAGCCTCTGCATGTAGACATGTTTACAATGTGGGGATAATCCTGCTGGGGTCTCCATTCACCCTGTCAGGGCTTATGTGCAATAATGACCCGCTCACTGTACGTAATCCTCCTTATTACACGACTACTTTACCAGAGTGAGCCGTAATGGTTTGACTGAAATATTGATTTAAAGTGATTTTTTTTATTGCTAAAGCGCAGAGTTCAGAGCTTCTCTCCCTTATTGGTAAGATCCCAAACACGAGCGTAGTGGCTGTCTGAATGATGACGAAGGCAGAAGGCATCACATGACAGCAAGACCCCCCCCCCCCCCCCAATCCCAGCTTTGTTCTTGTACGTCTCACCACACAGCTTTCCTGCTGTTGTCGACTGTCAAATAGGTACAAGAATAAAATGGTCAGAAACAGTCTGTTCTACAAGTCAGCCTTTTTTTCTTCGGTTTAGAAAGACACTCGACACCTCGGGTGTAGAGATTTAAGGGAACGGAACCACGGCAAAACGAGGTTGCCCTTCCTTCAAAATCAATTCAAAGACTTGTCACTGAGTTTGACCAAAAGTAAACGCAGAAAGTAGTTCCCCTTGATTGGCCATTTTTGTTAACTGCAGAGGGAGCTTCTTACTTTCACAATGTTTTGCCAGAGTCAACGTTCTAAAATTGAGGTGGCATTTCATGCCTTTATTTTACGGTGGCGAGGTAAGGCAACTTTATTTGTGTTCCACTCTTCAAACACCACGGCAGTAAAATGTGCTCAACAGGGTATTTAAAATGCAGCAACGGCAAAAGTTTTACAATTTAAAAAAGTGCAAAACCACAGGGAGTGACACAAGAGGTACATTTAAAGTTAACCAGTATACTTTAAATCAAGGAAAAGGCAAAAGATTACTCCAACATTTAGATGCACAATTAAATTAGATTTTAAGCTACATGTTTAAATGAAGTCTATTTTAAAGGTACAAGGATATTTTACAGTATAAAACAAGAAAGTTTTTAGCTTAAAAGTGGTCTGAGTTGGAGCTCGTCTAATATCATCTGGGAGGTTGTGTTGCATCTGAACGCTGCTTCGTCGTGTTTTGTTCTAACGTTTGGGGAACCCAGCTAGTCCCACATGCCCTTGGACATCACTCCCCTGACTCTCGCCATATTTTTTTAGATGGTAGCAAGCAGACAAAGTGACCGATTTGATGCGACTGTTAAAAGTTTAAATGTGCGTAACGCCAACGCTTGACTCTTAGTTATGAGACGGACACAGAGACCATTAGAGACAAATTGCCCTTGGTCGTGAAGATTTGACAAGCACGTGCCATGTTTTTAATGGAGGGGATGTTACATTCTTACGGTGTGGGTCCGATCTTAGTTCATCATCACAAACGTTGGATAAGCGGAACCAGGGAATCTAAATGGATACTTGCTCGCCTGAAAACGTATAAAAAACACGACACATTCTAAGCTTTTAGCGCGGCTCAACTTCGACTGCCGGTCTCGAGGCACCCAGGCGCAATGCATTGTGGGGCAGTTGAGTATGTGCAGTAAGCCCACGTCTCACATTCAGAACTTCAGAAACATGCTTCGGTGTCATTCGCCCGTCTCTAGTCGGACTGAATGTGAATCTTCATAAGCGCTGTTTGATTTCCTCATGAATGTCTAGAGAGACGTGTTCCCTCATGTTGCAGCTTTCTCTCTCTCTCTCTCTCTCTCTCTCTCTCTCTCTCTTTCTCTCTCGGGGTCTCGTTGATCCACGGCACTGCGTTTGTATCTGTAAAATGAATCCATCGCGACGGTTAATTTGTATACATCTTGTGTTCGTCATGTTTGTTCTGTCTGTTAGTCTTTTAGTTGAATACATGTCTGTTCTATCAAAGATTGATAATTCTTTCCTCATTTCTGTGAGGGGAAGAGTCGAGGGTAGTAAAACACACCCTTATGGAAAAGGAAAACTAAGGCTTTAATGAAGCAAATCTGCAGTGGAGCACGGCGGGGTAGCTTACATAAGAGTCTCAAAAAAAGCATTTAATCTGCCACATACGGCTAGCGAAAAGACAACGCCACTGTCACACCAGGGGACAGGAAAGCATGTGAGGTCCCTCATTATGTAAAGAGGAAAGAATAAATAGGCTTGAATGGTGTTGGTCACCTCTAAATCAAAAAGCGTAAAAGCAGGAGGACTACGTCCTGATTAGTCACATTTTCTCATTTGTATCACAAATATAGTCCGTAACAAATAGGGTTTTTTTGGCACAAGGAGAAGGGATTTGCCAAATAATGTACTTTAGTAACGGTGTGAATGAGGCTTCCTCCTGAAGCATATCTCTGCTGAGCTGAAATAGATGGATCTCGCTGATGAACTGAAACTCCACTGGTCCTCAGCGACACTCCGCCAAACTGCGAGGTTTAATATCTCATTGGGTTCGTGATGCTTCTGGTTTAAATAGGCACACGGAAGAATCATTGTTTAAATGAGCCCTACCTCTCGAATCCATTACTGCCAGCTTTTACCAATACCGCCTTGTGTCAACAGTCGTTTGTTCTGCCGGTAACTTTTCACGCCACCGCCGTCACACTACGGCTCCCAAAGTAATAGAGACGTGGCAAATAAAGATTTGATCTTGCATTTTACAGCCCTATCTCTGTGCTATTATGTTACAATTTTAAGATGAACAGGACTAATGTGTGCCGTTAAGGGATGTTCTGCCAGACGAGCCGCTCCGTGTCTGTGTTTGATGAGCGTTTTGAAAAAAAAAAATGTAATCACCGAATTATAATGTCCTATTTCAATTAATCTAATTAACTTGGCTCCTATCCCAAAGAGTGCAGTAGACAGACGAATGCAAAGCGGTTATTATATAGTAATTTATTAATTTTGGCGAATGTCTTCTGAAGGGCAATTTACAGCTTTTACCAGAGCCATAGTACAATACTTTATAATTACAACATTTACAGGTGCAGTTCAGGTTGTCTTTTTACATCAAACAGTGGAGATGAGCTGGGAGGGGGAGGTGGAGGAGGGGAGGTGGAGGAAGGGGGGAAGAGGTGGAGGGGGGGGGGGTGGAGGTGGACACACACACACACACACACACACACACACACACACACACACACACACACACACACACAATATGAATGCTTTTAACACACTGGTGACGAAGCAAAAATACTTTTATAACTCGCTCATTGATTTGGCCCACAAGAGCGTCGTGGCAGCTCGTCGTCACTTTACAGCAGGAAACACTGACAGGATTGCCAAATACAGACAGCAAAAGCATAAAAACAACAACAAAAAAACCTGACACACGGCGTCGTCGTTCAACCTAAATATCAACACCGCCACTGCTGTCCCAAACTGTATCCCAAAGATAAACCGTATGTGACTGTCCTTTTGAAACGGGGAAAAAAGCCGACGTTAAACACAGACAAGCGGTAATGGGGTGTGTGTGTGTGTGTGTGTGTGTGTGTGTGTGTGTGTGTGTATGAGTGAACTGAGACTCAAACGGGCCCCGGCTTTCATTCACATGTGGAGTAAAAGCAGTTTGCATTCAAACTTTTCACCCGGGCTCATCTGTATTCCACAACATTCATCCTATAATAGAAAAGATAAAATATGCAAATTTAGGAATGTAGAGTGCTTTGAGATGGCAATTTGAAGGTTAAGATTGATTCAGCAATATGCATGTTTCTATATCCAGACAAAAAGAGGAAAGAAACTGTGTTTTTTTTTTTTTTTACTTTTTTTTTTTTTTTTACAAGAAATGAATTGATAAAAGGTTACTGAAAAAGCCATAAGAAAAGAAAAAATCCTCAACTTCACTGTCACAAAGCACTCTTTCAACAGGATGGGGTCGTGAACAAAAGGAGTGCCCGCAGAGCAGCGAACCCAATAGTACCAGGGGCAACGACTCATTACACGTCTTCAGCAATAGTCCAACGTGGCTGGTGTTCCATCTCTTATATTCTTCCGTCAAGCTAATCTCCCCAACCTGCGCTCTCTTTATCCAACTATTCCACTTTAAAGGTCACAATCCTTTCCTGCATCGGTGTTGTGGCAAAACATTCAGGATGTTTAGGGGTTGGTTCGTTCCGATCCCTCCCGTCTTTCTTATGACCAAAAACAATTCAGCTTTGAAAAAGAAATTAAAAACATAACGTGAAAACCAGTCGATGTAAAAAGGATTTTGTTTGGATTTGAAGAAGCATGTTCATGAATAATTTATAGAGCCACTTCCAAATAATAAATAAACAAATGAATAAATAAACAAGCAGGCAAGCAAACATCAACAAACACATTTTTCCCAGTATTTTCTTTTTTTTTTTCGTTGTATAAATGTCTCTGGCAATCCAGTGTAAAATCAGTCTGATACAAGTTGTTTCCCAAAAGGACGTGGATCAGGAACAGTGAGGGCTCTGCGGTAGAACTGACACGCGTGGCTTCTTGTGGCTGCGCACAACTTCTCGGTTGCTCCAGTCAAACTGGTCACCAAAGTATGTGACTGAAGTTTGACAAAATATGAGTATTGGAAGCCTCCTAATGGTCCGGAGACGTCCTCAGCTGTGAATGAACACATGGCGAATGTCCTCGCCCCCGGTCACGAGCAGATGGAAAGTTGTCCTTGTGTCCTCCTGTGCCATGAACTCTCCATCTGAGTCTTTCTGACTCACGTGATCCCTCCAGCATTGAAAAAATACATTTTTTTTTAAACTCTTTAAACCAGCCTTTAACCTACATTTTAGCCTCCCAAAACTTTATTTCTTTATTTTTTTATTTTTTTGTAGTTTTTTCTGATGTGCTTTAGCATCCATTGGGGATTCTTAACACACCTCCAGGGTTCTCATGGGAAAAAGCCGGATGGAATCATTCAGCTCTGTTTCAGTGAGAACTGGAGGAAGAAACCAAAATGGCTGGACGGTAGGGGTGGTGGGAAAATCGTCTCTGTCCTGACGCAGTGTTTCCTCCCACGTGTCCCAAGCATGCAGTCGCCAAAGACGTGGGGCGGTACAGGCATTCGGGCTAAAGCACGGTGGCGTTGTGGCCCTCCATCCTGGGCAGCCTGGGGTCCTGTACGGTCCCCATGGTGACTAGCAGTGGACGGCTGTCCTCGGACATACCCGACCGACCCAGGGACACCGAGGCGGGAATGGAGACCCCCCTCTGGTGGGCTGCTGAGGAGGGCATGGAGATGCCCTGCTGGGGCGGAGGGGGCGGAGGAGGGGGGTTGGGGTTACCGTGAGCGACCTCCAGTGGCAGGCCCTGCTCTTGGTAGCCGTAGCCGATGTTCCCACAGGGGAACCGTCTCAGTCTGTAGAGGGGAACCGGGGGCAAGGCGGCGGAATCTAAAAGCAGAGGCGACTGGGCAGCGGGAGGCAGCGGTGGGGGTAACAGGGGTCTGCAAAGACCCTGCTGCTGCTGCTGCTGCTGCTGCTGATGGTGCAGCAGCTGGAGCTGGTGCTGCTGCTGGAGCTGATGCTGCTGCTGCTGCTGGAGCTGATGCTGATGCTGCTGATGCTGCTGCTGATGCTGCTGCTGCTGGAACTGCTGCTGGAACTGCTTGTGCTGGTGCTGGAGACCCAGCGCCCCCGCCACCTCGGCCACAGTCCGGCCCACATGCTCCTGGCCCTCACCAGGCACCCTGCCACCGCTCCCGCCTGCTCCCCCCACCCCTCCCTGCCTCTGCTGCTGCTGCTGCTGCTGCTGTTGCTGCTGCTGTTGCTGCTGCTGCTGCTGCTTCCTCTGCTGCAGGAACCACGAGCCGTATGTTGGGTTCCAGAGACTGGTGCTCTTCCCGTTGTGGCCCTCCTTCTCTGGTGCGTGGCCCTGGGTGAACGCCAGGTTGATGTGGCCCCCCTCAGGGCCGGGCTGAGTGGCGACGTGAGGACCCTTGGCAGTGAGTGTAGAGTTGGCCGTGGAGGTGACTGTGTTGGTGGTCGTCATGGTGATGGAGGTCTGCGTGTGAGGCTGCTGGTGCTGGTGGAGGTACGGCTGGGACTGGGCCGACGCCTGCGCTCTGGCCTCGGATGCTGTGCTGGTCTCCACCGTGTGCTCCCCGCCTCTCCGGCTGTCCTCAGTAGGATAGGATGGGGGCGGCTGCGGAACCTCCCCATCAGGCACCTGGGCATTCACCTGCACGGTTGGAGCCGAGGGGTCATCAGGGCGCATGGGTACTCGCTCCTCCTCTTCGGGGATGGGTCCGTACTCTATCGGCAGGGGCATGGTCACCACATCAGGGTCCTGAAATGGGGAAGACCATCAAGAGATCGGAGTTGTAGTTTTAAGTGTCACCAGTATTGTCATTCATGTTAGAAATCAAATAAAATATGTAATCTTCATATTGCAGGCACCACCAGCTCACTCACAAAACATAATTCATAATTAAGCTGTAAGTGTGAGGTGAACAAATGTAGTCAGCTGTAGCTAATTAGATATATTCTGTGAGCCAACCAGAATACAACATGAAACCATTCGCTGTTGTCTGAATAATAATCTTCTTTATGTCTATATCTGTAGTATATTTGCTCGATCAAACATCCATCTCTCTGTATAATATTGATGTTTGACAAGAAAGTGAACTATGTTTTTCTATTTATTTTTTGTTCTAAAAAGAACAAAAGAAATCCAACACTAGCTGATTGCATGGCATCGTTTTCAGACATTTTCCCCGGTATTCTTTTGTATAAATGTCTCTGGCAATCCGGTGTAAGAATCCGTCTGACAAGTTGTTTACCACACTGTTGTTTCCCAAAAGGATGTGGGTAAGGAACAGTGTGACGGCTCTGCGGTAGAACTGACACGTGTGGCTGTGCACAACTCCTCAGTTGTAAATATTTATAGAAATATAAAATATATATATTTTTTTTTTACTATAGAAAACTAAATTTAGTACTTTAGTTGAACTCTGGAACAATAACAAGCAACATTTGTCATGCATAAATGAGTTGCGATTACACCCAACACAAACTTGTGTTATCCTTTTATAGACGACCAGTACGGGCTCGGAGCTTTATCTATAGAAAATAATCACAATTGAAATCCATCAATATCGCGCATTGGTTCCCTTCCAATGGCTCGGCCCCGTTCAGTGGTTGAACTGCAGCAGGATGCTCTCGTTAGTTACCTGTAAGCAGTAGTCAATCCTCTCCAGGATAGTCGAGAAGTTGGGCCTGTCTTCAGGCTGATGCTGCCAGCTCTGGGTCATTATGCGGTACCTGCAGACACACACACACACACACACACACAGACACAGACAAACACACACAGACACACACACACACACACACACAAGTGGAAAATACTTAATGAGAATCTTTTTTTTTTCAGCTCCACAAAAAAAACAAAGGCTAACCATCACCATCCCCCCCCGCTGCTTTAACAAATGCCAGATTTACCTCTCCTGACAAAATACTCTTAATAATTGGCTCCAACCAGTTTGAGTGATTGTGTTAAATGGGTGACACAGAGACGAGGACAAACTACCAGTGAAGGTACAGCCTTAGATAACGTTTTTTTAATTGATGGGATGATTCCAACCGCGTCTACCGCTTTGAGTGCTCGGGTGTGTGTGTGTGTATGTGTGTGTGTGTGTGTCCTGTTGTGAGACTGTTTTCGCAACTTCAAATTGAACCACAGGGCCATGCTTATTTATTTTTTTTAGGGAGAGAAATACGCAGGTGACGCTAAATGAGATGATTAAGCTGCAGAGCCGCGGCCAACAGGTGTGAAAATGCGTGCGTGTGCGTGTGCGTCTGAACCATGTATGTTTTATAATAGAGTTGGCATGAGAGGCAGTGAGGGAGAAATGCAGCGCTATGTGGAAATGTTTTTTAAGCTCTCCATCAGCCTCCCACGACTTCTTCCAAATTGGGAGGCGGACATGAAAGAAAACTGTCAATGTGGTTTCCATGCTGACGTCACGGAGGGCCATCTATCGCCCATCACAGTTTCTCGACGCCTTCTGGGTCACAACTCGTTTACGTGTCAATATCAGACAGTCATCAGAGGCTTTCATCTTTGCCTTTTGTGTTTGTTTTCAAAGCTGCCCATACTGTGCATGTGTCACGTGCAACCCAGCATCTTTTTCGACGCCGTGGAGAAGTTTAATTAGACCTCATGGGATCACGTTTTTTTTTTGCCTGTGGTCGTGCGGCGCATGCAAATGCGTTCGGCATCCGCGTGTGGATCTGCACTTACACCGGCCCGGGGCAGTTTTTCGGCGGGTCCATCCTTCCACCGTTGGTTACGAACTCCAATACTTCCTGGTTACTGCGACTTGGGTATGGCATGTAGCCCAGGGAGAAGATCTCCCACAGCAGAACCCCAAACGACCTGCAGATGACGAGAGAGGACGAGAGAGGACAGATTAGTTCCAGGGAGAGAGAGAGAGAGAGAGAGAAGGGCGGGCGAAACTAAGGACGACCGGACCATAAATTTGAAAGCATCGTCGGAGCCGAAACTGTGAAGGAGGAGAGCAGAGGACGAGAATGAGATAGAGGCTAGACGAGGAATTCGGGAGGGAGGGGGAGGGGGAGGGGGTAACAAAAAAACATCTGGCTCAGGGGTTAAAGGACAGAGGGAGTGGGGAAAAAGCAAAAAGGAGGAGGTGAAATCATAGTGAGGGGGAGCTGAGTTACACTGAGGCCTGTTGAGTAGACATTCTCACCACGTGTCTGTTTTCGATGTGAAGATGCCCTCCATGAAGGCTTCCGGTGGCATCCACTTCACGGGCAGCATGGCGCGCCCACCCTTCCTGTAATAGCTTGCCCTGCGAACACAGGCACACATTTTGAATAGTGCGACGCTTGCTGACTCACCGTGCGTCGAATAGTGATATCGTTTTTTTCATTTATTTATTTTGTTTGCCCGCTAATAATTAAAAAAAGGAGAAAAAAAAATGCAAAATGAAAGCCAGCATCTGCAGTTTGCAGCACCGTCACCATGGCAACACCACTGGCCTCAATAGCAGAGGGTAAAAAAAATAAATAAAAAAATCTAACATCCAGCAATTAAATCACAGATTGTCATGGCTGTATCAGCACTCTGATCCAATCGCATTTCCAGCTTCCCAACGCGTTGGCGTGAGAGACCCTTTAAGAACTCCTTATCTTTGCCGAGAGAGAAGAGGGAGATTTCTTTTCCCCCAGTCCGGCCCTCGTCTGAGCCATTTTCAATGCCGCCTTGCGCCTCCGTGTTGTCAAAAGAAATAATCTGATGTGTGCTCTATCTGATCGCTGATGGTGATGGAGGTCACCTCGCGCCGCTCCTGGCATACAGCGAGGACAGACATGAGCCGGGCGCTGCACGGATCCCCATCCCATCAATAAAAATGGACACACATCAAGCTTCGAGTTAAGCGGCGTCAGCTGTGTTTGGATCGGGTACAAAAAATAAAAAAGCCTCATTTGGCACCGGTTGCTGCTGCAGAGGAGTAAATCTGTTCGCCCCCAAGTGATTTTGTCATAAAAGTGCCACTTTTTTTCTCCCTAAGCAGTTGTTTGCAAACATGGCAAGTGCTTCATAATGAATAGGACTCCATGATAGCCGACAGACGCAGGTTTGTGACTGGAAGGTTGCCAGTTCAAATCCCTGGGCCTTTTGGGGGAAGTAAAGAAGTAGCAATAACAGTCTCTTTCTCTCCGCCTTCAAAAACTCAACTAGAAGCACCAACTGCTGCACATGGCTGCACAGGAATAAGGACTGTAATTACGGTGGGCAGCTCCCAGGTGTGAATGTGAGGCAGGATGAGGAGAGGGCATTATGCTCAGTCGGCGTTCCCTGGGCGAATAAAAGCTAAAAACAAAAGGCAACAAAAATAAAACTACAGAAAAGTAAAAGAATTGCCAACACATCAAAAAAACAAAACAGAGCGGCAAAGAATAGAACAGCTTGGGTAAAATATAGGACAACAAGCAGAAAAAAAAGATTTTGGTTTTGGCAGCTTGAGCTCCTCAGACATGGCATCCAAAGCCGATGGGCTGCATGACCCATCACATTTTGTCATGAGTTTGCTTTTTGCTTGAGGAGGATTTTCAAGCTGTGCTCCTGCTGCTCACCAAGGGCAAGGTGTCTGGACTGCTGTTTTTAAAAAAGCCAGAGCTACTCATGACCTGAACGTGATCTGTGAAAGTGAATCCATAAATAAACACACGCAGCTCGAACGCATGTAGCCCGAGCCTTCGGCTGATTAGCCGAACACACGGGGGCACGAGAGTCTTCCTCGTTCAATACCAAAATGAGATCCATTTTGCCGTGTCTGTAACTCGCTCGAACCACCGATTGGGCGTGATGTTCACCGTGATGGGACTTCAGGTTCAAAGGTTAAAACGGATAAGACGACAACTGCACTTTTCCTCAGGATCAACTCGAGGCAAATAACAGGAGCCGGCGATGATTATTTGTTTTCACTGGTAGCTACAGCTGTGTGGCTTCAGGGGAGCAGTAAGTAGAGATGATTATAGATGACATGCTGTCAAGCTAGTGTAGCTAAAAGGGAGGTATATTTACTTAGCAAAGTATTGGCATAACAAGTTAGCCTTGAAGAAAGAATTACACACATTCAGTGAAGCAGAGAGAACGCTCACTAGTTGAGCTTGTTTGCTCTGCAGATTAGCCGCGGACCGCCGCACAGATTCCCCCCCAACGCCTTAATCCATCACTTAGAATGACACGATCAATTCAGTGATGGGGAATCAATTACCTCCTCCATGTTTGTGTCTAGTGTTACGGGATTGAATGCTGCTCTTTAAGACCCCCCTCCTTCCAAATTACATACTTTTAGTATGTACTGCAGCTGCCATTACAAAGCACGTACTGTTGCACGCAGTAGGAATTCAATTGGGACATATACTACTTCCTTACAACATGGCACATTGGACTTTGACCCTCTTGCTCTTATAACTGCCGTGCAAAATATATTATATATAGATAACTAGATATAGATCAAATATATTCTAATGAGCCTGCATGTGACTAAGGCTTGTTGAATCACATGTTTCCTGTTCCAGGCAACGACTGGGGTTTTCTTATTTCATCTTGCAGGTAGGTAAGCCTCCAGATACCTGAATGTGTGTGCACAAGCACTGAGAAAGTGAGTTTCTCATGAAATGTCCCCTGAGATTACCAGATGACATGAAACACTGAGATACATCGCTATACAGTCAGTTATCGGCCCAATTTGATGGATTTTTTTGAAAAGATTGAGGGATGGTAAAATGTAGAGGATTAGACTGATAATCCCCCTATCAGTGGATCGGCCTCTTTTTTTATTTTTATTTTTATTATATAAAAGCATGGGGTTTATGGACATATCCATTACTACTTCTAACAACACCAACACGGACTGAAAACTGAGCTGCAGATTAGGAAAGCTTAAATGCAGCCCCTATAATCTATAGCACAAATAGAGGTGTTTTATAGGCGCGTGTGTTTTCCGTGTGAGCAGAAGAGAAGCGGGAAGACAGAGACGCGTGAGAGGCAGAAACTAACAGCAAGAGACAGAGCAGGCTGTGTTTGAGCGGAGATGGAAAACACGCACCGGCGAGGACGCGATGTGCAGCCTGATACTTGTGTCTGTTCACTGGGTCCAATGTTTTGGTTCTACCTTTGCCGTGCGCATGCGTGCGCACTAGTCCGGCTTCACTAAATAAGACCTGAAGTCATGCGTCGTCGTTAATCGGGTATAGAGGGTCATTTGAGGCAACTCTTCTCTCAAAGCCCTGTGCGTTTCTCTGCACGGCGGCGGCTGTTTGCCTCGGGATGATTACTCACGGCAGCTTCTGTTTACCCAGCTTTTTTTTATTTACCGCCGCCTCGCCGGTGTGCAAGCATGCGTGCGAGGCGCGCGCGCGCGCGAGCGAGCGAGAGACAGAGAGAGAGAGTCCGTGGGATACCACGTGCAAGTCTGCCTGTGGCTCGGCTCCCAGAATATAAAAAGATGACATTACCCCCCCACCACGACGGCCTCAAAACAACTCCCCGTGTCCCACGTCACGTCGCAGGAGGGCCACATCATGAAGCAGCAAAAAAAAATAACACGCACCGACGGCGTGGCGCACCAAACAACCCTCAGCCCCCCCCCCCCCCCAATAGTAACGACGATAATGAAAGAAAAAGGTCCCCGGCACCACGGCTCCGGGCTGAGAGATGAAAAGAAAATTCTCATCCAGGCACCTGGGAACCTGACATCAGCAATTAAATCAAGCGCTCCTAATGCGGCTCCCCAGGGGTATTGCGCAACAGCCGTCTCCGGATGCTCTGAGAGGGGCTGCGCTGTCACGTGACTCTCCCCGTCGGATGATTTGAAAGTGCTGCGCTGATGCAGCTGGATGCTGTGACTCGTTTCCCCGCTCTCATCTCTCACCAGATGAAAGGGCTGGGGAGATTTCCCCGCTGGATTGCGCCCCGCCATTGAAACTGTGTACCACGTGACAATGGTGGGAGCTATATTAAAAAGTTTGAGCGGAGAAGAATGAGACGACCATCGGGGTTATGGGGAGGAGGGGGGAGGGGGGGGGGGGGTTGGCTACACGACGGGCTGCTGTAGATTAAAAGACGTCCACAGGCGCTCACGGCTGTGATTCAACGTTCATGAGTTATTTCCCTGGGATTTACAATCACATGCGGAGAACAGAGCTGGTACTTCTTTTCTTATGTATTGTATGTTATATGTCCATGCAGTCTATATGCACTGAAGGGAATAAGATCTGAGCCCAGCTCTCCCTGCACTGTGTCCTCTCTGCTGTTTAGGGAAACCATGTGGTTTTGCTCTTGCATTTTGATTTGTCACATGCTGTGGTCGAAGAATTGTCCCCCCTAGAATTTCAAACTCAAAGCTGTTAGTCTCAGTTAAGGTGTGACTGTTGTGAATGTTTCTTTTTTGCCATGGTTCAGTCCAGCCTTGGGATTACTCCATGCAGCTGGCATCTAGTGCATGCTCACGAGATTCCCCCAACATATTTGCTTTCCAAAGATACATTTTTCTTTTGTATTTCTCAGTGTGATGTGAGCTCACTTGGCCTAAACCCCTCTTCAGACCTTATTTGGACTCAGGTGATCTAGCCTGCTGTCCTCCATCAGTCATTCAATTGTACCTGTAAATGTCTCGAGCCATCCCAAAGTCCCCAATCTTGGCGACGCGGCCCGGCCCTTTGCAGGTCAGTAGGCAATTCCGAGCTGCGATGTCCCTGAAAGATGAGCAAAGAAACCAACAACAGCATACAGGTCAATAGGTTAATATATAGCCGTAAAGTCTACTGTATTTGATACTGAACACTGACATTCACACAGCTTTACTCGTGCCTGGTCTCTTCTTCACTGGCTTTATAGATTTGCGTCTATAAGAGAGCTCCATGTATGAAACCCTTGAAGGTGCCCCCCCCTGTTGGATCCAGGGTTCAGTGTGATGCCGACGTTGCCCTGGGCGGGCCGGTAAAGTGTATCGTCTCCTACGGTGCCTTTCATAGCTCTGCACACACGGAGCATCCAGGGAGAAGATGGAAATGTTCCACAGTGTTTGCAGGCAGAGTCGGTTAGAGGAGAGAATGCAGAACTCTCATGTTTGCTCTGTACTGGTACGGTTAGTGTTTGAGAAAACACAGTAGTTCACACAGCAGTCTCCAATCCTGTTTGTGTGCCCCCCCCCCCCCCCTCCGCCCCCCCTCCGTGGGAAACGGAGCCCACACTCTGTTCTGCTCCCCGGGCGTCTAACTCTCGTAACATCCTAAGAAGTGACGTCGCGAGCCCACTGCTCCTCATCACGCTGAAGACAAGTGCACACTGGGGGACAATATATACCCCACAATTCCTCATCAGAATAACGTCATGTGACACTGTGCTCAAACTGGATCACGAGACGGGGCGGGGCCGGAGCTGAGAGAATGAGTGTGTAAACAGCAACACATTGTTGTGATGTTTGGCCGCCGCACTCTGATGAACTTGGATGTGAGATGACACAATGAGGATAAAGTAATAGTTCAGACTGATTTAAACTGAGGGCCTTTTAAGACAGGGGACTACACTATGCATGGTTGCCCCACTTCAATGTGCCAGAAGTGTTTGGAACTATTCCACTTATAATATTATAGTACTACTTCCACTTTGATATGAAATTATTTATTATGAAATAAAAAAAACAACAACCTTGTGTGTAGGGCATCCATTTGCTTCCCCCGTCCAATTTTAGACTGAAGCAGTTAAACGAGTGTTTACTAAATTGTGGTATCGCAAAGCAACACTTGCTGTTCAAGGAAAAGTAGTGTATGAATCAATCCATTAGGGGGCTTCTCAGAAAATGGAATAAAATATATCACAGCATACAAATCAGCGGGCGTACACACAAAGACAAGTTCCTTCCTCACGAGGTGCTGTAGCTGAATCCAAGCAGTCCTTGTTTAATGGCTCGGAAGAAATCATGCAAATGATTTGCTCTTGCTTGCAGCAGTAGCTATCACCGACTGCTGGCTGAGGGCTGTAGGGAAGGACACGGTGCTGCTGCACATGCAGCCCAGTGACGTGAGAGCAGGCTGTTATTAAAACAATATTAACTGGCTTGCAGACCTTATTTACAGCACATTTAAACTGCGGTTTAAAGACCCATTTCACTGCAGCGCTTTAAAGGAACAATCTCCGTCACCAGTCTGTTTTAACATCCCGGGTTGCGTGAAACTACCCGACTCTCCTCGGCACGGTGCTTCTTTTCTGGTGGCGTCAATTTCCAATGCGAGTACCGAGCCTGTTGTAAAATTAGGTAACATAAGAGCAACGATACAACCCCCCCCCCGCCCCCCCCACAAACAGAAAAATGGCAACAAAAAAAGTGGAGTGGAGGGCAGTGGAGGCGGCCTCCTCTGGGGATCTGTTGGCTCTGTGTGCAAACTGGTGAGAGTCCAGGCCGGCTGGGATGTTGTTTTTGATGCGCTGGAGAACCCGTTTCTAAAAAACCTTCTGCAGATTGGGGGCCGAGGGCCACAGGGCGGTAGTCATTTAGAGTGGACGCGGCAGATGCTTTAGGTACAGGAACGATGCCGGCTGTCTGGAGCAGGTGGGAACGCTCTCTCGCCACAGCACTAGGTTGAAAATGTCAGCGATGCCATCAGTTAGCTGGTTGGCACGCGGTCTTAGTAGACGACCAGGGATGGTATCAGCCAGCTTTACTCCTGCTCCCTCTCAGAAGGGCTCTTCTCACATCCACATGTGGACACGGACAGTGGCTGGTCTTCAGGAGGCGGGACAGCTGCCTCTTCATTGAGGAGGTCAAAGCAAAAAAAACATGTGTCGAAGTCTATCAAACCACCCTGCATGTTGAAAAATGACCCTAAAGAGGGGGGGGGGTGAAGCCAAGGTCCTGACAAAGCTGCTGTATTTGACGGGTTGGGATGGAGAGCGTGCTGGATAAATGTCACCACAGGAAAAAGCATAGAAACCCACAAAAGCCAGAACCAGTTACTCTGAGACCTGTAATTTCACCTGTTGGAACACATCACGGTTCACACCATCCAACCCTGTAATCTGTAAGAAAAAAGAAGGCTGCCTTTTTCTGAGGAGCGGCTACTCCTCCGCACTACCTCATTCACCTGCCCTTTACTCAACCCCGGGTAAACACACCTCCATAAAAATTGAAATTAGCCTCAAGGACAGTGTTAGGATGAATTTTAATACAGGTCCGCAGGCAGAAAAGCGGGCTGTATAGAAGCTCACGAGGCTTTTCAAAGAAGAGTCGGCCATTAGATGGATTGATGGGGCTTCGCTGTGCCACGTTGGGGCAAACGCAGTTTAATAGGCCTCGTTTGTCATTGGCCAATCCCTAGGAAGTCAAAGAGCGACGTGAAGGAAGAGTGATGCACTTTGATGTGATGCACAAATTGTCTTGATGTGATTATGGGAGCAACTTTGACCTTTTCTTTTTCTTTTTTGACACATACTTGACTTTCTGCACGAGACAACCATGACGGAGGTCTTTGCGAGACGTATTCAAGAGAAGGATTTTTACATTTCTTTCCCCTCCGGTTCACCAACAGCTGTGAATATGGATATAGAAGGAGACTTGTGCCTTGGATACAGACCGTAAAAAGGCAAGCCGGCTACCCCATCTGGCTTCTCTGATGCTAAACTCCTCACTTGTCCTTTCTGCTATCATACCAAAGGCAAAAGCCATGCAGAGTCCATATGTTACGCTTGGATGGACGCAGTCAGCTCCTAATTCTGAGGAGAAGTCGGCAAATTGATCTGGACTGTGTTTGTTGTCCCTTTGCACATTTGCATTCCATATGTGTACTCATAATCACATGTGCCGGATATTGTTTGTTTATCTCTCTGTCCCGGTAATCTGTTTAGGTAGGAGGAATGTAGGGCAGCAGGATACAAATCATCCTTTCATCCTCATGTGCTGTGTTTGTTTCTGCCAACCTTACTGTTGGTTTGGAACATTCATATGCAAAATGCGAGGTCGTCCGGTGAAGTACCTGTGTATGAATTGGTTCTCCTCCAGATACTGGCAGCCCTTAGCGATGTCTCTGGCCACATTGAGAAGGTCCACCATGGTCAGGCTGGACGGGTGCTCCTGATCAAATAGATAGGAATCAGAGAAATACCCAGAATGCAATGTTAGTGATTATATCAGAGGCAGATTTAGAAAATGAAAAAAAAAAGGTAGTGGTTGTAAAATACCATGTTTGAAAATCGGACTGATCTAACTCGGATCACAGTGTGTTCACTTCTGGGGCTTAATGACGAGAACAGCTCTAGCTTAAGGTGGTTAAAAAAAACATTTACAAGCTTTATTCAATGAAAATGTGCACTTGCAGCGTGTCTCACCAGCCGGGGTCTGGTCTCCCTGAGGAAAGACTTGAGGTCTCCTCCGGCCATCAGCTCCAACAGAATGAACCGTGGCATGGCCTGCAGACTGACTCCGATGCAGCGCACAATGTTCTGGTGGCTGAACTTACTGCGGGGACATGAACGCAGCGGAGAGAGTGCATCAGAAATGGCTTCGTTGGCACCGCTTGAAAGACAGAATTCTGTTAATTGTCTAAGTGGCTCACCTGATAATGAGGGCCTCCATGAGGAAGTCCAATTCGTCTTGCTCAGAGCAAACCTCCGGAAGGGTCTATTGTAAATACAAAAATATAGGATTCTCAGTGCAATGGCTATAACTTGATATACAGTATCCATCACTGCTTACGCCCCCAGAGGTACTTGAACTCCTTCACTGGGTCATGCCCAATCCAGAGGGGGCAAGCCACTGTTTTCCAGCAGCATATCATCGCCAGAAAACACGATATACAGCAGTTATTATATTTTGTGTGTAGCGTGTCTCCATTCATTATTTGTGCTATAATGTCTTCAATTGCAAAAACAAAAACAACAACTCATGATCTCCTATCCCAAGAAAACGTATTCTTGGTACCAAAGTTGGTGGCGTATAATTAAGTTAGAAGTTCACGTGGATCTAATTTGATTCAGTCAAAGTTTGACATTTTAAAAACAGAAAAATCCAATCGATCCAAAAGGTCCTCACCTTGACTGCCACTTGCAGTGGGCTCGGTTCACCTGGTATGCCCACTGCCAGCCCTTCATAGACTTCACCGAAAGCACCGTGCCCCAGGCCCCTGGAGACGCGCAAACACATTTATTATTTACAATTTCATTCACATTGAGCTGACGACATTGGCAGCAGCCAGCAGTAAAACATGTCCTCAATTGACCCACGTCCAAAGAACGACCACCTGTAGGACTCGGTAGAGAAATGAGAGAAATGGAGCAAACCGCCCGTCGCTTCTCTAAACTAGCGCTTCACCAGGTTAACGAGGTGACGGTGAAATGGTGAACTTTGACACCAAATTATCGTTTGGATTTCAACCTTTGCAGCCATTTAACTTAATTCATGCCTTAAATAAATCTAGGTGCTGGTAAATATTCATGGCGTCGACAAGAAAAATAATGAATCTCCAAGATTAGGAAACCAGAATGATAAACTGGTGAACTATAAACACATGAAAGATGCATTAAAAATTGAAAAAGAGCCCTGCAAAAATAATTTCCCCGGCCGCTTGGATGACTGCAGTCGACTTTAATATTTCAGGCTTTATTTAAACTGCTCCTTCACACACCATGCTGTATTCATGAGTCCACCCTATTTAAATGGTTTGTACGAGTGGATTTCCATTACAATTAAAGTGAACTGCTCGATTCGTCATGTTTGGTCAGATACTGTTGTGCTCGAGTCAGAGGTGCATTCAACTCACACTGAAGTGGTTCACGGGGTTTTTGGTGATGAGGTCATAATGTTGCAGGAAACGGAGCTTGTCGGAGTAACAAGAATGTGGTTTGTGGACTTTTTTAATCTGGTATCTCCTTTTCTCACCTGGTGAGGGAGATGTTGCGCCGCGGTACTTCCTTCAGGTCGTTGACCGACGCCGTCTTGCCGCCGAAGCAGTAGTTGGGGTTGTAGTCGGTCATGATGGTGGATGCCCGCAGCTTACTGAGCTTGCAGTCTGGACTCTGCAGCTCCAGCTGAATAGACTGCAGCTCTGTGTGTTTACGTCTGTACACTGGTGAGACGGAAAATGAAAAGAGTTTCACTCCGCTACTGAGAAATCTGCAATTTAAACACATCTTCTTGTAGAATATGATTGCTGGCAGCCAAAGCACACAAAGCTTTGACTGTTATTATCTTTCAAAAGACCTTTTGCTTGTACAACAGCAGCTTTTTTTTTATGAAATAGAATTCCTTTGTGTCCGTGAAATATTGATTCCCTTCCATCTGATGCCAGATTTGTCTTTCTAAATCATTCACAGGCATAATGTTTCAGAATTAGGCCCTAAACGTTTTGAATCGGTCTTGTAGATTTGTTCACTTAAAAGACACAATCATGTGTTTATGGTGGCAGCAGGGATGAAACCAAGACGGGTTGCACCTCCTTCCTTCGTATTGTAAACAAATGCACTTTCATGTAGAGCAGCCCATTGTATGAAGACGCTCCTCCACGATAGAGCCGGAAGCCTCTACCTGAGCTGGGAAACACATTAGTCGCAGGGAGAATTGTTTACGTGTGTATGCTTGTGTGTGCTTGTGTGTGCTTGTGTGTGCTTGTGTGTGTATGCTTGTGTGTGCTTGTGTGTGTGTGTGTGTGTGCAGGGAAGTTATTTATTTACCAAGTGCTTTCTAATGTAGGAGTGCTGTCAGCCGCCGGCTAAGCAGCCATCCATCATTAGTGCATTTCATTCATCACAGATGTATTCCCACACCTCCTCAGCTTCCGCCTCGTCTTCGCTAATGTATGTGCACTTGTGTAGGTGGGAGTCCGTGTGTGTGTGTGTGTGTGTGTGTGTGTGTGTGTGTGTGTGTGTGTGTGTGTGTGTGGAAGAGATGATGGCTCTATGAGTGCTCATGTCTGGCTGAAAGCAGTCAAGCAGACGTATGTCTGCGTAGGCCGCAAGGTTCACTTAAGCAAACCTGCTGAGGGCCGTCTGAGAGAGACCAGCCACTGGAGAACTGTGTGTGTGTGTGTGTGTGTGTGTGTGTGTGTGTGTGTCTGTGTGAGAACATGTGTCTATTATACAAACTGAAGACGGAAGCGGAAAATTCCAAAGCCTATGTAATGTAAATCTCTCCGGCATTCAGCAGCACAGTCCAGCTCTTTCTGCTCAGTGCGACCAAGAAAGATCCTGTTTTGGTTTAAAATAAGTACTGCGAGTTAAACAGAAATAGCCGCTTCATTTCAATTTTCATCTGCTGTCCCCGGCCAGATTTTTTGAAGGCAGCCTAACATTACAAAATTTCAAATAACATAATGAAATTAAAATTCATCAATAAACAGTCAGTAATGCATAGACAACAACAATTCACATATAAGAAATAGAAATGTGTACCTACAGAATAAGCACACACATAATACTGAGGCACATAACATACATCAACACTGAACAAGACAAATGCACATACAGGGGAAAGCAGACAGGACAGACGTTACAGTCATGCTGCTCACCTGATTGCCAACAAGCCGTTCCTTCACGCTATGTTTGAATGTTCTGTACGTGTTATTTGGTCTTGTGAGATTAATCACAGGACTAAGACTAAATAAAAACAAATATCCGTCACAATCAACACTACGGCACACGCTGTCTTTGTCCCGTGTTACTGACTTACTGATCATGACCCCGGACACCGCCAGCAGCAGGGCGGCGATGAGGGCGGAGGTGCCCACGGACAGGCCCAGCGCCAGGTGGGAGAGAGTCGGCTGGGGAGGCGGCACCGCTGCCAAGGCAGAAGGGGAAACAACAGTTGTTATCTCCCCCCACAGGAGTATTAACATTCACTTCGCCACTCTGATCCCCCACTTAATTAATGATGTGAAAGCGATGACACAACAGAGCTTAGGAGCAGCGACGGCCGGTGCATGTCAATTCCCTTTTCAGGGTCAGGAGGGGGGAGGAGGGGTCTCCTTGTACTTGTCTAAACTGAGGGGGAAAAATAAATAAATCTGCACACTGAGATAGAAAGACAGCACATTGAGGTTGTGACCTTTTATGACCTAGCATCATAGAATTATCTATTGTTCGTCATTACTGAGAACAGAATTGCAAATCATAGGGCAAGGAGAAACTCTAGGTCATAAAGATATCATTGAAATGGTAATAGCCCCGTTATTTGGCTTCACACTATAAAGTGACATTCCGCCACATTAATTCATTCTCAGATCTACATTGGTGTACTCAGGATTCATCTGAGATTACAAATCATAATTGAAGGGGAAACTCTGGGTCCAGCGTATGGGGGTAGGGGGAGGGTTGTCTACACTCCTTTGTTGCAGTTTAACACACGCAGAAGAGTGAATACAGATTTTTTTCCTTCTTTTTTTTCAAGGTTGAAACGCTCTACAGAGCCATTCGCAGCTCGACAAAGCCCGTTATGGAATGTGTTCACAAGCCATTGTACACGAGTACCCAGGTGAGGCCTTTGAGCCCAAATCCTTTGCATGATAAGAGGAGGAGCCTTGGTCCGCTTGTAGCACAGAGATAAATCACAGAGCAGCTAATACTGCTATAGGTGCATCCATTTTTATTAATGGCTTAACTTATGCTAGGGATTGATTATTATTATGAATGATTAAGGCACAATTACAAAAAAAAATAGCCTTTCCTCAGATAAAGATGCCATTAAGTGCAGAGCCTTCCAGGCTTAATTACTTCTGCAGATTAATTCATCAACCGCTCGCTGAGTCACAGTCTATTACAGGTACAATTACACTCAGCTCAAGTCCTTTTTTTCTGCCTTTGGATTAATTCCACACACTTGTGTGGAAGAGAGGGAAGTAGACAAGGGTCCTCCATCGTGTGTGTGTGTGTGTGTGTCTGTGTGTGTGTGTGTGTGTGTGTGTGCGTGCATTGCTACCTTTCAGACCTGTGGCGTTGATGCAGGACACCCCGTCCGGCGCCAGGATCAGGTCTTCGTCGCAGTAGCAGACGATGCTGTCCTTGGTCTCGTGGCATTCGTCGCTCTCACAGTGGCTGCAGTTCTGCACCGGACTGATGATCACCTCGCCGTCACCCTCCATAGCTTCAAACACACACACACACACACACACACAGGCTCTCAATCAAAAAAGGTGTGAGGACGGCTTTTTCTAGAATTTGTACTCGCCACCATCAGAAACACAAAGTAGGTCACAGCGTCAGTAATCACAATTCAATCCCCACTACCACCCCGCCAGGACCTCACACCCTCACACCCATCGGATGTTTTTATACAGATTCCAGTAGTGAAAACACAAGTCAGTCCGATTAATCAGGTGTGTGTCTTTAATGCGACGACTAACCTTCTCTACGTTAAACTGTGAGAAATATCAAATTCCATCCACGCCATTCAACCACCTCTGTACGGCTATGCTCTGGTGAAGTATTTGTGACCCCCCCCAACATCCAAAGCCTCGAATCTGTAAAGCAACACTGGATCTGCATCTCATCAGAATTCTACTCGCTGTCATCACAGCTCCACAGATCCACAGCTCCACAGCTCCACAGATCCACAGATCCACAGATCCACAGATCCACAGATCCACAGATCCACAGATCCACAGCTCCACAGCTCCACAGCTCCACAGCTCTCTGGTCTTGCACCTCATGAATGGAGCCACGGTGCGTCCTCGTCTTGTGCTGGGGGGCTATGCATGTCTCTCATTCGAGCCTTCTCTCCCCTTAAACTAAAGCGATCAGAGCTGAAGGTGCGTTAGTCAGCGATTGATCTGCCGGGGTCTTGGCTGGAACCAAACCTGCAGACGCTCTGCCCTCAAAGGCGCAACGGCTATATTCCGCCACAAAATGTTTTCATCCATCACTTAATTTAGTTAAAGAGGAAACAATTTTTCATAATTGTAAACTACGGCAGGCGCAAGTGCAAAATCAGGCCAACGTGAATTAGTTATGGATTGCCCGGGAAGGCTGGTGCTGTTTAGTAAGCAAAGCAAACGCACCCATCTGCAGAATCCATTTCCTCTCATCTTCCCGTTATCAGCTTTATAAGTGCAAATACATAAATCTAACCTAGAAAACAGTTGAAAGGATGCGGAGGGAGAATACAAATGTCTCGAGCACAGATGTTGACTGCATACTAATGCGGTGGGTGTGATTCCCCGCGTTGTGGATCTTGAATACTCCTCCGTGTCACCGGAGGGAGGGAGCCGGCGGTGTTTTCTCCGATGAAGTGTACATATAGAAAGATATAATGGCAAACGGCGAAGCAGTTAAACTATCGAAGCTCGACAAATGTACAGATGAATCGCTTTCCTCCCCTTCAGCTTGTTGAATTGCTTGTATTGCCGTGAACATGAAGAATTGTATTGCATTAGAGGGGTGAACCCCCTCGACTCCAAGGGGTTCCTTAACACACATAGACAGAGTACACAGAACATGGACCACATTAACACCAGACAGGAACACGCACACAGACAAAGGCTCTCCTACAGTTAATGTATGCGTACCCATACAAGGCTATACATTTACATGCCCCTGCACATTAGCCCTGAATAATTTCCGTGTCTCAAGTATAATTAGTTAATAAGTAAGACGAGATGCCTTAAAGACATGAAAGGAGGTAATAGATGGAAGTGAACTGGGCCATTTGTTCCACTCAGACGAAGCTTTGATTTTCTTTAAAGGCACGCCGTTGCGTTTCTCTAGAAAGGTGGACGGTATCTGTCTCTCTCGTACCAGGTGGAGTGGGATTCGTTGACGCTCTCCTGGCCTCGGGTAACATGAATGTTTGCCTCAGTGCCTCCCAGCACCTGGCCACGGCACAGTGCGACTGGAGGACTGGAGGACTGGAGGACTGGAGGCCCTCTCTGTATTCTTTAGAGGCAGCCTGTGCTCAGTGGATTAGGGCGCTGTATTGCAATCCGGTTGCCGGTGTCCAACAGTAACGCTATGGTTTCTGATCCTCTTTTCGGCCTTTCGGCGCACACAGCATGGGTCGTCCCGGCTTCACCTGCTGCTTTTATTTGAGCGGGACAACCTGCCGGTGCACTTCAAGCTGAGGAGCAAATTACCGGCGTAGCCGTTTGAAATTACAACTTCAAAACCCCCAAATGCCTTTAACCCTGACCTCTACTCAGACAATATGCTTTTTAACTTATCAAAGTGCCCTGTGTGCTATGATAATGATTCTGGACCTATCTGGCATATCAATCTCTTAATGTATACACTCAAATTTATTTTGCAGGAATCTAAAACATTTAATCATAAAACCTTCTACAGATGTATAGATGGATGTGGACTGTACATTTCTGATGTTAATCTGTATAATCTGTCACATTTTTAACCTTTTTTAATGTACAACATAGACCAGCGAAGCGAGAACACATCAACGTGTTAAACAGCCACAATACAGAGGAATGAGAGGAATGTGTAGTTTAAAAAAAGAAAAAAACACAAATTTGGTGTAGTTTGAAACCCACAATCGCAATTTCCGTTTAATTTACAGCTGGAATTCACTCTGAAGTCTTTTTCCTCTGGAGGAAGCGAAGCAAGCTGGATGACAAAGTGAGCAGTGGGAGCGCTGCCTCTCTAGACAGCGTCACCCCTATTACAGCTCAATGGGAGAGAGATATCAGTGCGTACTTTGCTACAGCCCAATAGGTGGAAGACGATTCCAAAAAGCACTTCAATTTCTATTTCCCATTTTCTTCTTCTATTTTTTTTTTCTTCTTCTATATAGCTCACTGAAGAGGGAGTCTTACATGATACATGGCTCGTCCCCGCTCCGGCTGAAATTTTCTGTCAGATTGTGTTTCTAGTACCTGTCAAGTTCAAGTGTGTGTGTAACAGGTCTACAGCCGATGGATTTATTGAGCACTTCCTCCTCTCTATCTGGAGGCGCTTTAATCAAATAATCTGGGCGTGTCTTCTGTCAGAATGGAAAACTCCTGAATCTCATCCCTACATGGCTGGCCATATCTGCTGCACAATTTTTTTTTACAATATCCTCTTTTTGATTTGACGGGGTGAGGCAACTCATTCTCATCTTGCTGTAGATATCGATGGAGGTTATGTGCTGCGAACGCTTCGTACCGTTGGAGGCAAATCGGGTGCGCCCCAACGAGAAGTCATTTAAAATGTCAATAGGAAAGTTCTACAAACACATTAGCTCTCACCTACGAACACTATTCTATTATTATTATTATCAGACGTCTAATAGAAACTTCTGGACTGCAGACGTCTCACGTTACCTTTCAGAGGGTAGAGGAAGGGCTGTCCCTCCGGGCCCAGGAAGGAGGTGCCGTCGTCGCCGTCGTGCTTGGGGCTGTTATCTGCCGAGGTGTTGCCGCCTAAGAGGCCAGGTGGGCAGACACAGGGACATAAATCATTTAAAACAGGGTAGAAACACGAGGATTGCAAGTGTCGCATCATCCGCTGTGATCACCAGCGCACTCGGCCCTTTTCTGCCCATGCACTCGTTTGTATGAACACATTTACATATTTCATCCTCGTGTTTTAATGTAAGCGTTATTTGCATCTCTTGCCTGCCACCCTTTTTGATATTCATATTTCTTATTATTTATAAATGCATCTTTTCATGCCGTGTGCTGTGTACTTCCCCCTGTTGTTATGACCCAGTTATCTACTGAGGATTATCTCATACGACATACACACTACTTAATGGTACACACGCAGTACAAGGAGATACAAGATGTCGATACTTTGATACCGTGTTTGGTCTAACCCAGAGGGGCATGCAGCTGTTTCGGGGGATCCAGCCGTGTCCCTGACCTGTAGAAACTCTGTCACCCCTTTTTATTATAAAACACATACGGCTGCACAAGATGCGCATTGGGGTCATGGCTGACAGCTCGTCATGATTCCTTTTTATTAAACTCCAAACTTGCAGTAAAAAAAAACCCGCCGAACTCTCGTACTGACCTCTGTAGCCTCCGCCGGCGCCGCCCGACATGCAGCCACCTCCGCCGCCCCCGAAGCCGCCGCGGGTCTGCCAGAACTTTTGACAGGCCTGGCCTCCCTGGCCTCCGAGCACCAGCGGCCGCCCCCCCTGACTGACAGGGACCCTGTCGTTCCAACCTCCGCCTCCACCTGTCACCAAACACAACACACCTGTGATGTAATGCGGAGTTATACACTGTGTAGTGAATCAGTGTGTGTGTGTGTGTGTGTGTGTGTGTGTGTGTGTGTGAGAGACGGATAGGGAGAGAGACGCATAGAGAGTGAGCTCTTAAATGGGTCAATGTTATGGGAAAAAGATGCTAAACTGCAGAAATGCATATACAGTATATATTGTAGGCACGCACGCACGCACACACACACACACACACACACACACACAAACATCAATGCCCTATTAGTGATAACAACACTGGTTAGAGCAGAGACCAAAAATATAAAAATCCCTTAAAAGAGACCTGGTAACACGAGATTAAAGTTATAGCTAACGAAGCTCAAACTACTCCCATATTCTCGAACAGTAGCCAATTTAATTCCCCCTTTCATTTCCCTGCTACTCTGGCGCCTGAGAGATAGAAACAAATGAAAAAAGAAGAAAAAATAAATACACATCTCACCACACTGGCAACAAAACCCGCCAGACCTGCTAAATATTTCATTTTTCATTCACCGAGCTTCCTCAAAAGTAAACCTTGGGCTTTGTGCCCGATGTAGAAATCAATAAGTTCTGTTTTCCGGGCTGTTCGTCAACTCCCAGCATCATGAATAATGCAGCCTGCAGTGGGCACGGATGGAGCATTCCACCGGTAGATCGCAGCGCGTGGTTCGGCCGAGCCGTGACGGGGGGGCCGAACGCTCCGTATGAATAATCATGAGCGAGGGCCACGCAGTGATTTGTTGTTTTTGTTCGCCCCCAAACACAAACACCACCCTGGGTGGACCGTCTATAAAGCGCACGCATGAAGGCGGAGGTTAACGCCTTCGGGGTTGAATGGATGTGTTTACGAGCACAGGTCGACGTCCGGGCTATCTGTAAACGTATTGGTTGGTGTGCGCGCTGAAGGGAACACAATGCACGACGGGGAAGATAAACCCTACACTCTACAGTACCGTAATGGGGTATTTAGTCATCTGCTCATCACACACACACCCACACACACACCCCCCCACACACACACACACACACACACCCCCACCCACACACACACACACACACACACACATACACCCACACACACACACACACATACACACACACACACACACACACACCCCCACACACACGCTACACTGGACCACGCTCACGTAACTGCAGCCACAGACGTGCACTCAGTGCCTTGCATTCTCTTGCACATGCACAACACACACGAGCGGTGCCAACACACACACACACACACTAAAGCCGTGTGTGTGTGTGTGGGGTGTGTACCTGCGGCGTTGGACTTCCCGCTGCGTCCCGGTTGGCTGGGGTCATAGTCCATCTGCTCCAGCTGGGTCTCTAATAGGCTGCTGTAGCCCCGGCCGCCTCCCCCAGCAGCGATGATGAGGGGGATGTACACGTCTTTGTCCACCTGCGGGATTGTTGCTCACAATTAGATCATAGGCCCAATCTCAATCTCCATCCTGAACCCTCAGACCCTGAACCCTCAGACCCTGAACCCTCAGACCATGAACCCTCAGACCCTGAACCCTCAGACCCTGAACCCTCAGGGACTTACTGACGTCACCTGTTAAGTGGTTGAGTGTGAGAGACTGTGAGGGCTTGAAATGTAAATAGGAATGGGACAGCACTTTGCTGCAACATACCACGTTACCATGACAACAGCAAAAAAAGTTTGTGTGGGTATTTATTTTATACTTTTTACTCCCTGATTTGAACATCTTCCAGGCTCTTTTCCTCACGAGATGAGACGTCATTATTAAAATAATATATTTACGCGTTTTTGTCAAAACAGCTTCAATAACAAAACGACATGTTTGATGAATAAAGATTTTAACATATATAATCTCTGCTTGCATTCCTCTGATCTCATGTGTTTTCATGTCCCATCTTTAATCCTTAATGTTGTTGTAAATGTAATTTATCGGGCTGAACACCCACGTGCTGTCCTCTTTGTTTACCTTTTTTTTTTACGGCTCCATGCTTCCATTGATAACGGCGTGTTTAACGTCACATTGCTATGAATTATGGGTAATTCCCTTGGCCAAAGTCTGACTTACAGTAAGTAAGTAACTTACTCAAGCACTCAATGATGTGACAATGGGACAGCCCTAAACCCTCACGGATTTAGCGGGAGCGCGCCTCAAAGTCCGTGAGTCCGTAAGGGTGGAGATTGAGATTGGGCCATAGTCACGCGGCGGTATCGGCTCTTCAAAAGAAATACGTCCTTATTTGCTTTTCTTTCTCAGAGCTAGATGAGGAGATTTAATACCAGCTCATGTTTGTATGGTGATTATGTTGCTGGCGCTACTAGTTGCTTAGCTTAGCTTAGCATAAAGATGGGAAACAGTGAGCCTGGCTCCGTCCAAAAGGAAACTAAATCTGCCTCCCAGCAGCTCCCAGGCTCATCTTGTTTGATTAATGCGTACAAAACCCCAATTCCTCTCAGCAAGAAAGCCAATGCACACTGTTCCTTTAAAGGAACACTTTGGATTATAGAAGATTGGTATGTTGGTCAATTTAACTGTTTAGCTTTTTATATGACATACTTTACCTGTCATTTTTTATGGCTTACTATTGTATAATATTACCTTTTAAATGATATATAATACTATGACTTTTTTGACACACAATAATTACCTTTTTATGCCACGCTATACAATGGATTATGTCATACTATACTATGATTTTTTTTTATAACACACTGTACCATACTATACTATACTGTATAATATGATTTTGTTTTTACTTTTTCCGAGACGCTATACTATGACTTTTTTCGACATACTATACTATGAACCTTTTTGATTTTTTTCGACCTGCCAGACCACATGCCACCAAGCTGCCCCGGGGAGGAGAGAGAGGAGAGCTGATATGGAAGCTGAGATAACCCACCCAGGACCTTAGGCCAGTCCACTACCCAGCATGCTCCTTGATGTCCGGTCGCAGAAAGAAAAAAAATGGATGAACTAAGACTTCATGCGAACCCAGTAACGGGAAGTTGGTGATTATTGAGCCCACATCTTTACAGAGACCCGGCTCCATGATTTTTCAAAATTGAAATGTTGGTATCATGTTAATCATACACATTCACTAATATCGTGTAAATAATCCAGCACCTCTCAAATGGTTACAGACTCTCTCTGCATCTAAGTACAATTGTATTTTTTCATATTCTCTATAGCTATTGCAATGGTTTTGTTATCATTAACTAATACAATAATCAATAAACGTGTATTAAAAAAACCTGATGTTGTGACCACCCTGGCAGGTCACTTATATTACAGTATGTCTGTGATATAAAATGCTTGAATGGTGGAGACTGGACTTGTTTAATATATGAGATACACATATTCATTATATCATGCACACATCTCTGCAAACTACATGCAGTTCCAGCATACCAAGTGTGTCATTCCCTCTGCGCCTTCTTCTTACCTTGAACACATACGTAGCCCCGCCCCCTCCTCCTCCGCCCCCTTTCACTTGGGTTTTGTTCACCGTCGGGCCGCTCTGTTCCAGGCAGATCCTGTTCAGCATGCCGTTGAACTGCAGGGGGGGAGAGAGACGTCAGTTCACCAAAGAAAGCTTTCATGCGTGTCAGTTGTGTGTGAGAGGGCTTAGCAGTTGTCAAACTCCAGCTGCTGTGAGTCTAAGACTTCAGCATTATAATGGTGAGCAAATACCAGGCAGCAATATCCAGATGCATGCAGGATCTGAGAGGCAGGGACCAATGTTCCCTTTGTAAGACAATTCCAGTGAGATTTGAGTATTTACTGATTTCCTGTTCACATGACTGTGAGACTGTCAGACTATTGTAGAGGAGCTTCCTGAGCACAGAGATGGATTAATGTTTCTGACTGAATAAGACATCGCTGCAGCTGATTTCTACGCAGTTTGAAACAGAATTGGAGGAAATGAGGATGATCGGTTTGACAAAAACTAATTCAACATACTAAATACTGCATAGTTAATTATGTTGCAGATGTGTAAATAGAGCTTTATTACTATACTTGATAATATATTTATGTTCACGTTACCTTTTCACTACATACCAATAACAAAAGTCATCTTTTTCCTCTTCTCTTCATATCGAAACAGTTTAGAAATTATTATTCAGTCGATGTGTTCTAATTTGATTAATCATGATAATCAATAAAGTTAGTCAGCTTGTCGCTGTCCAAGAAATACTTCATTTTTATGAGGATGGAGCTGGACGTGTTGATGTTCGATGCAGACACTCTTTCATAGCTGAGGTTTTGTGCATTGATGTTACCGTCTCATATATGCTGACTGCCTGGAGCCTGTCCTACTCTGAGAGTAAGAGGGCTCGAGCATTTCCTCCGCTCAGTTTTACTCAGACACATAAACACACACTCACAGTCGCTCATCTCTCCCTTGCTTCCCTTTGAGGGGCCGGGGCGGGGCTTAAGTGAGTAATTGACATGTAGAGGGGGGTATGAGGCAGTGCATTTAAATGTTCTGAGAGTCTCCCCCTAGGCCTGTTCTGTCATTGCAGCTTCTCATTTATAGATTGAGCTTGTGTCAGAGAGAGAGAGAGAGAGAGAGAGAGAGAGAGAGAGAGAGAGAGAGAGAGAGAGAGAGAGAGAGAGAGAGAGAGAGAGAGAGAGAGAGAGAGAAAAACAACACAAAGGTGTGTGTGTGTGTGTGTATGTGTGTGCTTGAGGATCTGTGTGTGTGTGTGTGTGTGTGCACGGCAGAAAGGAGAAAGGCACGCACGGAGAGAGAGTATTTGTAAGGACAAGGGGGGGCAAAATGCTAGGTGTGAGAAAACACTGTTCTACAGCACAAATCACTTTCAGGGCGACCCTTTGGAGAGAGTCGTTGTCTCTCGCTGTCAGAACTGGGGGGGAAATAAGAGGAACCTTAATCGACTTCAGACTCACTTTGGAACAGCCCAGTCCCTCTCCGCTGTCTGCACTGAGCACCTCAAGACACTCCGTGGTAAAAACTAATAACTGGATGACAGTAGTGAGGCCCCCTGCCTGCTAAGCTACACACTCTGCCTCTTGAAAACAAAGACACAAAACACGACAGGACCTAAAGCTGCCTCGTGTCCCGCTATAACCACTGTAATACAAGAAGGGATGCAAACAGTTTACATTTCATATGAGGGTTATTGTGACTTTAATTTTGAATCTATTTTCTTTTTTACTTTCAATTTTCAACACAATTACTTCTATGGTGTTGCTAAAATCTCTTCGGTACCAGCTGGTTTGTGTACATATTGGCTTCTTTGAAGCATGATAACCGTTTCAAATGAGTAGTTCTACACATTTTTGGAACAATCATTGTTTTGGCCATTATTTGCCCTAGAGCATCAGTAGGTTTGTGGACAGTCTTTTTGTAAGATCTTATGTACCAATATCTGCAACAATTACGTATGCATAGAGTGTTAGATCTAAAGAAAGAATATTTTATGAGTTTATCTGTTCTGGGCTACTGTAGAGACATGGCAGTGCAACGTGGCGGGCTCTGTAGAAGACCCACCTACCCTGGAGATATGAAGGGGCTCATTCTAAAGCCACCAAAATACGACAAAATCGTAAAACCGACTACGAAGACATTCACAAGCATCACATTGAAGTGATGGAGTAAACCAAGCACACCAGGTGGTCCTGAAAGCAGAGAGAGATCTCTTTGGGCATATCATCACTGCTTCGCCAGTCAAAGGTCTTTACTTTCAAGATGTCCTGGCTCATCCACTTGGTCCAGTGCCTTGGGCCTCTATAATCCAGATGGCTCATTGCTGAAAACTAACAAGGCCACTCTCGGAAGAGAGTTTTTCCCGAAATCAGCATCAGCAGGTGAAAATATTGGAGAACACACTGCATGCATCATTGATGGACTGAGCCTTGTGAAGAAACTGAAAGGTGATGGCAACACCTTTGGAGAGATTGCTGGCGCTGTGCTGAACCCAGCGATGCATGAAGGAGGAAACAGTAAGTGGATAGATGTGGGGTTTGATGTGTACTGGAAGACATCAGTCAAGAATGCGGAGCGATGCAGTCGTGGCTCAGCAATTAGCACACAATGGAAGAACATCACCCAGGGACACAGAGGAGAACGCTGTTCAGTTATATCAGACGGCAAAACAGCCTCGGCGGCATTCTACGCGGATCAGTGGAAGCTAGCGGAGAGCTGGGTAAAGCTTCAGGACGAGCAGCTATTAGCAACATATGGAGAGGCGCGCTATCGTCTCAGCGATCTGGAATGTTGTTGAAGAGCTGAAATCTTAGAAATACCTGTATGCTCCTACGTGAAGATCACGACAGCGAGAGTGGCTGTCACAACACAGTTGTGAGTGAGGATACACGTGTCCTTTTGCTCGGATACTGTAAAGAAGATAAATTGACTCATGTATCAGAAATGTGGCACTCAGAACGAGGTACATCAACATCAGCAACCTTGGCGATGACCTACGTGATGCTCTTGTAGGTGTACTCGCCTTTAAAACCCCGGAATCACCTTGGGAGGTACCAGTGGAATTACACAGCAATATGGAATCATTTGTCTTCAGAATGTGAACCATCATCTAGCCGATGTGATGTGAAGGATTTGCATTATACCCGCTGTTCTGCACCAAAAGGGGTGAAGTGGAATCCAGCCTACACATTCGGGCTCCTCACTAAAATGGATGAGAAATATCTTCAGCTCATTGTTACAGGTATGCTGATGTTGGACTGGATGTGGGGACCCTTATCACCAATGGCCGTCTTGGAACTTATGGCCTGCAAGTGTGTTCGGACCTGGAAGCGTCCAGACTGCCTTGGCCTTGCTAACAAACTAAATTGCATAGAAATGTGTGAGCTACAGACCTGTAAAATCAGAGGGAAGAGGAGGATTGTAGAAGCTGACTATAATGATAATAATGACTATGATGATGATTACACAGAATATGAACACTTGAGAATAGATTTTATTATGACAGTATAATATGATGGTTGTGATGATGATGATGATGATCATTGCTCAAAAAGGTTTGAGCAATGAAAGAGGTAGAATTCTTCATCTATCTATGTATTACACGTTCTGTTCAAATTAATTAGATTTTTTCATTCTTTGGATCACTGATTGGTGTCATTGAAGGTTGATAACTGTGGATCTTACCACCTCGGAAGGCTTATTATGTTGAAATATTATCTAGATACATAAACCTTTCCAATATACCAAACTAGGATTTGCTACCTTGGGAGGCACCAATCAGGCTGGTCTCATTCACTGATCATACTTAAACCTACAAAAAGTAATGCACTGTAATTCTTATGTATGTGCAGCGCTGCCTCTGAAGGTATTCAGGTGACGTGGTATAAAGAGAGACACATTCTACGTAAGGATGAGGCAGGGGGGGATAGATGGGTCAAACTAATGTAGGACATTCACCCAGGAGACCACTGTTAATGTCCAGAGTGAAACCACGAGAACTTTGACGTAGTTTATCTTACTTTTGTAACATTATGCTTGGCTATGTACTTAATAACTAGTAGTTATTTTAACCCAAACCAAACAAGTAGTTTTGTTGCCTTAACAGGCTCTGCACTGCAGGGGCTGGCGGACTGATTCACTCGTGTTGCTAGGAGAAAGTACAAAAAAAATATTTTCACAAGACTTCATATGAACCCTTGTATAAGGATACGTCATAGCAATTAGTGAAAATTCTGGACTACTTGTCTTTTTTAAGTGCTTCAAGCAGGGAATTAAGTGAGCAGATCATAAATAAGACCGAAATAATACGTAGAAGATACCTCTGTTATAACAAACTGTAGCTGTCTTTGCGACACACATAACTGGTATTAATATGGACTCCATCTTCCAATAAAAAGTAGCAGTTTTATGACATTTTCTTCCTTATTAATACAGAAATGTGTTATTGTGTACATCAATATATCTATGGACAGAGGTGGATTCCCCCAATGACAATGTACTATCCTAAGGAAATAAAGCCACTTATTCAACCCACAAACTAACAATATGTGAATTCCACAAAAAGGAGTGAGTTTTACTACTGTGTTTGTCAAACAATTGAAGAATCGGTCGGTAATATCCTCTTCTCAAAAAACTTTGGCGACTAACCCCTTTTCGCTCTACTTTCAGTGGCAGGACAAGCCTTAGTTTTAAAACGTATAAATAGCAGATGATGGATGATATCATTGGGGACTGGAGGGATTGTGGGGTTTTTAGTCTCAGTGTTGTGAACTGTGGGGAAGAAGCATGGTGTTCTGCTGCCAGTGAAGTAACTCCAGATCATAATGGATGACAGCCACCCCTGGCAAAAGAGCACAAGTCAGCTTAAGAGAGACAATGGGGAGATCACTGAGCTTCCATCGCAGATTTAAACAGCTGTTGGTGGCCGTAAAATGTTGTGATTTAGAGCATGTGTATCCAAAGTAAATCATGCTCCATGAGGAGAATTACCGGAACACCAGTTCCTTGAATTTCAGAATGTCATAGTTATCCTATTAAAGTCCAACTGGAGAACAAATTGTTTGTTTGTTCTGCTACAGCACAGGCCTACGTATCTGAAAGACAAAAACCAAAAGGAGGACATTTATATATTCTTTGTTTTCGCAATAATTCGACGGAATACCGCTCCGCCCACGTAGATGGAGACCTCATATCGATACAGCCAATCAAATCTCGCACACAGCAGTAAAGTGAGCATTCTATCACAGGCACAGCAGACGCTCACACCGACTCAAACAGCAGCGTGCCGCACAACAAAAGAGCCGCAGACTCTGAGCATCGACCCACAGAAACTTTCCTGCTGAAGTCTCCTTTTCATCCAGCTGACAAACACAAAACACGCGTCTCGTCCTGCACCGTGGCCGGTTGGATAAGCCACCAAACAAACATTCAACGGGGAAGAGGGCACTGCCAACGTCAGTACAGCTAATTAGCTGCTCGGCTGGAGCATATTTGGACAGCTTACTCATCTCTAACAGTATGCCATTATGTCCTTTGTCTGTTCCTCGACCTCAACGGAAAACGTAATGGGGTCAGAGAAAAATCTGAAGGGCAGTTCATAAGGACGTAGGAAAAGACACCCGCGGTTCTCAGGGGTAATCCGATTACATGGACACAATGGCAGATAGATGTGTTTTTCTTTTCTGGAAACCACTTTATTCGTGACAAAAAGAAAACGAGTAGGCTAGAGAGACAAACTCAATGCTGAACAATTCAATTAGAGATTACTGTCCAGAACAGAAGCAGGCCTCCGAAGAAGGATGTTTTTAATCTATCCATAGTGCACAATTAAACAGCGATGGCGGCTGTTATTGACGGCTGAATGGTGCGTTGCTTCAAGTGTTGCTGCCGCAAGGGATTGTGGGATGGCGTTATCTCCTTTCCTTTCGTAAAGGATGACCCAGTGTACCTTATGCTAAAGGAGATAAGAGAGGCAGCAGTGAAGCACCTTTCCTTAGCATTTCGATAATTCATCCAGCTCTTATCATGGCTGCCACTTAAAATAATTTCACTCAGTTAGGAAGCTTCCGGAAGCAAAAAGCAAAAAGACTCCAGCACAAGTTTCTCACTCTGGCAGCACTGCAAGCTGCTGTCAATCAAACACAGACAGGTACACGCCCCTCCAGCCAGCTGAGACAAATAGGAGACTTTCTCATATTTCCCCAAAGAAAAAAGGTACACGATAAAATTTCAGTTGATCTGAAAGTTGTAATTAAGTTCAGTTTATAAGAACTTTAATCTTCCCACATTGACATCATTTTGAGATAACGAATACAAAATTATTACAGACAATTGTCCATATGCAGGTCTATAAAAGAGAAATACGTTTCAATTCAGTTGAATCATTGAAGTGTTTACAGCTATTTCAAAGAAGATCAACAAATTGAATCAGTACTTTAATTCCTCCCCCATCTTTTCTGCTTTCATGACATACTGTGAAATGTATGAACTTACATTGGGGCATGCATCCTCTCCTTGCTGTCCCACCAGGATGTAAAGCAGCTCGCCATTCCTGAGCAGGAAGTCTCCTGTGATGTAGACGCCATGTGACCTGCTCATGGCCAACACGCTTCGACCGCCAGCTGCACCGTAGGCCGTGATCCTGGGGTGTTTGTGCAGAAACAAAAGACACACACGCACACACGCACACACACACACACACACACACACACACACACACACACACACACACACACGCGCACACACACACACACACACACACATTAAACAGCTCATTAGCGGGATAATTCACAATTAAATTAAATTACAGCCAACATTAATTTGAATGCACTAAAACACACTTTTCACCCTGCTGGCCGTTAGAAGAATTATTATTCTTAGCATGGCACACGTGCACAATAAACAGTGCACAGACTACAAACACAGAAACAGACATACAAATACACACATCTTCGCAGCAGTAGACACTAATTTCAAATGCTCCTGTTTTCTTGCCATGAAAAAAAACAAAACGTGATTGGTTTTTGGTAGCGCTTCGATATTTCTCTTCCCCGGTGGTCGTGTGTGGTGGGGAGGGAGAGAGAGAGGGAGAGAGAGGGGGAGAGAGAGGGGGAGAGAGAGAGCGCTACCCGGTGTTCAGTTGCTACCTCAGCTGTTTGCCTAATGACTTTTGGGAGATGCAGAGCGCGTATTCATCTCTGTGACCGTCTGTCAGCTTCATTTACAGGCAGCGCCAGCTCAACCAGGCTGCATCAGGACCACAATTCTGGAGTTGTGTGCGGAGACAGAAGGTGTTTTTCTAAAACTCCGGGATATGTGTTAAAACAGTGCCGTCCACGTAGTTGTTAGTTTGGTATTTTAAGACTCACGAGTTTTGGCCGAGCTTAGCGGTGTGTGTGTGTGTGTGTGTGTGTGTGTGTGTGTGTGTGTGTGTGTGTGTGTGTGCTGGTTTCTTTGAGTTGCTGTGGGAGGCTAGAAGCTTTTTGTTTTGTTTGAACCATCCAAGTCAAATCCAAGTTAAACGCCTCCCGTTGTCATGAATGCCCACAGGAGGCGTATTGATCCCTGCACAAGGTAGTGGATATTACAGCATTAATCCTAGAGCAGTACACAGTTTGAGGTCAAGGTGCTCGGGCTGATTGTTAAGGTATTTCGAAGCCTTAAAGACCACCAACGTAGACGCGGACGTGGGTGTGTTTTGGGGGATTTTCCGGAGTCAGGTGCGGAGTGAATCATGCTATTTAGCCGCCATTATTCCAGCTTCTGCTCCCTCCTCCAAGAATCTGATAGTGATATCCCTCCTGCTTGCTTGTGGAAGATTGATGTGCTGCTGAAGCGCAGAGGAGTGCAGGTGGGCGTGAGGAAGAGTCTGCAATGTTGGGAAAAATGTGAGTTGCACAGTTGATAACCGATGCCCGGAGGTTAAGTCTCTGTTGTACAGTGTCGGTGTGTTGGGGCCAAGTGGATGTGCCTATCGGGTGTTGTGTGAAAATTTGTTCTCAAATAACGGCATGGTCTGATGTCTGTGTGCTCCGAGGCTTTAACCTCGGGCAGCAGCCCTCACCTGTAGGTGCCGGTTTCCGGGACCCGCCACATTTGAATGCCTTTGAAGGGCCCCCGGGTGCCCACGGTCACGTTGACGTTGCTGTTCCTGTAGGAGTTGAGGCACTGGGTGGGAGTCGGGCCCTCAGGGCCCACAGCGCCGCAGGTATGAAAAATCCATTTTGTGGCTGCAACAAAAAAAGGAAAAATAAATGAAGCACCACATAGAGCACACAGCTGTAGAGGCGCGTATTCTGTATTCAGCCACACATGCACATGAGCAGACTTAAAGATGACAGAGAGGCTGAAGAACCACAGAGTCCTCGCTGTTCCATTTTTATTCCACATTCATTCCCCCTTCGTCGCCCCCCCCACCGCTCCACTTTCACGTCAGTGACCACTCGGATGTGTAGGAAAGGCGCGTGCGCGTTGGGAAAGGCTTGCTCCGCGCTGGAAGCTGCACTCGCACGGGCTATCATATTCACAACAGCAGCGTGGGGACGCACTGACAGGATCACAGGTGACGAACATTTCTCCTCATTTTCTGTGTAATCCCACGCGTCGGCGCTAATTGGAGTTCTTTTCACTGTAATTAGCACTAGATTAGTCTTGTCAGATGGACGTGGAAGGACTTAACGCTGCAGTGCTAAATCCTGATTTAAGGCCTGCGAGCACACAGCGGTGGGGGAAGACACCCGGCCGTGAAGCACCTCTCTCTCTCCCTCTCCTTTCTCCTTCTTCTTTCTCCCGCTCCCTCTCCTTTCTCCTTCTTCTTTCTCTCTCTCCCTTTTCTTTCTCCCGCTCCCTTTTCTTTCTCCCTCTGCCTTTTCTTTCTCCCTCTGCCTTTTCTTTCTCCCTCTGCCTGGGCCGTGAACGCTCTGCGACTGCTTATTAATTTAAGAGCAGGGCTGCAAATCTGGCTCCAATGTCAAACTCATTCCTGCAACAGAGCCCCGCGTTGCTGCTCAATGTGAATGCTACACTGTTTCCGATTAGATACAATTCAGACTGGCCTTGCTATTTATCTGGATATTTATTCTTTGCAAGCACAGATGCAGTAGTAAACTGATTAAATGGAGGCAGGATACTCGGGAAAGGGAAGAGATGGCATAAGACGAGTCTTAGGAGTGCAACATTAAAGTTATGATGCTCTCACCGCAGCGACACCTTTCCCTGTTAGGGCTGCCTGCAGCGTAGCGCCTGTTAGAGTTAACATTCAGGAATTGGGATCCCAGTATTTGCAAAGATTTCTCCCCGGAATTCACTTTCTCTGACTGAGGAAAATGAAGGCAAGAAGCTGGTAATTTTTTAGCAATGGTGTGTGTGTGTGTGCGCCTATGTGTACCTAAGAACAATAAAATGAGATTATGCCCCATTTTCTTATTAACAGTTGCGTTACGGAGAGAAATTGTGCTTTTACAGGAAAAGCAGTAATGAGTTTTTGGGATGTAATCATTTTAAAGCCAAGATAAAGCAGTCATCCCAGGTGGTTGTTTGATGATGACATAGCAAAACTGCTGGAACCTGGGTTGGGCTGCCTTTCAAGCACCCTATTTGTCAGCCTGATCCTCACGATTGGTTGGGTCCAAGGGCACCCGGTAAGTGATCCAACATCATGGCTCCATACTGAGCTCCACTCCGTCTCTCAACACGTTCCCACTCCCAACTCGTCAACACCAAATGAATCCTAGTGCATTTCTTGGCGAGTCCCACCCGGTGTAGCAGGTTGATGCAGAGGAAATTGGTTTAACATTGTGGACTGCGGTTTTGATGCCTTGAGTTCGTCCTTTTGGCCATCTGTGCCCGTCGCCAACCAGTGAAAGCAAGTGACCATATTTGGACTGCGGAGGAGTGATGGTGATAGCGGCCTGTCAATCACTAAGTAGCCACGCGCTAAAGCA
Organism: Ophiodon elongatus; assembly: GCA_016806645.1. Lineage (NCBI taxonomy): Eukaryota > Metazoa > Chordata > Actinopteri > Perciformes > Hexagrammidae > Ophiodon > Ophiodon elongatus. Next base: position 1,687,688 of record JACSYO010001494.1, read on the forward strand.
TTACCCAGCTTCTATTTGACTCTAAATGAAACAACAATTTATTAAATGAACATCATGCTGTATTGAAGAAGACTTGAAACTAGAGATTGAGACCATAAACTCATGTTCACAATGTTTACTGAGGGAATAAATCGAGTGAGAAGTCATTATCTCAAAAACTTCCATACCATCGGAATACTTTTTGCAACCAGAGGAGTCGCCCCCTGCTGGCCAGTAGAGAGAATACAAGTTTCACGTTGGCTTCACTTTGCAGAATCGGAGGTTTCCGCCCAGTCAGGACGAAGGACCTGAACCAATCAGGTTACTGATACCTCGGCGAACATGGACGCCGGCTTGTCCTAGTGCTTGAACTCTACACTGGACGGGTCTTGCCAAGGAAAGCAGTGGGCTTCATTATAAAGCCTCAAGGCACCACTCTAGCTTTAAAAGTTTCATCCCTCTTCATAGGAAGTTAGGTTGAGGCAACAAAACCACTTAGCTAGTTAGGTTTAGGAAACGACTCACATGACTAGTTAGTGACACACGAGTCACGTGACTACTGAGTGACTGGTAGTCACATTAACTTTTGGTTGGTTTAGAACGAGTTGTAGAGAGAGGCCGTGTTGTATCTCTTTTGAGTTTGGTCAAGAGGCAATTTCAAGCAGCCTTTTTGAAAACACTTTAAAACACCACCATAGTACAAGCCCAATTTAGAGTTTAGCCTGGTCTTAGCAAATACACTCCTACGAAACAGAAACACATTGTGGGGTGTCCTGGAGCCTGGCTCCCATCCTGCAAGAGTAAATTGATCCCTTAAGTCAGCATTTTCAATACTCAACAAGTTAAAAAAGAGTTAACTCTGTTGATCACTGGAGCAGGAAAGCCTTCAGGGACCAACTGGTGCTTCAGATGTAAATCCTACTGTACTTAATGGGTTACTCTGAGATGGCAATCAGTCAAGAAGGTGGGACATGCCGAAGAGAAAGGAAGTGAAGGTAGGATTAGAGTCTGGATGTTGTACATTCTCTTATTCGTAGGAGTGAGTTCTTGGCTTCCTGACATGAATACGATCCTGTCATAGAAAGCGAGCTAGACTTTTTGACAATAGCGCCGCCGGTGTCGAAGATAGCTTGAAGTCTTCCTTTCGATTTCTCTCTCTCTCTCTTCGTCTCCCCAGGGTGCGTTTGGTTTCACACTTCCACCCGGCTGATCGATCTTGTTGGTCCATCAATATGAGTGAGTTCCAATGCACACAAACACACATACCCACAAACACATACACACACACGCACCATCCAACTGGCGTAATGAGCCATTCTGTGATAGGCACTTGGCAGAACAAACAAAAACAAGACGTGCACCCACAGATGATTGTCTTCTCTAATAAGTGGTGTGCACACTAGTCAGCCCCTCTGACCTGCAGCACACACACACACACACACACACACACACACACACACACACACACACACACACACACACACACACACACACACACACACACACACACATCCCTGGGGACACTCTGACTGTCTGACTATTATATGAATCTCTGTTACTGTGAACTTTGCCAGCGGTAGTGCGCCATCATCATCATCATCATAACAAACACTGGCCTCCATCAAAGGAAGGGGCGACGCTGTGCACTGTCATCGGTGAGAAATTGAGAGACGGACAGGGAGAGACTCGCAGTGTAAAGAAAAAAAAGTCTCTTGATTAGATTACAATACTGACAGCAATGTTCCAGCAGTCTTTATCTCCTCAGAACATTATTAACACAAGGCAACAGTAAACATGTCATTCTTTAGGAATGACAAAGGCAGTCCTTGGGCCGATCGGTAAGAAGTAAACAAGCGTTTCATCACCCATGTTAGGCCTCGGAATTGTTTTTAAATTGGCAGAATGAGGCTTTCGGTTTTGTGAAAAAGGATCATCTCGGGACGAGAAGGCGTGTTGCGTCAAACTGCAGTTTGACTCAGATTGCAGTTCTGAGGCACACATTCTTTTTTTGGTTTTGTCTATTTTCACTTTCGCTCCATGATTGGGTCAGCCATGGTTTAGTTCCAGTTCTTTCCCCCAGTTAGGCTGCACGAAGCCCACTTCCAGACCTACAGCAGGGAAAAAAAAAAGTAAAAACAAACACAGCCCTTCCATTCATTTCACGGAGCCGGTTGGTCAACTCAGCCGGGTTGACCAACGCACGGGGCTCAGGCAACACAACCCCCCGGGTCGTCCATCAAACACAGCGGAACCAGGCTAAGCTTTTCCTGCAACAAAGAAACAGCGTCCTGTTGTGTACCTCATGATCATTGTGACGAAAGATACAAATATTTGCTGCCATAATAACTTCCCGGGGTTGTGAAATCCTGTCCCCGGTGTATTACAAACCGCTGAGCAGAGTCTTGGTGTCTGAACTCGGGGTTCAAGCTGGACTCTCTGGATCGTGTTTCATTATCTCACTTGTTTTCTGAAGGTACACCAGTGAACATTCTTTGGGGTTTCCAGTTAACGTTTGGAATCACTCCTTTGAACAATAAGTTCGGGTCAGCATAATCTACATAACTCTTGAGCTTATACACTTTTGCACGCTTCATGACATTTATTTCTCATACATCCTGTCATTCGCTTCTCTCTCTCCCGCTCGCACGCTCACTCCTGATCTCCTTGCCGTCATCGTTTTGGGGCTGTCGATCGTGTGATCGGCCTCTTCTCATCGGCCGGTCACGCCCAGCCAGTCGCAGGGCGACGCCCCCTTTTGTCAGCCCCATCGTCTCGCTTTCTGTCCGCGTCAAACAACATTCTCAGTTCATGCTGCGCCCCTCCACCTCCCCCACCCCCGAACCAGTCTTCGCAGACTCGTCGTTTTATCCTCCTCATCAGCCCAAGCAGTCCCCCCCCCCATCCCCCTCCGCCCTCCCCGCTCGATTACAAATCTCCCCGTGGAGTCTGAGGGCCAAAGAGTCTGTGTCAAGACTTTATCATCACACATCATCTGTTTATAACGAACAATTATCTTTTCTTGGTTCGCTTGTCTCCCCTGATTGAAATGTCAGTCACTGCTGATCGGTTAGGGCAAAATAAACCCCGCCACTCAAACAGGATATGAAAGGGCCGCTCAATCTGATAATGGCACCCTGATTTAGTCTCTATGCACAACAATAAAAGAGAACAAACTCTCTTTCTCCATCTATGTGCTTGTCGTTTTGAATTTCAGAGTTGTCTGCCCAAATTAGTCTAATAAAAGCACAATAACACACATGATCATTTGTTTTTGCATCATATTACATGTCTTACAAAAAAGAAAAAAACGTTGAAAAAAATAAATATATATTTTCCTCTCTTAGCATGTACCCTCCTTATCCAGTGACGGTCGTCCTCCTTGGACCGGCCATTAGAAAGACAGATCAAGGCCGGCGAGCCATTGAATGGATCTGAATGGATCTGAATGGATCTGAATGGATCTGAATGGATCTGAATGCTAAGTACGAAGCTCATGAGGCACCCGAGTCCAATTAATTACAAAAGCCTGTTTCGCGTGGCACTGCTTGTTATCGGTCTCATATCTGTCTTAGTGACTAATGTTCTCCCATCCAAAACCCAAAGTAACAACGAGGAGGTAACCGACTGCCACAGGCCACTGTTTATGAACCGCAGACTCCACATCTCCACTCTGCCGCTAATTAGCGAGCAAGGTAAGGGCCAAAACTCCTCTCTCTGCACGGAGCAACATCTGCTGTCGGTTACCTTCAGAAGCCAATCGGATCGCTTCAATCACTTCTGTCTTTGATTCAACGCCAGTTTTCATCTACTCCACAGAACCCTTGTGTTTTTTGTTGTCGACACCCGTTGTTGTGTGAGCGGAAGTGGAACACCTTGATATGAAAATGTGCTGTCTGTTCAAAGAGGCTAATGCTCGTACATGCTGCTACGCGCCTGCAGATGAGGAGTAAATACGATGATGCTTTGTTGCATCCTGACAGCGTCTTATAAGAACGTGAAGGCACTAATCTTTGTGAATCACACACCCACAGACATACGCCCATGCGCACACACACACACACACACACACACACACACACACACACACACACACACACAAACACACTTACAGACGCACGCACGCACGCACACACACACGCTCTCTCTCATACAGTAAATGGCCAGAGAAAAATGAGCCTGAAGCTCATTTTGAGGTTACCGATGCATTCCTTTCCCATCAGGAGAGGTAATCACAAAAAAGAAAAGGGAAGCAAGCTCATCTCGGTTGACTTTTTTCACTCCTCACCCTCCCCTCCCCTCCCTCCCGAAAGCAAATGATGAGTCAGCAGTGAGAGGCGGGTGCCACACAGTAGGGCAGTGGTGAGAAATGAAAGCTGCCAGAATAGCAGGGAATCAATGGAGATGAGGGGAAGAGAAGAAGAAGAAATAAACTAAATGAAGGCGAAGTCAGGGTGATGGAGGAGAGAAAAAAAGAGCAGCAGGAGGAGGTAGGTGGGTGGGTGGTGGTGGTGGGGGGGAATAAATGAAAAGACTGACAGTAAGAGGCGGCTGCAGGGGGGGAGGGCAGTAATGTGAACTAACAGACAGTCAGCGGCAGCTTTTAAATGGTGAAGATGGGAAACAAATGGAGAAACAAAAAGTGCAAAGGCCCAGAAGGAAGGATTAAAGGGGAGAGTGAGAGGAGGCCAGAGACGGGGATGGGGTTGATCACTGAGTGTGTTGGGGGAAGAGGAGGAGCCTCGTTGGAGTGACGGGTCTGCCGAGCTTCCTCCCCCTCCACTGTCCTGCCCTGCAGACGTCGAGGCAGCTCTGGAATGGCTGTGAGCGAGACGTGCGGCGAATGTTAACCGCTCACGGCTGTCTCCGAAATGGCCAGCGTATAACTGCCCGTTCAAATCCCCCCGCCCGCCCAAGTTAATATCTATGATAATCACAGGGGCGAGGGCAGTGTGATCGCACAGTCCCATCTCTCTCCGAATCTGCCGGCTTTATTGTAACCACACCGAGTATTACCTGTGTAAGCACATTCAAATAGCCTTTCTTTTTTTTTTTTTTGCTGCTGCCCTTGCAGCTAGACCCTGGTGGCAAACTCCCCTACTATATATGAAATACCTTTTCATATGCAATAGTACATCTATTGCACATGAAACATTCTCTGAATTCAGCAGTCACGCCTTCTGCTCCGGTTCAATGCATTATCCCGTAACGTGATCAAATCATATCAGCTGGCTGAGCGCTAACATCTGATCTTTCGCTGTCCCCACTTGACCCGCGAGAGGTAAACGGGCCCGCTGTGTCTAAAGAGCTATAAAGAGCGGCCCGCATCACAGACGTTCAATCAGGCAAGTCGCTGCACAAACATATGAGGGCCACACTTGGCTCTTGGTCCGTATTGGTCTGCAGTTCAGCATTGTCGCCATGGCGGACCATCGCCCCTGCTCTGTGTCAGGCAACGTTATCTGGGGCTGCTCAGCAGAAGGAGTGCTGCATGTTAAATCGGCTGTGCAGGCAGTCGGCTGTTCAGGCTCCGAGGAGCACTACTCTGATTCAGCATCACACTCGTATGACGCACACACACACACACACACACACACACACACACACACACACACAATGAAACTGGATTAAAACTGATGCAGCAGAAGCAGATGTAAGTTTTTTTTAATTACACACATTCCTCCTCCTTGTCAAACCTGACACCTACATTACCCACAATGCAACTCCTTTGCTAGTGGTGGCTAATAGTGGCATATAAGCCTCAAGCAGACATGAGGAGCAGGCTGGTGAGGTCCGGATTGTTTCTCTTTGGAGTCGCCCGGCGCTGACTCAAGTGACATCACTCGAGGACATTCATCAGTCATCACACAGCTTCTTTTAGAACCCCAAAAGACAACCGATAGAGTCAGTGGAGTTACCCTTTGTCTCTTTCCTTTTCTAGTAAAGACTGCAAGCAAACAGTCTAAACCGCACCAATGTTCAAGTATTCACTGTCGTAGAAAGGCGTCTTAGCATTAACTTCTTTGGATAACAAAAGTAGAAAACAGAGAAATATTCTCCAGTACTGTAGGCTGATGGTAAATTGGCTGTGGTTTCTGTGCGTTTTCAAGGGCAACTTGACAATGCAGAGCAGGGGGTCTTCCAGGGCCCGAAGTGTGAGTGTGATTCCTCTAACCAGTTTTGAGTGGAAGGCAAGCCTCGACACCCTACAAAATCAATTTGTTGGGCTTTAACAGCGTATGAATGTCATAAAAGCCTTTTATGCCGCCTGTGAGAGAAAAACAAGATATAGATGAACGCTATTACAATCCTGAAGTGTGGGGACACTGTCAAACCATCTGTTTGGACTGGAAAACAAGTCCTCAAAGTCACTGACAATGAGTTCACATCCACTCAGCGTTGGCATCAGGGTTATGTACAGTGTTACTCTAAAATGGTAGTGGCTGATATTTCCAAGTCCAGGCACACTGCATTCCTCCAGCACTTCAAAGCTACTAGCTGAGGAAATGTGTCTTAGAACAGATTTGATATGAGAGTAACTCTAACTTATGACTATAAATATAGAAATTGAATCCCTGCTTGTCTTTACCCTTTTGAAGCTGTGAAGAGAGAGACTGCGAGGTGGAAAATGTCAAGTCTATGTAAGTGGCTCCATTGACATTCTCTGGAGACAAATTGGAGGATTTCAGACTTCAAAACTGCCCGTCCTGCTCCATTTAATGCCAAAGGAGATCTCTGCAGCACTCACTCAGATGGTGGACGTGGTGCAGACCAGCAGGGGGCACACTTACTTTGTTACAGCCCTTCGTATGGTGCCAGGCTCAGCACGTGTAGAGTAATTGTGAATCATTAATGTATGCGAGCACACGTGTGTGTGTGTGTGTGTGTGTGTGTGTGTGTGTGTGTGTGTGTGTGTGTGTGTGTGTGTGTGTGTGTGTGTGTGAGCGAAGGAGAGTGTCAAAAAGACAAAAAGAGAGACAGAAGGAGAAACAGTCAGTGTGGAGAGGGTTCTCCTCGAGGGTGGAGGTTTGAACCGTGGTAATGGAGCTCACACTTACAGAAATCTGTGGTGGACAAGGTAATCACAGGGCTTCCGATGGACGGGGGCTTAGTGCTGTTGGTCGGCCTCACAGGTGGAAACTCACCGTTGGCTGAAAAAAAAGAAAAACATAATTCACTTACTGAAAAAGGCTGTGCTTTATCTCCGTCATGTGCAGCAATGGAAGCCTGCTGCTGTTAGCGTTGAAGAACTGAGCGCGCACAGTGGCTGCCGACCCCCTACCCGACACAGAAAATGGGGAACCACCAGCAGGGGTCATTCTTTCATTTGCACCGTCAATGGCTAGATAGAAGGAGCGGAATGCATAAACCCCAGCACTTCTCCATCTCTCTGTCCGCTCCTGCAGTAGATGGGTAAGCACATTCAGTCGGGGTGTTATCAAGCCTACAGCCTCACCCCATTTCCCAGGACCGAGATCATAAGCTCCCTTGTACCTTGATCTCCTCCTCCCCAACCTCAGATTCTCACCCAGAATTAGGTCTTCCAGGCAAACGGCTGGCTGATTAGATATAACGGTTCGAGATGGAGACACTTTTTTTCTTCTTCTTTTTCTAAAGATGTTAAAGTAGGGGAGAATAATTTCAACTACTATAAAGGTTGGATGCTGACGTGGAAAGACAGTCACCTGCTCCCTTATTGGCGGAGAAGCAGGAGTTCCCGTGGATGCTTGGGTGTTTCACTGAACGGATGAATGTTTTTCTGATGCACGGCAATCAGTGGTCTAAAAGATTGGCCCGGATGGTGTTACAGAGATCTGCTGCCACATCTGATCAAGGACTGCACAGGCTGCAGGAACAATCAATGCAACCCTGTCAGCTGAACTAGCAAAATTCTTTTCCAGTACAGGGAATGCTGAAATGACAAAAATCAATGTCCAACAACAGCATTGCAAACACCCTACAGGACACAATACAAAACCTTACAAAACGAAAATGCTTCAATGGTACACAGAAGTCACAGTTCGGTTTATATCCTGAATTAGGGAGTCATGGTTCGGTGTGAGTTTGGTACAGCGTAAAAAGAACCAAAAAACGAATGCACGATGACACGTTTCTTCTAACTTATTCATTTAATTTAAAACTGAGGAACGTTTCAAACATATCTGTACTAAGCCTGGGATATATACGTCCAAGCCGACGCCTACACAGAAATCTGCGGACATCGCAGACGTAGTTCTGTTTATACTACTTTCTGGACTCAGCATTCGCTACCTGTCGCCTGCGGGCGACTGTGCCTCAGTGGTAGAGCAGGGCCGTCCTTCAATCAGAGGATCGGCGGTTCGATCCCCAGCTCCGCTAGTCCATGTTGATGTGTCTTTGGTGAAGACGCTTAACCGCAAATTGCTCCCGTATCTGTGCCAACGGTGTGTGAATGTTGTTTGAATGTTAGTTAGTCCTGATGGCATGGTAGCCCCTGTCGTCAGGGTGTGAATGGGTGAATGACAACATTTCAATCAGGAGAGACCAGTCGGATAAACATAATTGTTTATTATTAATATGTGATGACAAAGTCTTGAAAGAGTCTTTGGAGCTTGGACTCTTTAGGGAGATTTGTAATTGAGGGCCGTCTGCCCTGATCAGCAACAAAGATAAATCCCCCCTGTGGAGTCCAGACCTGGTGGTGGAGGGTGAGGCAGCAGCAAGATGATAGGCTAACCATGTTATTGTTTCATTGTGCTTATTGGATGGAGAAGACCAGCTGATCTAAACAGCTGGTCTCATGATTGACAGCCCCGAACAATGACAGCAAGTCAATGAGTGAGCATGCGTGAGAAGTGATTGGCAGATGTATGAGAAATAAATTACGGGCTTCGGCATGCAAGAGTATGGTCTTCTGACTGAACTTACGCTACAGCTTCATGTCGTGGTATGGCGCTTTGAGTCTAGAAACTAGACTAGAAAAGCGCTATACAAGTACAGTCCACTTACCATTTACCTCTTGTGGCAAAGTGGCCGCGAGGACTCGTCGGTACGCAGACGTCCGCACAGAGATTATCGGTTCATCCTCCGATGATGAAAATGTACCTCACCTAGACCCTAGTATACACTCATTGATGTGGGGAGTATAATTTCAGCTTTACAATGTATAAAAAATGAACAAAGAGTTAAAGAATACTGAAAAAAAACTTGGTTCTGCATTATGTGCATCAATTTACATACCGTGAATTACAGTTAATCAGCTGGTATAGCCTTCACTAAAGAAATTGCAGAGTGTGCACTGTTTCCTTCAACTTTTGTGCACAACAATGCGAGCACCTCTTCATTCCCACTCGACAAACGCTTCACTCTCTTATTTTGAGAACCCAGATATGTTCAGCCGAGCTGCTATAAATGGGTCCGTGACTTGTTTCCAAAGAAAGGCCACGTTTTGTAGAGGAGTTCTGTCCAGTGTCTCGTTTCTTTGATGTTATGTTCTGTAGAAAAAGCCCCTCTGTGGCTCTGTTGCTCGGTGACCCTTGTTGAGCCAGGCAGAAGATGTGAGATTATTTCAGAGCAGTCAGATAAGGTTCAATGTGGTTCGCGGCGCTGATAGTGCTGCCAGCGTTCGATGCTATGACACTAAACAAGGGCATTGGTTCAGATCTTGACCAAGCTGCTGTTCTGCTAGTCCTGTCTTTGATTTATAACTTTTGATTTTTTACTTTTTTATCACAGCTGGATACGCCACCCAAAGAGGCTACACAGCCTAGCCGACTTTCGAACAATACAAATCACTGAATGCATTGTAAATGACACCGCAGTGTGCGTATATTAAGCTCCATTTATGTTCCGTATATGGAACTAACTGTTGAGAGGAAGATTATAAGGTTTTTGGGCCTATTTGGATTTCATACGGCAGGTGGTGAAAAAAAAAGAAGGTTTCTAGTTGTACCCTCGCCAGTCTTATCGAGCATGCAGTTTGTTTGTTCTGTAGCTCCCTGATATTCTCCATTGGGCTCCCCGTAGATGGTAACCAGGCAGCAAAGGATGATTTAACAGTTCCATGAGACTGTTTTCTTTTACTTGCTTCTCTCTTGGAAGCCACAGGTACTCCTGGACAACCCACTGTCGAGCAGGTGGTGTTTCCGAGCCTCGGAATGGAGCCGCATGAGCGGAATATCAAGCGGAAATCCGACTACAAGTACAAGTTCCCTAATTGTGACGAGCCAACGGGTTGCCCACATTGTGTCATTTGCCTCCTTGGTGAGAACAAATCGCGCCCCGCCTTCCCCGCTATCATCTGGTGGTGTCAGGGGACAGAAGCAGGACTTTTCATCTTTATCTCTGTAATCATTTTACCGCGAAAAACACTCCCTCATCTCCGTCCCGGCTCCCCTGTCACCGCAGGCTGAAGGCTCACCGTTTATGACAATATGGCAGGGGGCTCCCTCAACAGCTGAAAAGGTTTGGAAAGCAACTGTCTGGCGCCGAACCATTTGGTCCGAGAAAACCTGCTTTAACTCGGAGCAAACAACTTGACATCAATGTTATTTGTGCACCAGTTGAAACTGCACCAGTGGTCCTCTGGGTGATAAATATAATTAAAGTGCTGTCTCGACTAGAACTTTCTCTGAGTAATAAAATTTTGTAACTTTGTCCTCAAAGCTTGGGAAAAAAAAAAAACAACCCTTCAGCATTGCTTACCTAAAACCTGCCACCTAGAAAATCAATAGCTCATTCCCTCGCCCTGTAATCCTCGAATAAATATCACCGCCTAAGTCACCATCGCTTGGGAGTTTTGATACAGATAGAGTTAATGTGCAGATTTAATGGCTGAAATACAGCACGTGAGTGACCGCAACGAGTTTGATTGCTTTCTGCACAACAACTGTCCCTCTGTTCGTATGACCCTTTTGATGTGGTGCGTGTACCCATGCAAGTTCGGCAACTTTTTTAAATCTTCAACAAAGTCGCTAATAAGGCTCACCGCATTGTTATTCTGAGCAGGGAGGAAAAAACAGGCTGCAGCAGGGCTATGGAGGAAAACAGAGCTGGAGCACGCAACATTGGTATGCTGCTGCAGCAGGAACGGACTCAGCAGGTCCACCACAGAGCAGTGTGAACCAGAGGGCAGGGCAACAGGCGGCGTGGCTGTCACTGGTCATTAGCAGGACAACGTAAGCTGCCTGGAGCCCACCAGAGGCCAGCCCAGGGATTGCTGCAGCTCTGAGGAAAATCCACACAACAAGTCAGTATTATTCGACTCCGTGGCCTGCAAAGTAGCGTTTAAAATGTCTCGGTACATTTTCTCGACTGCAAGGAAACACACTGTACTTTTGGATTCATAACCCGTGACCTTGAATGTACTGCTTCTACGTAGATTAACCTGGGAGAGACCGCCATTCGAATGCGGAGCTTTTAATTAGCGCTGCTGTAATGTCATCGCCGTGAACACACTGAGGACTGTTGAGCATCTGTACTTACTGGTCCGTGGTGTGTCTCTGCGTTTTCTCAAAACCCACAGGTGCAGGTGCATGATTAATGAAATGAGTACATTTGAGCAATCCGTAGTTGTATTACACGAGTTACCGCGACAGATAACAGCCAACCAACCCGTCAGCACATAATTGGAGTGGAAAAACTAACTGGACCATCATTGTGCATGGATAAAGCTCTTGTGTGTGGCTGTGTGGGTAAAACACAGTTTGATATAATCCAATTATTTCATCCCGATCTCCGTAAGGAGTTGTTGCATTGACAATCCAGTGACGTCAAGGCCCAGCTACTGAGGGGGCAGATTTCACAGTGTGATGGTGGTGGGGGCTTGGGGGGAAAAGAAGTGACGGCACGGGGCAGAGACAAAAGGATGAGCTTCCTGTGCTGTCTAACACAATAAACTAATTTATTGATGCTGGTGAAGATGAAATGATAAAACCGACAACCAGGTACAACACCTGAAGGGCAATGGATGCATCATCAAACACACGCATTTGCCAAACCATAAATCACGCTAAGGCCAAGAGAAGGCCACGGATGGCTGGTCCTCTGCATAATGTGTTCACAGTATGTTTTCCCACTGAAACACATTACTGGGGCTGTGTCACGACACTCAGGGATCCATCATGCTAAATCCCTCACAGTGATCACGACTCGCCTTTTGCCGAGCTTCGGCATCTCCCATCGGCTGGCCTGACTGATGGCCGATAAAAAGAGTGGCTGTGTCAAGTGTGGCTGAAGGTAATGGAAGTGAGCAAAGCGTGGACAGATGATCCTTCAGCGCTGCCCTACCAGCGCCGCTGCCGCTCTGAAGGACATAAAACACAAATTGGTGTGCAAATATCTCCTGGAGAATGTCATCTCTTTCAATCAAGAGGCTTCGGCCCAATAAGCCAATGCTGATAGAGGACGATCTACTCCAGCCCGGACCCATAGCAATTTCTCACATCAATATTCAGCTGATGAACTCATGTCATCTGATTGCATTTTACAGTTACGCCGATAGTGTTGGTATTATATCTGTAATCAATGATTAAATTCAACAGAAACACCCTCCTTTAATGAAAACTGGCATCTGAATAGCTCTAATTAATCACAATAGAACAGCTTTTAACATTGTATCTTTAAGTGACAATAGATATGTTTTGGGCTTTTACCATTATGATGTGAAATGTTGATTGCGCAATGTGACGGCTATAAAATAATGACACCATTTGCGATTCTTACAGTTGTTTATTTCTTAGTGCAGTAGCCAGGCAGCTAGCGGTAGCAGTGTTGCCAATGATACCGCTACCTTTCCCTTGAAGCCAGAAAAAGAATCAGAGGCTACAAGGAAGCCAGGACCAGAAACAAGATTGTCTTTTTCTGGCTGCTCGAAATGTTTAATTGCCTGTTTAATAATCTTAACAACGCCAGCTAACGCTAACACTATCAGCTTGACGCAAACATCTATTATTCCTTGTCCATTTCATAATCTAAACAAAGAACACCTGCTCTTTTGGTGGCCATTCTAAAATTAATGTCACGCTCACTGCGTTCTATTACATCAGATCAACACTGGTTGTCTCTGCGACAGCGCCACAACAATAATACCACTTAGAAATTCTACAGTGGAGAAGTTGAAAGGGTTTTCTGTTGCTACTTTAATCATCCGAGTATTGCCACCATACCAATACCTACTTACCTTGGACAAAAAACCTTGACAGTTTATTTTTTTCTTCTTGTAATCTCCCTGGCCAGCATCAAGCAATGCATCAAATGCCCTTGCCTCTTGCCTCTTGTATCTGGGATGTAGTCACTTTAACACTGTTCCATTTGAACACTGTTCCCATTACTATTCCCGTCACAGCTCAAACAGTTTCTTCCAGATAGGCAGAGATGGAGGGAGGCACTGAACTCCTAACCTTTCATACTCCAGACGCTGGATTTGGTTGTCATCACACTCCTGTTTTTTTATACTGATACACCATCTCAATTATAACACAAAAGTATACGGAAAGGTGACGTGAGGCTTGACCTTTATAGGTCTGCAGTACAACATTCGAACATTAGCCCATATCAGTCAGCAAGCTATATAGTGGCATATTTGAACTGTTCTGACATTTCAGGACAAATGAAAAGTTCTCAAAGAGAGTGTGTACTAAAAGAATATATTAATATATATATATATAACTCAATTCCATAAAGTTAAAGCAAAAGAGCAGTTCATTTTTGAAATATATCATATCTAAGGGAGTAGTAGACTTGCAAGGATTTTCAGATATTATTTTAAAGAGTTTTCACGAAAATAAATTCTGAGCACTATATTATGGCGATGTCAAGGGAATTTCAATGTTAAGTGCGTCCTTGATAAATGCTTCAGTGAGTACAAAACTGCCGCTCAGTCAAATCTTATCTCTGTACAACATGAACATAGGGCACGACTGTTTTGATTACTAATTAAATTGCTTAGGTCACTTTGAATGTTTACTTAAGTTTGTCTCAAGTCCATAAAAGGAGTTTACACTTTTTAGAGCGATCAATTCTTTTTTTTACCCCTGTTGTGCTTGTCATGGTCAATCAATCAGGCAATCAGTCAAATAATTTCACCAACTCAACCAAGGTCCAATTAAGTGAGAGTGAAAAAATAGCTTTTACAATGTTTTTCATAGTACTTACATGCCAGGAAGCAGTCCATACTGAAAGAGATGTTGTCTATAGAGATGGCTGAACCGGGTCCAGGTCCATCTTCCACGCTGAACTGCAGCCAAAACCTACGGAGGGACAGAACTGTTTTAACAACCGCACAAGCTGTGAATGGTTGGATAGCTTCTGACTGAAAGGATGTGAAGAAGAATTTATAGCGCTTTAAGAAAAATGTCTTTGACCTTTGGGTGTGGATTGTACGCCTTGTGACAGCTCGGTCTATATTATTAAGAAATGCTTGCTCTTTCAGCAGGTACAGAAAAACAGTTCAACTTCTTTAGGGATTGTTGTATATTTCAAGCGACACAGGATGAAAGACGTTTTCCTCTTCTAAATTAAATATGTTAATGCACAAAATAATGTAGGCATGCATGGTAAGACCTATACCTCCAAAACCTTTCAAGGGAATAGTTTGACATTTTGTGAAATATGCTTGTTCCCTTTCTTAGATGAGAGGATTAATACCACTCTCAGGTCTGTATGGGAAATGGAAGCTGGAGCCAGTGGGATGTTAGCTTAACTTGACAAAAACACTGAAAGGGAGGGGGACAACAACTAGTCTGACTCTTTCCAAAGATAACAAAATCCACCTACCAACTCACTAATTAACACTGTACAAAAATCAAAGGATAAAAACGTCAATTGGCTGTTTTGCGGCCTTTCTCCTGGCCTTATGCTAAGCTAAGCTAACTGGCTGCTCACTCCAGCTTCATATTTAGCGTACAGACATCAGATTGGGGTCGATCTTCTCATCTAAATGTAACTCTCAGGCAAAAAAAACTAAATACGCGTAATTCCCAAAATGTCAGTACCTCATATTTCTGTCTGATTGATCAGTTTTACATTTTCTTGATGTTCACAGGAAGTGATTGTCTGTGGCTGTTATACTGTAAATATGAGTTATAAATCCAAAGTCATTCCTCTTCATCTGTGAATTTTAACATTTAATAAGTGCATGATATGTTGCTTAAACCTGATGGCATACCCACAACAACACTCACATGCAGAGTCTACGTAGCACACTGTCAGTTATGTCCTGACTTTTGTCTGCACTCCAGGCTGTATTTCTGATTCTATTTAAGCTCGACAAAGGTCACCGCGCAAAGACTGGCAGGTTCACCCAATGGTTAAGGACATGACATTCTAATTAACAGCACAAGCACAGCTGACTACATAACCCAGAAATCAAAAAATAATCACTCTCAGGGGAGCAGGATTATCCGAGCTCGAATGGCCAAGAAACCCCCAGTCAGGCAAATAGATAAAATCTTCTGGGGTTTCTCTTTTTATTTATTTTGTATCCTGCTTTACTCTATTTTGTTTTAATTTCTCTCTCGTTTGAGGGGAAATTGGGGCCATAGCTAATTGAGAGGCAAGTGGGGTGGTTAGAGCCTTGTGTATTGATTTCTCCTCTCTTTATCACAGACAAGTGGAGCAAAAAGAGAGGGGTCTATTTAGTACAACTGTACACATGGCAGGTCCACGGCATAAGACCACAGTTCCTGTGGGATTCATTAATTCTGCAGAGTTGAGTACTGTTTCCCAGAAAATGTAAATGTCTGCACCGAGGTAGATAGAAATGAGAAGACCTTCTTGGTTCTGTTTCTTAAGACTTCCTTTCCGAGCTCTTAAGTATTTGTTTGCGTGTGGAGGAGGTCTGTTGGGGATGAGGGCTAGACCCCTTTTGCTCTTAAGTGCCAGTTTGATGCCTTCTCACAGTCCAAACATGCATCTTGATCATAATCAACCGCCTGTTACGTGCTGAAACAGCCGAGTGCTTGCCGTACCAGTCTGACAGCCCGTAAAGGGGAATTATGACGAGTTTCCAGCCCCTCTCGGATTTGGGCTTCCCGGCTGAATGCCACAGTCTGCGCTGCTCCTCGGGCCCGGTGCCGTTCTCAGCTATCCACAGGGACAGCGACCCCCTCTGCAAGCCTCCGGAGCACAGCCAGAATCGCACCTGTCGAGGTAAGGAGGGAAGTTTAAGTGAGCGACGCAGCAAAGGTGACCACGAGGATGGTCATTTTCGAGGTACATGCTGACAAATAAAGAGAGCAAATTAAATAGCACCGCGACTTCTGGATTTCCTTCAAATATTCTTTGACTTGAAGAAAAAACTGTTGTGTACTGGGTTACCACTCAAGGAAGGGATGCACTTGAAACTGCATTGAGCGCAATCAGCAACAGCCATCTGTTCAGCTCTAATTATTCTAAGATTAATAAAATTCAACCAGTATCATGATTCGGGGTATTTGGCTGTCTGCGCTTCTCCTGCATGCTTTGGCACAAATCAATCTCATTTCACCGTTTCCAGGCGGGATATGGTCGGTGTAAACCTGCTGCGAATTACACAACAACCAGGCCGGAGCAGGAATTAAATAGTAAAAGGAAGTCTCAAATCTAAAGCTTGCTAACAAGCAATGGGATGTGACCATGTCCCTCTGCAGCATTTCGGTCGCGCCAAGAACATAATTCTTGCTTTCACCATTTAAGTGGAACAGATGCTGGCTTAAGCCTGATGAAAAGCACACATAGAGACGACACTATAACCAGACAACTGAATTTCGGGGCTTTCATGTTGAGCGCTTGCATTGTGCTCGTTCGACAGCAGGTTGCCGTCCTTATCGTCCACCGCCGGGCCACATGGTGGCCGTTTACACATCAAGATAACAGGCACTGCACAGTGCACACCGGGCATGACATGAAAGTGGTCTGTAGCTAATACCCCAAACTAATATCCTCAACATAGTTGTCCAAGAGCAGACAGGCTAAAATGAACGGCACTGGTTCAGCGTAGAGAGAAGGATTTAGAGTGTTAATCTGGAATCATGGCTAATCTTTGGCTGTGTGCCTGAGAAGCTGGAAGGCAAGGTTTTGTTTTCCATCTTCCTTGCGGCCAGTTTCTTTTTCTTGTTTCTCTTGTGCAGACTAAATTTATTCCCTTTCAGTCTCTCCTATTATCTTGTTTTCTGACCTCTTGACCCTTTCCATCGCCTTCCCACCTCCATGTCTGCTTGTGTCATCTCCAAGCACCCCCTGCCACAACTCTGAATATTCAAAGTACACATGCAGAGGGCCAAAGGTTGCTGAGCTGAGCTTTATCAAAATAACATAAACTAAATTCTAGATGCAATAGCATCAATCAAGGGTTCAAGTACACAACCAATCACCCCCGGAGATGTGCACTGTGAGTCATGATCTAAATAATGCATGCCTTCTGATTATTTTCACAACTAGGTCAGCAGATTCAATCTGTGATTGATGAGGTCAACCTCTCTGCCTGTTAGGATCTGTTTACCTGCTGTCTCGACACATTGACATTTGATTTTTGAGCTGAGGGCTATTAACATATCAAATTGTAAAGTCAGCAATTCATTAACTGTTCAACAAAAACGGTTACCGAAGAGAATATTAAATTGTTTGCATAATAGCCTATGGCGCATTTCAAATGTAATAATGATCTTTTTGTTTTTACTATTGTATGGTGAAGTGACAAATTAAAGTGAGCCTGTGGCTATGTGTATTTCCTGGTGACCAGTGGAGCACATGAAGAAATCTAAAGCTTGGCAGGCCCTGTTGTGGCTGGTTGCCTTGGTATCGGACAGTCTCTGTTCAGGGGTGAGGTTTAGCTTTAAGTCAAGTTTCTTTTATAAAGTGCATTTTATATGACAGGCAAAAAATAAGGTAAAGATCATACATGAAAAAAACTATAAATATAAGATGAGAACATATAATATAAGAAGGTATAAAAAAAAGAGAAAAGGGCATAAGATAAGACAACCTATTCTCACTCCCAAATTGTCAAATACTGACGCTTGGTGAGGGCCCCTTGACGTCTGATAGCGGCGCATCGAGGCACCTCCCTTTAGCTTCTGTATGCGTCGCATCGGGCTATTAAGAGTGAGGAAGTACACCAAAAGGTGGGAGGTGAGGTTGGGTGGGTCAAACAAACACAGGACTTTCACCCAGAAGACGGCTGATCCTGTCCCAGGGGAAACTCTAAGTCAATGTTGACTCATCGTAGTTTTGTTTTGTTACTTAACTAATGCCAGTTATGTTACAAACTTATTTTATGTAACACACCTTCTTATTTTAAAACAAACCAAGATCTTTTCCAAAGATAACCAACCTAACTTAACCAAGTTAGTTTTGTTGCTTAAGTAAACCTAAAAACGTAATAAATCTATGTTGGTAGTCTATGTTTCTGTGAACAAACAAGTATATTTGGAAAAGACACTTTGAATGTGTGCAGCAAAAACTGACACTATCGGGGTGTCATAGTTTGATGCTGTTTGGTACTATTATTATCATTATTATTAAAAAGGTAATAATAGTGAGAAGACCTTTGTTTGATCCGTCTGGTGCGTCTTCAGTGAACATACCAAACAATGTAGTAAGGAGTAAGGAGTAAGGAGTTAAGGAGCAAGGAGCTAAGCCAGTCATAGATTTGAAAAGCTGTCGCTACCAGAGCCCTGTACGCCGTCTCCTCATCACTCCTCCGCAGTCCAAATATGGTATCTTCTGTTCACTGGTTGCACGAAACCAAGATGGCGACGGACAAATCGGCAAACTCAAGGCTTCCAAACGGCAGTCCAAAAACCAATGCGTGGCGCCACGATGACTACGTCCACTTCTTATATACAGAATATGAGTAAGGGAGATAATCTGCATCTGAAGAGTTTGGAGGGTTCTATTTTTGAATCACCTTTCCACAACCAGAAACACACAAGCTAAAGATTAGGAAACTAATGAATGTAACACACCTTCTTATTTTAAAACAAACCAAGATCTTTTCCAAAGCCTAACCAAGTTAGTTTTGTTGCTTAAGTAAACCTAAAAATTTGCTCTAATATAAGCTGCAAACGTTAGCAACCCTGGCTAACTAACATAATGTTGATGATATTTCAAAAATCAATAATGTATCATCAAATGTCATCAGCAAACAATATCAGTATTTGGGGTAACTGATTACAACTAATTAGCGCCTCACAGTTGTACACCTCTGTTGACACATTACAATGCAGTTTACATACATGTATGTCCAAAATGTAATCGCCTATTAGACATTTGTGGGAAATGGTCATAATTTGCAGACTTATTCCTGAGTCATGGCCAAAAAATGTGTTTTGAGAAGTCACTGTGACCTTTGGCAACCAAATTTGAATCAGTTCTTCCTTGAGTCAAGGTGGATGCTTACTCCCAATTTAAAGAAATTCTCTCCAGGCGTTCCAGAGATATCGAGTTCACGAGAACGGGCGACCCGGAAAGACGTTGCCTCCGGCCGTGGCCGTCGCAGAGGTGCAAAAGATGACAGGACTGGAACATTCACTGCATGGAGGCCAAGGTGCTAATAATCAGAGTGGCAATTCTGGCTCGTTTTCATTTAAAGCAGCGTATGTGCCTCGCGAGAATAGAGAGCTCGACAGACGCGGCAGCAGTAACAACGGGAGGGTTGGGGGGGGGGCTTGTTTGTGCATCTCAGAGAATGAAGAGAGAGGATCACTCTCTCTGGGGAGAAGACTCACTGTACTTGGCTCACCATGCACGGGGAGTTTCTCAAAGGAGGGGGGAAGAGAGGGCTCCTCAGTATCGCTGGGCCCCGCTGGCCTTTGGATTGGCCACCTTCCACACTGAATGTAGCACCTTGAACACACAAACACATACAATTAAAAACACGCAGAACAACTGTCATTTTCCAAAAATTCTGGATATGAAATTAATTTAAGTTTCACATTCCACAAAAAAGTTTTGAAATGGGATCGCAGCCATAGTTCTCACGTTGCTCTACTTTGATGCATAGCTTAACTGATATAACCAAAGGGCTGTCAAAAGATTAATCAAAAACTACTGTGCACGAAAATAATACTATCTACCTCTGAGACTTATGTAAATAATTGAGAGCAAAAACAAGCCTCAGCAAACCGAGACTTTAGATTCTCATATGGAGACGCACTCCGCAGATGTCAGACTCAAGGGGGTCCACATTCCGGAACTTGTACACCCATTGGGATTCTGTTTGCTGCGGGGCGCACTGCGCTCTGAGCAAGACAACCCATCAGAGGTTCTGGTGGACTTTCCCCACTTGTTGAGACTCAAATATTCAATAAACACGTTTTTTCAAAATTTGCCCCTTTGAAGAAGTTTGCCCATTTTAATGAGCAGTCAACACCACTGTGAATATATTTCAGAGGGCATGCACATGTCGTCATTTAATCAGATCACAAGAGACTCTGTGAGCCACCTGATGACGGGCAGCTCTGTCTGGTGGCCTTGGCTGGTGACTGGAGTCTTCTCCAGGAGAGACCGCGGCCCGCTACTGACTGCCAGCCGCACTCGCCCTCTTCAAAAGAGCAGTAGCTGCCATTGAGAAAGTGGCCTGGAGAGAGACAGGAGAGAGAATACATCAGGGGTGGAGAGGGGAAGATGATAAGGAGGAAGGGGGGAGGGGGGGGAGTAATGAGCGGACAGGCCCGGCAGGTGGTCGACAGAAGAGAGAATGGAGCGAAGCCTGACAGCCAAACTGCCAAGGAGAAAGAGGACAGGGGCGAAGGGAGGGGGGGGGGGACTGGGAATCAAGGAGATGAGAGACAGTGAGGGGTGAGAGCGAAGAGGTTGAGGGGAGAGAGCCATGCGTGGGGGAAGTGGGGAGGGGGGGCAGACTAATGACCCACAGGACTCAATGTGTTGGTGAAAATCAGGGTTGAGGTGCGACGGAGTGACTCTAGAAACGGAAGCAGAAAATGAAAAAAGGACGAAGGAAAGAAGGTCTGAGGGGAAATGAGAAAGCTGAGGTGGTGACATGATGCGTTTCGGGGGGCGAGGGGGGGAGCTGGCGATTAACTTGAAATCACTTCACAGACCGTCGCGAGCCTCGGAAGCATTTCCGGTCCGTGCGGCTGCATTACAGTGGAAATGCGGAACCGGAATGTAAGGTGCATTTTCCCACCGTGTCTTAATGAAAAGGTCTACACACCTCAATCTGCCAACAAGGTCTCCCCTTTTATGTTTGGTGAAGTAACTGACAGAAGAAAAAAAATCACCTACAGCTTAGGTGGTGCAAATATTGTAACGCCCACTATTTGACCAAAAGCACATTTCTTTATTGAATTTTTCACTTTCAAGACAATTCTTCTGGCCCATCTTCACTTCATAACAGGGCTGTGTGTGTGTTTATATATATATATATATATATACATATATACATACAGTATATCTCTGAATCCTACCAAGGAGCTGAAATGACAACACTGGAAATACCTGCCTCATGAATAAATCAAATAACGTGGATTATTCAGGTGTGCTGTACTTGCTTATTACACTGCTGAAGTCCAAATGAGAGAGGCATGGATTTTTATTGACTAAGATAAGACACACCTCGCATACTTGATGTGTTGATGGAAAATCTGTTGAAACTACGAATGAAGGTGCTTCTGAATGTTGGTAACGCGTGTCAGTCTTTAAACTTCAGTTTCCATCTCAGAGTTTCAGAATTTCCACCCGAAGTTTGCTTCATGTTCCTCTTCATCCCGAGCTACTGTCCGTGAGTGCCCATTACCGATAAGAATCTCTGAGAGGCCTGATAACAGTGTGCTTTTTGGAAATGGCCTCATCCAGATAATGGAACTGAAAGTGGCCTGAGCGGAGATCATAAAGCAGGTTTTCCTGAGGAAGAAAAGCAGGAGAAATGTTTTGTTTATCAAAGTCACTGTTTTTTTTAAATGTTTAATCCTACAAAAAGGTCGATAGGCTTCAAAGACCCAATATAATGCAACTAACGCCATTTCCTTTTGATGTTAAAGTGAAATAAAAGCTTCCCTGGACGTTCTGGGTGTTGGGTGAATGTCGTGTTCCTCTGGGTCTCGTGATATTAAGAGTCATTCTCCACGTTACATAAACCAGCCGGCGCCTCTTCGTGCCGAGCACGGGGATTCAAAGTCACATCACCCGCTCGCCGCTCATGACGTGAGTGAAGAACTCCGCGATGATGTCACCTCAGACGCATTAGCACGTGTCACTTGGTGCCTTTTCTGCGACCCGAGCCGTCATTCGTAACCGCTTGCCATCCGTCCAGTTTAGCCACTTACAAATGGATTCAACCTGAAACAATTTATTTAATGAGGCGCGAATAAGGCCGACATCACAGTGTCATTACTGTTTTATGAAAGCCGACATGGACATCACTCAGTCTTTATGAACGCAGCGGTGTGTCGTTCGGGTAATAATGTCACTTCAATGCGACGTCGTCGCTGCTCGACTGGTGTCCGTCATGACGACATGACAAGAGGACACAGCCTATAAAATGATGTCATGGCAGGTTCCATATCATTACCGGCAGCGGTGAGGAGGCCCTGAGAGGCCGGTGAGAGAGAGAGAGAGAGAGAGAAAAAAAAAGCTCTGGTGATCAAAGTCTGAACTAAAATGTTTTCTCTCCTTAAGAATAGATGAAAAAGGTTTTGCCTGGATAATCTTACAAAGCTCCCTTTCTTTCCTTTTTTTTTTTTAAATCGGTGAAACACTTGGGAAATAAAAAAAAGGAAAAGTTTTGCCGGGATCATTCTTCGAAGTAACGTTTTTTTTTCTTCATCTGTGTGAAAACATGTTTTGCGTGTTGTTCTCGAACAAATTTTTGGCCACAAAGGGCTGAAGAAGTGCATCACCACCGTATGTTCGAAATAGGATGAAAGGCGTTCACGTTGGCTCCCAGGTGAGCTTTGATTTTCTCCATACGCTCACACAGACACATCACGGGTGTTCACACGTTCTATAGGAGACACCTGGAAGAAAATGTAAATGTCTTTAATCCTATTTAAGGCGTGGAGGGGGGGAGTGGGAGGGGGGGGTGGGGGGGGGGGGGTTGAAGGGGATGGTGCAATCCAGCATCTCGTGGCCAATATGATTATTACCACAACAAACACAAAGAAAATTCTGATTAAAAAAAAAAAATTATCCTGGCATAAACCCCTTTTCTCCCTCTTGTAGACACAGTAGAGAAAACTATTTAGATCAGACTCAGGAAATGGAGCTCCAGATTATTTCTCTCTCACTCTCACAGCGTGTATACAAAGGCCCTTATGGCATGTCATGAATATATTTTCTTCCCTTTTTTTGACCCTGGGGAAAAGTGTTCATAAAGATAGAATAAAGTACTATTTCAATACATGGTTGTAAGATTGACATTTTCATGTTTCCATAGATCTGGGGAAAAATTGTCAGGTTCATAAGAAGTGATGCGGTGTTTGTATGTTAGCGGCATCCACTGGAGAAGGACTGGCTGGCTACAAGAATAACAGACAAAGAAAGACATCATAGCACTGGTCTCCCTGTGTAGTGATATTTATTTTATGGGGGGGAAGGGGAGGGGTGGGAGGTGGTGTCGGGGGGGGGCAATGATCTGTTCTCACTGATGCTCCTTCAAAGATAAAACAAAAGAATACTGCAGATGACTACATTGAATTTCTGCACGCATCCACCTTTTGGTGCAAGCTGCGTCGCTCCGTATAGTCGCGGGGGAAACGGTGGTGTTGGAAAGCAGTGGGACGTCTGCAGAATTCAGACCGACCGAGATCAACCGGAGGAAGCTGTGACTCTCAGAGAGCGGCGGATGTGTTTATGCATAATGAGGCGGTGGTAGGACGGCGAGGGAGAGCCGCAGGGGACTTGGTTTCCCCTTGTATGTCAGGCATCTTTGTGATTGACACAAAGCTAAGTTTGTTCTTCCTGCCTTCCTTTTGCCTTTTTTCCCCACCCCTCGTTAATGAGCCCTGGCAGTGCCTATGACGGATTTAAATAGATCAAATCAGATGGAGATAACTCGTGGATAGATCATAGAGAATAGGGTATCAGAGAGGGAACAGTGTGTGATTTGGGTGGCGGGGGGTAATTGTTACAAGTGATGGAGATGCAAAATGGAACAAATGTGGAGCCTGAGGTACGGTAGGAGGGCGTGGTTGACGGCGGGAGTAAAGAGACACATGTGAGTACCAGCGTGGACTGATGAAGCGACAGCGGGTTGGATAACGGTTATTGCTAATTTAAGAGAATAAGAGCGCTCTGTGGGAAAAAGTGTGTGTGGAGGTGTAGAGCGAGAGAAGAGGATCTTAAACGTTTCCCAGCTGAATCACAGCGATGAGCCTTTCCCTGCAGGACCCATCAGTCTGTGTGGAGTATTATGTCAGCCTCTCCCTCCTCTGTTTGTGCTCGATGTAACCATGCAATCATACACATATTATAATGGTATTCATACCCCATATTTTAGACACGTTCACTCATAAAACCCTTAAAGCCAGAGATGGTTGCAGAGTGAAGTCAACTGATCATTATTTGTGTGCAAAAAATTCATATCCTGGCTAGGACGATCAAACACATCACATACACGCGCCCACGGGCATACAAACACACTCTTAGTACATTAAAGTGGGGATTATACCCCTCGGGTTAGCCTCTTGGGCCAATTAGCGCTGATAAGTCCTCCTTCAGCAGAAAGAGGAACTGCGCCCCGGCTGGGATTTTCACCCTCTCGTTAGCCCCTTTATCTTTCATATCCCATAGTAGGTGAAACTATAAGCACAAGGGAGCAGACATTTTTTTTAAAAGCACCGCATGGGGTTTGGGGGGTGGTGACCTGCACAGTGGGCGGGAACGGTTTGACTCTGCCCGGGTTTTTAATGTGGGCTGAAAAACTCTGAAATCAAACTCCAGCGTGGAAAGCAAAAATAAATCATCACGGGGTACGAGCGTTTGACTCCTCGTCTATTAATCAAGAGGACCATGTGAAAAGCGCATGCATGCATGTGGGAAAAAAATAACAGACCCTCGCCACACACACACACACACACACACACACACACACACACACACACACACACACACACACACACACACACACACACACACACACAGTGGGGCCTGGGGGACGGTGCTTGTGAGTAAGATGTCAGCATACTTGGCTAGTGTTCCTTCCGAGGCCTCGAGAAAAGCAGAAAACAAATGTGCAAAGAGATAGAAATAACAACCACGGAATATGTCAAGGGTGAGAAATGCTAGCCAAGCATAGAATACGCTGCCTTTTTTTTCCTGCCTCCCCCTCATCCCCCAACCCCCACCCTCTGCCTCTCTGTTGGGGGGGGGGGGGGGGGGTTGCTCTGCTGGGCAGCAGGAGGCGACGGCTTCATTAAAGACGACTCGCTGCGGCTGGCAACGCATGTTTGGATGCAGGGATGAATGCAGGAAGGGCCAATGGACACGTGAGCTTTTCGGTTTTATTTTCTCTGCACAGTCTCATTCTCAGCAGCTGTGCCCCCCCACCACGTCACGCTGTACTCACGACAGAGGTCGCCTTCGTCGTCGCCGAGCGGGCAGTCCGAGCTGAAGTCGCACAGCTTGTCCAGAGGGACCCCCGGGCCCTGGTGACAGTGGTACTGGCCCACCAGGGTGACGTTGGGGCCGGGCGAGGACGCTGCACAGAGGGGAAGAAGAAGAACAAAAGAAAAAATGTGTCATGTCAAATGTTCCTCACACAGTTTAAGCAATGTTGGGAAATGAAATAACAGAAGAAAAAAAAAAAATCGACCGTTAGAGCCTTTAGAGCCCAAAAAAATAAAAAAAGGCTCCACATTATCTTCCAAGTTAACGTATTGAACATCGCAGCCAGATGTACTGTATGTGTCAGACACAGATCATAACTCAGGGGAAAACATTACTTGCAAACAGTATAAAAATATACAGTTGCTCCGTAAAAGTACATCAGTCAGTAACAATGGCTAATACAACCACTGACTGCAAGCCCTGTATGACATCCGCAGACTGCCTGCACCGTCATAAATAACTTGGCCCCCCTGCATCTGAATACAGTACATATCCATCAGACAAGGAACACGAGCAGCGGAGAAACAATGACCTAGATACTGTAGCAGGTAGCGCCGAGGGGAGGGGGGCGCACACACACACACACACACACACACACACACACACACACACACACACACACAGACACCAACTGATATCACCGGGTTCAAACAACTCAACTGAAACCCCGGAACATTTGCATATCTATGCAAATCGGAGAAGTGATATCTCCAGGTTGGGAAAAAAAACGGACCGCTCACCTCCACCGTCATCATCACAAGCTGTTCACAGCAAAGAGAACAAAACAGAGAGGCGGAAAACTGTACCTGCCCCCCCCCACCCTCCCTCGTCCCCTCCCCTCCTCTTGTAAGGGAGGAAAAAAAGTGATCGTTATCATGAGTGAGGGGATCCGCTGACTGTAGTCTTGCCCTTGATCTGTATTATGTAGATTTGTTCTCCAATCAGGCGAACACGGGAGTCAGACGTGCGATAGCGTTGCGGAGGCCGTGGAAGGACGTGCGTCACCAGGCTAAGATGACGAGATAGGTCGGCGGCGATCCGCTGGTTTTGACACAAAAGTGACGCGATGAGTGCACTCCTTGTCTCCTCAGTTGGCATGACTTTAGGCTCGCGGCGCCACTTTTGTCAAGCTCCAGTGTTTTGTTTGTGCACCTACAGCCTGCCAGGCCCTCCGGATGACGACCAAGAGAGGACACACCAATACAAACTATGGCGGACGTCAGCCGAGCTACCATTGATGATGGGTTAAAGGGGTTAATTATACAGTTGGTTTATGTTTGCTGCATGCTTTAGCAGGTTTGATGCCGACACAAATTTAATGTCAGCCGGTATGGGGTCCATTTCACAGGGGCACAATGTGCGGGCGTGAATATATGTAGTTTGTTCAGCTCAAGCTAAAGTCTAATTGATTACCAGCTCATAAAAAAAAAATAAAAAAACTGAAACATTAAAAGTTGAAGGACACAAATGAAGTCTTAAGTTTCAGTGATGAAATAACTCGGGGCTGTGTAATGGCAAGAATGTGGCGATTACGAGACCCATCATGACACAGTGGTTACGACTCAATATATTGTGATACTGTAAGCGTGGCGATGTATTGCGATATATTTAAATTCTAATGTTCGGAAAACTGTCACATCGAGTTTTAAAAAAGTGGACTTTTTTTCAGCAATCATGCAGTGGAATGTGCATTTATCATAGTCCCTATCACATCCGTCATCACTGCACGACTTTCTGTGCAATATGAGGCACCGTCTGCCTCTGAACTATTGATTCAAAAGAGATAGTGTTTTTGAGAATCAATATGGTATCAAAAAATATAATATCTCATTACTCCCCCCCCTCCCCCCCTCCCCCCACCCTAGAAACGACTGCCTGGTAATAATGCGGTAGACGGCAGACATGTCACATCCGTGCCTGATCCACAGCACACTTCACTCCCTCCTGCCACTGCGGCTGAGAAACCTTCAGGCCCAGTGGGAAACTGGCAGTCAACTCAATGGATTAGAGAGATGGAGGCAGCGTTTACATTTTTTATTGGACAAAAAAATTGCATTATCAGGGGGGCCTCCCGCAGTCCACCATTGTGGCGGGGGCCCCTAATGGCTGCAGGGAGACACATTAACATGTCAGTGAATAATCCAGTTCAGAGCCTTTGAAAACACATCAGCCTGGGAAAACAACTTCTTACATCAATGCTCTGCTGCACACTATGACTCTGCTTTTTTTTTACAGAAGTAAAGTCTGCAAGCGTGCGTTACATCACACACGTGACTTTACGTATTCACAGAAGAGCGCAGAAGACGGCGAATGAGCCATTTTCATTCCAATGAGGAGAGGTGGAGGCTTGTTTGTTTATGACCGACTGCGTATAGATGTGGTCTTGCTATGTGTATTGAGTGATGCTCGGCACATGCATTATGCATTCATTGTGCTCGGTGGCTTCCTCGGCGTATAGTGTTGACACCGCAAGCGGAGCGGTTTATCAAGAAAGAGTAAAAGAAAAAGTCTCCCAGAGTACGCCGGGACCTCTGGGCAAGGTATGTAAATTCATCGATTTATCTAAGTGTGATGACAAGTAAGAGTAAAAAAATAAAGAAAAAATTCACGATGCACTTTATGCTCCCCGAGCAGGTAAGCGTGGCCGGACATGACCGCTGCGCTCCCGGCCTACCGCGCTTCTTAAATCTCACTTATCAGACTGTGAAAACAAGTAGGTCAGTGGGGGATGAATTGCCTGTGGGAGTGATTTTTGGTTTTTCCGCGTGCTCAGGGGGTCGCGGGGGGGTGAGTCGGTTTGGCTTTGTGAGAGGAATGATGTTTGCCTGGCCGGGGAGCCGGAGAGGTGACCAGAGAGGTCACGGCAGCTGCTGATAAATGGCAAACCAGATGGGTCCTCTAGGTACTTGTTGGATGCAGCTACACTGCTCACAACCGGTGTCTCCACGCGTGTTGACGCTACAGAACACTCACACTGTCAAAGAAAGCCGCTGTCATTTAATTGTTTCCCCCCCCCCCAACGACGTCATGGCATGAAAACAGTTTGATCTTCTGCACGCATAAGACACGTGCTAAGATAATGTAAACAGCTGTGCAGAAAGGAGCTCGATCAGATCAAGCTGTTGTACCCGACGTACTGCCGACAAACTTAAAACGGGAATGTTGTTCCAGGTGTTTACGACGAACGTTCAAAAGGTGTCAGAAAAAGAAAAGGAAATCCACCAGACGAGACGCTGAAAGAAACCTTTCATGCAGCAACAAAAGCGAACCTACTCAAGAGATCAACGATAGACGGCGTATTTCCGTCACAAGCAGCATTCATAATTTGACACAAGTAGCCTCTTATAAGCGAAGGCGTACTCCAGTGTCGACTCAGACGCCGCTGCGTTTGCTTTTTTATAACTGTACATTATTATTTCTGATAAAAAAAAAAATGAAAAGAAATCGGCGGGACGGCGTCTCGTTCACATTACCGCCCTGCAGCTTTGCAGGGTTTCATAACAAAATACGCCTCGTTCCTAAATGATGTCAGCTGCACGCATCAAGGTCCACCGGGTTTTGAGAGTCTTCGGCTGAGACGATGTGACAGACACCCCGCGGATCGCCGTGCGTCTCGGCTTGGTTGTTCTTTGGAGTGGAGAGAGTCAGAGCCGTAATGTTTCACCAGGATTGATCGTTGGCCACTTGCGGAGGGTAATTGCTAAACAGGTGACCAGATAAGAGTCAATTAGAGCATGGGAATGCTGTCAGTGTACGCAGTGAACGCTGGTGCATTCACATGTTCCTCCTGTCTATCGTTGGTGACGGCTGCTCTTAGTAGAGGGTTTTATTCTACACCCTGACTATTGCAGTGCATGCCTGTCTGCTGAATGATTCGTTGGAGTCACGTTTAAAAAAAAACAAAAAAAAACAATGTTCTGTAAATTTCCTTTGGCACCTGACAAAACCCTGCCGTTAGGATGAAAGCTTGGCATTGTACATTTCTGCAAACTACAGATATTTTGAATTATTTTGTTGGGTAAGAGTGGTGGTGAACAGGGCTATCTCTTGTGAAACAAAAAGTAAAAGGCGGTTGCTATTTAACTGTGCTAACTTGAATTGTGTTACATTGTTATGTTACATTATTATTTGAACACAAATACTTTTTTCTCTATCATGCTCAATATAACTTTTTGCACTGGTGTTAGTATTACATTTGATACACTTTATATTTTTTTAAATCTTAAATTGTTGTATTTTACTTTTTCTATTTTACTTGAATTATTTTCCTATATTTACTATAAATATATATATATATTCTATTTTATGTCAGTATTACTTCTCATACACTTAATATATTTTACTCTATTGTTCGTATACGTTTATATTTTCACTCGTGTTTTTTTTCTGTTTGATATCTTTGATCAACCTCTTTTGTATTTTTGGTTTAGAAACGGTGACAATCAAAGTGTCGCTTTGGTTTGCAGAAGAGCAACATGCAAATGGTATTTTTCTGGTGACTGGCTTGCCTGGCAGCATTTACATAACTTCCTGCAGTTATGAAGTCTGAATACAATGAGGCCACATGAGCAAACACAGACTGCAGCAGACTGTGGCTTAGTGGTGAGCGGGGTCGTCCTTCAATCAGAGGATCAGCGGCTCGATCCCCGGCTCCGCTAGTCCATGTCCATGTGTCCTTGGGCAAGACACTTAACCCCAAATTACCCCCTGTGCCGATGGTGTGTGAATGTTAGCTACTCCTGATGGACAGGTGGCACCTTAGCCACTGCCATCAGTGTGTGACTGGGTGAATGATGTCATGTAGTGTTAAAGCACTACAAGTACAGGTCCATTAACAATGAGCACAGTGCTATGGTCAAAGTGCACTAAATGTGAAGCAGTTTTATAGTGTACACCTAATAACCCAATGCACGCCCAATTATAAGAAGACAGACATTTTGAAGTTCCTCTCATGTCTGCTAAAGTCAGTTTGGCATGTTTTATAGATGTGTTTTCAATAAAGTTTTGTTTTTCCTCTCCCTCTTCAGAAAATCCCTTTCATCAGATTACCAGCCAAGTCGCCCAGATTTTTCAACTTTCACTGATGCCATCTGCTTACAGGATGAAAATCAGGGAGCGCTCCACTTACTTAAGATCAACGGCAAAACAGCTGAGCAAAACAGGAATCAAACGACAGGCAAAATGTAGAGCTGAAGACGGACGAGATGCCAAAAGTGTTGAGAGTCTTGAGATTGTGGAAAAGAAATGGAACGGAAAGGGGGTCAGAGGCACGGTACCTGTAGAGTATAGAAAGTGCTTGTAAAGTTTTGTCGTGCGCACACACACACACACACACACACACACACACACACACACACACACACACACACACACACACACACACACACACACCCTAGTTGAAATCCATTCAACATATAGCATTTCAGCGTTTTTGCATAACAGCTTCGCCAAGGCCACGTTTTTTTTTGCAATTCCACTGATAAGAGATCGGGCCACGCTGTTTGTCTGGCCATTTGAATAACACTTTGGTGGACATCGCTTGTGGATTTGACTGTAGACAGACGTGTCTTTGTTGTCGTCGAGCTGCAAAAAAAAAAAAAAAATGGATTCGCGGAGACGGTAGTGAAATTAATATGGCTTTTGTTTTCTTACAGATGAGCAAGTATGTCAACCACATCCTGAAATCCCTCTGTGTGCTCTGAAACAACAACAAATAAAAGAAACAAGCTGAAGAGTTGTCTGGGTTTGAAATCTGCTCGTGTGCTTTGTGTGTGCAGAGTGGAAGAAGAAAAATACAAGAAAAAAGAAAAGAAAAAGACCTTCACAGACTTGATTGAGTCTAACATACAAATTAGCAGTAGTTAGAACCCATTTATCCTTTTCTACTCATTCCTTAATGTGTAGTCTTTTAATCTTGCACGCCGTAATGGAGGACTGTCCTGTGTCATGGGGAGGAGGGAAACCTCGAGGGGCCCTGACCCAGGGGCCGTCGCCGCACTCGTGCCACCACGCCGAAGGCAGAAGGTGGGGTGGCTGAGATGCTGACGATGGATGCAGCCGGGTTCCTGTCGGGTTCTTGTCCTGTCGGTCGACAGGACAAGAAGTATTCGCTCATGAATTCAAT
The DNA here is from genome assembly GCA_016806645.1 of Ophiodon elongatus. NCBI lineage: Eukaryota > Metazoa > Chordata > Actinopteri > Perciformes > Hexagrammidae > Ophiodon > Ophiodon elongatus. Next base: position 1,719,312 of record JACSYO010001494.1, read on the forward strand.
TAACTGCACACGGCCACGCTCGATTGGTCAGAGCTCTACCCAATCACGATCACTCTCTGTCATGCTCCTTGCTGGAGAGACAGCGGCATGCACCAGAGTGGACTGGCGGAGAGAAAAGAAGAATAATACCTTTTAATGTCTGTTCTACATTTCAGCGATGTAATGCGCTTTCTTTTTGGAGATGATAATGAAAAAGGGTGAATTGTTCATGTGAAATACCCCTTGGGATCTTGTTTTACTCACATGCCATACTTTAAAACCTGTCCCATGCATTGTGTTCTCCTTTGCTATGTAAATCTGACAATTATCCTGGATAACAGATAGAATATAATTATCCCCTGACTGCTTTTCGAGGTTTGGTGAGCTCATTTCTTATCAGTGCCGAGAGTGCGGAGAGAGGGCATTCTGGCAAGAACATACACACTGGTGAAGCTTATTAGTTTAATGAGGAGCTCCTGTCCACGTTCACTTCAGTACTGGAAAGCAAAATCTCCTTATTTCAACAGAGGCCGGCTGGCTTCGTTCTGGATAATACATGCAGCTCGCAGGTAGCATTAAAGCAACAACAGTACGAGTCCAGAGCCATGCTAGCCGCTCCGCCAGGGAACACTTTGGCACAGCGGTGCTATGAGATAAATGCCAACGTGCTGGCACGGAAAAATGCTAACATGCTGTTAAGCAAGTCAGGCCCTTTCTCATTCACTGTGCCTAGCTCTACCTACGAAAAACACTATAATTCGTATACAACCCCAGGAAATTAATTTGTGTGAAACCCGTGTGATCAATCCGCATGTCATCGTGAGCCAGGACAGACGACGTAGTACAAGAGGTGACAAAGTCTGCTTCGGAGGAGGTTAGAGTGGATGGATGGGTCAAACAAACACAGGACTGAATGCTGTCCGGTGTCCTGTTTGAAACCATAAATTACACTTGACTTATTTGTCAGAGGACTTCCATGCTTAAGTAATGCAAAGTCCAATATCACATGAACAGCTGCTTGAATATATGTTGAGCAAGTACGTGTTTACTTTCTTAGTTTAGGGCGTAAGTATGTTACCTATTGCTAATTGGCACTAAACACAAAGTGCGACCTACGGCGATGGGCGTGACAGGTATTTAGTCATAAACCAAACTAACAGTTCATCTTTACCAGATTTCATGGAAATTCATCCAACAGTTGTCGAGACATTTTGACTCAAAACCACCAATATGGACCTATGTGCTGGAGGAAAAGTTGGGGAATCACCAAAGTCATTAAGATTCATCCTCTGGGGAGTGTCAATCCATTCAATAGTTCTTGAGATATTTCAGTCAGGACCCACTGATTGACCAAGATGAATGATCACACCATGATACCTAAGTTTCAGGTGAATTATAATGGCACACTTTTAGCGGGCTACTTCGCTGGATGATGGTCTCATTTCATAAATCACTTTGATACTGCTACATATTCAAGTGTCAGGACAGCAAGACCAACATTGAAACCGGTGCGAGCTAACCCGTATGCTACTTTCATCCCCGCATTGTGCTTTCTCGGAATCAGAAAAGCGTTATATGCTGGCTTTTCTCACCTTTTGGCAGCCTCTTGCGCAACCACACCAACTTGTCTCTGAAGACATTGTTATCGACAAGGCATACAGAGCGGCTCTGACATCAGATCATCCGTCCCGCAGAGGTGAGTGGTGAAGGTGAGATAGTGGCGTTTGCTTCGTCCCATCAGCGTCACACCGGAGGGTTTTGATTCCTCAGTGTGAACTTGTCCTTGATGTTCCTCAGTTAGATTACAGAGGGGGCAGGATAGGATCCATTTCAAATGGGAAATCAACTCTGCGCTAAATTTAAGGTTCAAAATCTGTAATAGATTTCTTCGTCTCAGACAGAGTAATAACTGGGAATTTGACTCCTCCATTACAATAACGATAAGCGGTTTGTTAATGATGGGTTTGTTGACACCCCAGACTCCACGATTACCTCAACAGGCGTTGGGGATTTGCCAGAGGCTACTTTCTACGGACATAAAACCTGTCAGCGTTGTTGAAGTCCGCACCCGCCATAGATCGAAGTCGGTAAAGGTCACAGAATAGTTAGTGAGTTTCTTTTAAAGCTCCCGACAGAGTCCATGAAATATCTCTCTCTTGCAGTCTTCAGCGTGCAACACAGTAAAGCCTGTCATTTGAGGTGACTCAATGGCCAGAATAAGTATTTCATGCCGGCGCACATATATCCCCTCTGCAGCATTAAAACGAGATTTAGGATTGCTGTATTTTAATGACCGACTTTTCTTCAATGGTGCTTAGTCCATAATATCCAGAAATGTCCTCCTCCCTGCCAGGTCAGGGTTGATTTAGACATCTGTTCCATTTGGCATATGTATGCTGGGAACACTCTACTTGGTGCCCTGGGCCATTTAACACTTGCTCAATATCTTAAAATGAAACTGCCTGTGTAGATTGCCTTGGAAAGGTGCCGGCAACAGAAAGCCAGTTTGTGTTGAGGGGATGCTGCTCGCGGAGAGGCCCGAGGCAAGCGATTAGAGGTAGAATGTGATGAAGCTTAGTACTGCCAGGTAGGGCCTCGGCAGGTTGCGTCTTCTGTTAATTGATGAGCTGTGTGTTGGGTTTTTTTTTTCCTTCTTTTTTCACTTTCTCCGACTATTTTTCGTTGTAAGACATACTATTTGGGCTAGAAAAAAAGAAAAAAAGAAGCCAAATATCCCTTAAATTACCTCCAAGTTAATATGGCAGGTGATCTTCCGATTGCCCCCCAAGGCTCCCGAAGTGTCTCATTTTAAACGTACTTATCTTATTGTACTGCAAACACTTTCTTGTGATAAAAAAATGACTTTTTAATTCCATTGTTTTAATCCAGGCCCACAAGCGGATAGTAAAATCCATATTGGAGCTAATAAAACGTAAACAAAGACTGAATGAAAACAGGAAATATTGAGCTGTGTAAAAAACATGGCCTATATACTCTAAAGACCTGCATTTATGGATTGTAGTGCATGTGGTTGCCCTGTTAAAGCAGGTGCTCATCAACGAGGATTTCATTTTTTTGTGAATGGATTGTAGGCAACCAATCTTTTTTTAGGTATTTCTATTGATTCCAAAAAGTAAGATTATTGATTTTTTAAGACTGGGATGTTTTTCAACCACTAAATCCACATCTGGCATGTCGGATATGTGCATGACTTCCACGAGTGTTGTGGAGGTCATGCACATATCCGACATGCTAGATCTGTATCTGCTCTGACACAAACCCTCATTAAACATATCATTATAAAATGTAAACATCACTGTTTCACAAACCTCATTAAAATGAGTAAAACAAATTTACATATATATATATATATATATATATATATATATATATATATATATACCCCAAGCACTTTCGCACAATGCAGGCTTTAAATTAAAAAAAGAACACTTGTGTTTGATAGGTAGCTTGTGCTCTGACTTTAATTAAAGGTTATATTGTAATTATGTTAACATTTTTCGTGTGCAGCCAACATTTTATCGCTGTTTCGGCTATAGGAACACTGCCTAACTTTTAACCTGTGCCACAATGGGGAATTCAAATGTCAGTGAAGCATACCCTGTTACAAGCACTGCATAATTGGTGACGGTGGACTCTCATTCTTCGGGTAGAAATAATGTTTGAAATGTTAATGTTGAACATTTAATCAACCAGTAGTCGTGGTTCAAGGGATCATAAATTTATTTCACACTGTGATGGTTCACCTTAAACTGTGTATTAATCCGTGGTTCACACGCGTGCCGAACCGTGAGGGGGCGGGGGAAGGGATCCGTACCGTTCACGGATCGACAGTGGTCCGTTACACCACTAACCAGTAGCGTAGTCATTTAAAGGCAGTGGCCAGAAAGAAAAGCAGAGGATGGAACAGAGCTCTGTCTTTAAGTCTCTCTTAATCAATATCATATCCAATATATCTAATAAATATACTGGGAGACTAAATCTCAACCAGTTAAACTATGCTTCAAGGTCCCATATTGTACCATGTCTCTTTTAATTTTAAAGAAGGTTTAGGTGCTATATAAATAATGTGAAAGTATCAAATGCTCAATCCACAAAGAAACGCACAAATCCCATATTACGCAACTGTGCCTTTAAATGAGCTGCCAGGACTTTGGTAAGGTTGTGATGTCACAACTTTACAGTCACCGGTATCAGTGACGCTAAACTTCCTGTAGTTGACACAAACAGTGATTTCCCGACTGCAGTGACTCTGCGAGGACAGGGACAGTGCAGACGTGGAGGATTGGAAACGCTGAATGATCAGAGCAGGCTCAGCTTTATCGGGAGGGATTCCTAAAACTGAGCATTTCAGACAGAGGGTATATTCAGACATATATTCGTCTGAAAACAATGTATTTTTGGAACATCAAAGCATCTAAACATGTTCAAGTAGAAACCCAAAATACAAGTATGAAGCCTTAAAAAAATGCATGCCATGTGATGTAAATGTTCAAAATCTTGGGCGGACTTGGAAGAGAATTTCTGGATTCAGTTAGTTATAATAAAATCAATTTAATAAAAGTTTTAAGAGCTATACATATGGCCCGCTACATGCTGCTGCCAGCCGGGGCAGAAAATACACCCAATTATCAGCCATATAGCTTAATGCAGCAGGTTGTGGTTGCAGAAACTTCCCTTCAGCACCAAGGAGAGCGAACATTCCATCCCATTTCCTAATGATCATTGAACAGTTCAATATCAACTCCGCCGCGATTGGACGGTTTACCAATCACAAACCGGCAGTACAGACACGTTTCAATTCCAGCCAACATATATGGGAACCAGCTCTCGAGCTACATGCTACATTTCTATATGACCTGTCACCTGTGCCTTTAGTAGAGGGGGAAAAACTAACGACAAACTATAAAAGCCAATTCATTTCCTCTATTTCTGAATATTTAATTCCGAATATTTCTTTGATGCACACATATGAAGAGAAACAGAATATAATCCCCACGTGTATTAACCAGGAACAGTTTCAGTACCACTTGGCGCTGTGGACTGAACGCTGCATATAGTGTCCTGGTGCAACTTTAACATGAAAGGTTTGGGTGTCTTGAGCCAGAGGCCTCGAACAGTAAATGTTAATATTAATTAGCAGCGCACAAGTTGACTCTCCTAGTTTGATCCTGCCGCTGAAAGCTTTACGAGGCAGAATATCATTAAAAGTGCTCATCCAGTATATGGAGACTGCGGGAGGTAAATCCTGCGCGCCAAGATCACAAGTTCTGTGAAACTTGGATGTGCGTATCCCAGAGGGGAAACCACACCTTGGGCTCACGACGAGGACTGACGCGACGCACCGCTTGCCAGACTTTTCACACCTGCTCGACGTTATTCAGTACGCACACGCACGCCATCCGGGGATGGATGAGCGGCGGCAGAGCCGGTTAGTCTTTACAAGAGAGACGAGGATTCGTTATACTCTGTAACCCATCCTTATGGGGCCACCGCCTCACCGTGTGACATCCCTCAACTTTTATTAAGTGTCTCCAATTTTTTACATTCTTTTGATCTAATAAACAGGCTCTCACACTGCTGTGACAGTATTGGGTTTTTATTTTTGTTGAAAAATATAAATAAATAATAATAATAAATAAAAAACAAACAAACTAACAAAAAACAAACTATTTATATATATATATATATATTTTTATATATATAAATATATATAATTTTTTTATTATCAGCCTGATCTTGTTACCCAATAGGAAAAACATCTGTGATGAGTTTGTATTATTCATAGAGTCAAAGCGAAATTGAAAACTCAATTAAAGGCATTTGCGTGATAAGTTCTGCATATTTAAAGGCGAGTCTCGGTACCACGCAATGACTGATTGGCTTTTTTTTCCTTTTAGCCTCTACAAACCTTGCCCCCTTAATCCATCTATCCACATTTCCAACACTCTGTCCACTCCACCAGCTCTCTCCAAACCCATTTCCCTCATTGCCTTCATGGGACCGTGCGTGATTGATGGGCCCGGCGACTCCCTTGCGCTGCTGTGTACCTAATCGCAAAGTATAGACTCGGCGTAACGCTCCATTAAGGGTCTGCCGCAGCAAAGGTGTAATGGTTAGGGAAATGGGCCGTGGAAGGGAAGGTCACCGGTTCAAATTCCCACGGGGGTTCGCTGCTGCCTTGCCTCGGCTACATGTCCAATTTGGGGGGGAAAAAATGAATTGTGACAGCTTTGCGGGGTGATACACGAGCGCAAATGCGAATGTACTCTTCAGTGGACAAACATTGGTCTGATGTGTAAACGGAAATTTGACCTTCTGCCTCTATTCCGCCTTACGTAATGAGCTTGTCAGTCATCACGCTAGTGTCTGTTTACTTCCAGGATGAGAAACTGTGGGAGGTTGAGAGGTTTGCTGCGCTCGAATGATTACGTTCTCTCAGCACGGCTACGCCACAACCATCAGAAAGATACTAACAATAGGTGGGATTGTAGCTTCTTGTCTGGCGGGTGGGGGTTGGGGGGGGTGGAGACGACGAGCTCCAGAGATAGGCATATAACCACACGAGTCACTTTAGGGGCAAACAAATTGGATTGCTTGTTGGCCCTGTGACTGATGAGTTAATTAAAGTGGAAGGGTATGGAGAAAGAAGTCAGACACCGCTCCATTTATTTATACCGTATTGACTTTATCTCCACGCACTTCACTGGCTTGAGTAATCGCCGCCTTTCTGCTCAAGAAAACAACTAAGGGGGCGGCAATGGACATTGTCAAATTTCCAATTCAGATTGACGATCACAAGGGAGCGCTGATGAGGGTGGAACTGGTGTACAGAATTTAGAGGAATTCGAATTAGCTGAAAGTAAGTCGGGGATATTATGACTTTTGGTTGTTAATGTTAAAACGTAATGTAAAAAAAAACAGCAAGCAAAAACGCGCGACAAGAAGTCCGAAATGAAATGAATCATTGGTATGTTTTCCCTCTCTCACTGATTTGAGAATCCTCATGATTTTCTTACAAATTACCTTCAAGTCTGCAGGAAAATGTTACGCAACCGTACCACAGAGAAACAAACCCAGAACATTTAGTGTCCACAGACTTGAAACAGAATTTCACACCTTTGGGAATGAGTCAAATACAATTATCCAAACCCAAGTTTGGATCAGACTTTGAGCCCGCCCACCCCAAAAAGGCCTGTCAATACAGGCCAGTGATAGCTGTAACTAGCCAACAATGAGTGCAGGGGCCTGGAAGAAATAAAGCAAAAAAAAAGGAGGCACGGTAATTCGAGCCCAGGTTTGTGACAGGTGCTGGAGGGGAGCGTATCGGGGGGGGGTTGGTTAAGAACATTGCGAGGCCACGCGGCGAGCGTGCCGAGACGGATTAGGGCTTAGTTTGGGAGTGGGATGTGTATAGTGGGTGTTGTGCTGAGGACCCAGGTGGTGCCTGAGGAGAGTACAGCGCGTCTGCATCCTTTTTTTCCTTTTTTTTCTCTCTCTACCAGCCACAGCTTGCGAGCAGGCTGGACGAGAGGGAACACGGTGAACCCGGAGCCCGAGAACAATTAGACACCGCTCAGCCCCGGCTGGATTTGCATGAGCAATGCTACCCGGCAAAAATAGACAGGATAATCACTAATATGAAATTAATTTCTCTGTGTTCTTCAGTTACTTTCTCTTTTGTTTACCTTGGTTTTGCACTTCTATCAGAGGCTTTTTCTCCTGCATTGTGATTCTGGAGACAATTTAGAGAAGAGACTCCAAGAAGGACTTTAAGACCAGGATTTAGTTTAAAAAAAGCCCAGTATATAGCAGGATTTAAAGTTATATGCAGTGTCGAGAGTTTGGGTCGAAGAAATATGAAATGTGTGGGCATGTGTGCTGATTTTCCCTCTGCTTCTTTTTCAACATCTCTTTCACTCACTTCCTCTTTCTCGCTCTCTCGCTCTCACACCCACACAAGCTTGCTTTTAACATATTTGATAACCAAATCCAGATAATGTAATGGGGGAGTCAGGTGTTGCTGATTTGTTGCTGGTGTGGGCCAGCGGTGAGAAACTCAGCTGCATCACATGATGAATTGTTCCCTGTCCTGACCTCCCAAGTCCAAACAGCCCATTTCAACCGAAAATTTGAAGAATCAGCGTCAAACAAATCCTTCCTGTTGAGAGATTGCTCCTCGTTCATCCGGAGTCACATATTGACCGAGCATGAACTGACATTTCATCGTTGCAGGACCCAAAGAGGCTCTGCAGAAGCAGAGAGGAGATCACGTTTTCTGGAACGAGAGGCCTTGGCAGGTGATCTGTACGCTTTTAAAAGGTGCAATGTGAAAGATCTGGCCATAACGTTAGTTTAAAATATATATATATATATTTTTTATAATCAACAGAATGTGAAGAGGTTACAGTGTTGATGTTATGTCAACTTACGCCTATATATTGTATTGCAGAGAAATACATTTGAACACGCACGCTTACCAAGCTATAGCTAAAGCCGGTCCGGTCTTGCAATACCACTTGTACCTCGAGAGGCGATAGTGAGCCACTGTAGCGTTCCAGTCTGCACTCAGTCCAACACGAGAGGGTGGAGTCCTTGTACATTTAGATATTTTGTTCATTGGTTTCAATCCAAAGTGGCAGAAACAAGAAAACAACTCGGATTGTCGCGTTTCAGTTAAACCCCGGGGTCGGGGGCCAACAGCAGGCTGGTGGAGCGCCGGGTCTAACCTGTGCACCGGCTGCAACACAAAGTTTGCTGATCCGGTGGGGATCAGCAAGTCCCCCCTCCCCCAAACCCCCCCCCCCCGACCCACCCTCCTCGACCCCCGGTGCTGGGGTTTGTTTTGGCTGAATTTGTGTCACTACATACAGCTTTGAGAACTGAAGGCCCACTTCCTTCCTTTTGTGGAGCATAACAAGCAATGAAATAGAGTGGGCTTTGAAGATGTTGCGCACAATGCCGGTCTTTTGTCGTCGGGATCCGCCTATGATCTCTGGCCAGAAATCAGGGCAACAGAGGATGATCACTTGTGACAGGGGAGCAATTGTTCACATGATTTGAAAATATTTCGAGGTGTCCACTGTGTCCTGTAGCACACCTTTATGTCCCTCACCCACGGACAGGAGAAACTGACCTTCCTTTCTGGTGGCCTCCCGCTGGGATAAATGACTACAACACTTTTTTAAGGAAACCACAATTAACAAGTGAATAAGAATAAGACCCAATTTAGAGCCATATACTGACAGTTTTGATGATTTTTTCATCCTTACATATCACTCCGTTTGCAGTGCGACTGGTGGCTGCTGCTCCATGTCAATGTGGGGTTTTATAATTCATTCAGCATGTTCCCTGTCAGGCAGACGCAACACAGTACGATATCTGAGCAACACACTATAGGAGCCTCTCTGCAAGTACAATTATGAGCTACCTGTTCTTTACTCGAGTATTTCCATGTTATGCTACTTCATTCAACTACTGAGTAGTACTTAAAGTGCTTTGGTACTTTAAGAACATTCACAATAATTGTTAACTTTGACTTACTAATTCATAATGATATGAAAACTGATCAAATGAAGCAACTGTTTGCAATTTTTATGCTGTGACGAGCAATTGTTGGAGGGAGTATCACTTGTTAAAACAACATGTTGATGTCAATACTTCCAGTACTTTTACTTTAAGATTTGAAATGCAGGATTTTTTTACTTGTGACAGAATACTAAATACTAGCTCTGAGTACTTCTTCCGCCACTGATTATTGCAAATGTAGTTTGAGAAAAAAAGGTTTGTGAGGACAACGTTGTGTAAGCTACTTTCTATCAATGTAGGGATCTCGTTTGAGAGCTGCTGCCAATTTTAAGATTTAATTTAGTGTGCTGCTGGAGGAGCACTTCTCTTGGTCATCCTTTACTTTTTAATTCCGTTTTATGTGAGCTCAGCAGACTCTAACATGGTCTGGTAAACAAGTCGGGTAACTTTTCTTACAGAAGCCTCACTCAGAAAAACATGCCTAGATCTACATGTAAGCTGCTGCTAATGACATATACATCTAGACATTTATATAAACATACACAGAATCCATTCCATTAAAACAGCATCTGCTTGGTGTGACTTTTTGACACGTCTTTGCTTCCCAAACATATGTCTGTCAGAGGAAACGAGGCTGTTATCCATATTTCCTCGGTAACGGACACTTGAGATGTTTAAGTGAGGGTTGCTGTGCTTCTGCATCGAGCTCGGAGGAAATTGAATCAGCCATATTAATCAGATTTCAGCCGCTTTCGAGGCCGACAGAGAGGGATATTATATCAGTCTAGCAGTCTACGCATTTCATTGCTCAACATGGTGTAATGAAGTTAAAAAAAATCACATCAGAATGTAGCTGTGCAATTTTCAGTTCGACGTGTTTGAGCTGCTCTGGGAACTCGGCCACTCGGCAGACATGTGAGGATTTAGTCCTCATACATACTGCAGAAAATGTGACAAAAAACAACTGGAAACTGAAGAAGGATCCCAAGAGTTTGTTAACTAATATTATCAGAGATGGTTTTATCGATTAAGTGTTTGATCGTTTAGTCTTTGAAAGGGAAAAAGTGACAGTAAGTAGTTCATGGAAACTAAACTTATAAGTTGATAAAACACTTATTTCTAGGTCACTTACACAGATTCCTTCAAAACATTCAACAACATCATCAATAGTTCTCTCACAGACAAGTACTCATGAAACAGAGCAGCATCTCCGTGGCTGTGCCAACTTACCCATGGTGCAGTTGGTGGTGAAGTGGGGCTCGATGGTGGCCATGTCATCCTGCGGAATCCGCTGATCGTAGCTGGCCGAGACCCGGAAGGGCGATCCTCCGTGGGTCCCCAGGGTGAGGTGGACCACCGCCCAGCTGCCAAGGAGAGAGAGCAGGAGTAGGATGAGTGCGAGGAGCAGACACCACGGCTGACAGAAACAGCTGCATGCGCTGCGGGGGTCTGGGGTCAGGGTGGCCTGGGCCGTCCGGGCCTGCTCCGCCTGGACGCCCAAAGCCTCGGAGGAGGGACTGTCCAGGGCTTCGGCGGAAGCCGTCATGGGGGCTTCCATGTCCCCTTCCATTGGGGGAAGTTCCCCTTCTTCCTTAGTCTGTTGATGCATGCCCCCAGACCCCCCTCCCCCCTACCCAAGACAAACTCCCTGGGTCTAGCGGAGGTGATGCCTACACTTGAGAGCTTTTGGCTGGTGTGGAGTCGGACTGCAATTCGAAGCCACTACTGCAGCAGGTGTGCGGTCGAGAGACACACTCGGGTCAAATTCTCGTGTGTTCGCGAGCCGCAGTCCTGCGTTGAATATTGTCCTCCGTCAACCAGCGGCTGGCTTCATGTAGTTTAACGGCCCCTAATTTTATTATGCAAATTGTGCTGTTTTCTCCTTGGCTCCGAGCTCATCATCATTTCTCTCTCTCTCTCCCTCTCCCCCTCTCTTTCTCTCTCTCTCTCTCTCTCTCTCTCTCTCTCTCTCTCTCTCTCTCTCTCCCCCCCCCCCCCGTCTCTTGCCCAGCCCTTCAGTTTTGCACCGGCTCCACATATAGCAATTGAATTACTCCCCTAATGACATTTCTGAATGCCGTACACATGCCAACAATAGCTGATGATGAAAGTACACGGACAGACGCTCAATAACATACTGTGTGCTTGAATGCAAGTGCCACCGCAGTGGCTCATGCATCGGTGCACATTGCCACAGAACTTTGTTTTGCCATTTGAGATCTGCCATCCATGTCGTCATGCTGTTGCACCACCATTTTCATTCATAGCGTGCAGTTTGAATAGACATGTCAACATCTCGGGGGGGGAAAAAGACAACATTCGTTTGACAGTTTGAAGTTACGATGCTATGCTGTACTATCTATTTAACTGTTAAAAACTAAAACGCACAACTGAATTGACATAAAACATACTTAAGCCTAACTTTTAGCCGACATTAATGTAATCTGACATAAAAACAGGAAAATGACAAAAATGAGTTGAACAGCAATGTGTAAAAGGATTCACAGCAGCATACCCACAGAGAGAAATAATAGCTAACTCTGCACTCTACATAACATGGCCTATGGTCTCATTGCTCTCATGAATCCTGCTTCTTGCTGCTGTTTTTAGCAACAGCAAAACAAGACAAAAAAAACTCACTACCAAGGGACAACCTCTGGGGCTGGAAAGCAAAGCCAATGCCAAAGTGCCTTTAACTTTTCTTTCTAATTCTTTTCTTTTCTGCATTCTTTCTAATGGCTAGCAGACACCGACTTGTCTGGTTGCAAAAATAATATCTATAGAAGTCTATACAAAAATGACCCTACTTCTGACTTGATTTCATAACCTCAGTACACATTGTGAACATTAGTTTATGGTCTCAATTGCTAGCTTCAAGTCTTCTTCATGACAGCATGATGTTCATTTCGTGAACCATGTTGCCACCGTGGCGTTGCCACCACGGCAATGATCAGCGTTGGGTTATTTAAAAAAGACACTCTTGGCTGTTATTTTTTTTTCTTTCTGGTAAGTACATTAGAAACCAAAATTAGCAGCCAAATTGAAATCATGATTGAATTGAATTACAGATGCACAGTGCTAATCAATCTAGTAAGCTAGGGGTAGCCTGCTAACGTCCCCTACTGGGCCTTGTTCATCTCCAGCTCCACCCTCTCGTCCAAAAAATGGTCACTTCTAGTTCTTAAAAGAACAAATAGGTGAAGGCCACAATGCCAAACTTCAGAGGAAACATCCACTTTCTTAAATACAGTCCATGCACACTATGCTCTACCTGCACAGCGCCAACTGCTAAGACAAAGTTAACACCTGGACTTGGGCAGAAGATTACACACCAAGCAGCTAGAGCCTATATATTTTTTTTTTTAGAAGACAAACTTCACCTGCATAAACTTGATAAAATACAGGAATGTGGGAGATTGTGGGCATATTTGCATTCGATATCTAAAATAGTTTCCTTCCTTCCCAAGGTGCAAACATTTTATTATCTCCGAGAGGTGAAATAATATTGTTGGTAGCACCAAATTTCCACTAATGTGTAAAGGTCTTAATCAGCCACAGCGAGGTGATGACGGTATTCTCACAGAACCCAGCAGCTCTCTGCCTTTAGATTACGACGAGTGTGCTGGGAGATTGCGACCTGTCTGCACCGTGTCTATTTCGGGGTTTATTCTGTGCTTTGTTTGGGTAGAATTGTGTCAGTAAGAGTACAGCAAACATAAATTCACACATGCACGCACACAAGGACCCACTGCACAAACACGCACTGAGCTTTTCTGATTTCCCCAAAGTCTGTGCTCGGGCTTTGCATTACTACCTCTGCCAGCTTCTCTCCTTATGCGTTTTCGCTTTGTTTAATGTTGTATTGGCTCTCCGCTTCTGTCCCTACTTTCTCTGCCCTCGCCTCCTTTCACTAAACCCTCCTCACTGCCTCACTCTCCACCCAGAGTGGGGGGAGGTGTTGACCAGATGGGAAGTGATGTTAAAGCACCGCGGTACACGGAGTGGGACCCGCTCCGTGCCATATCCCGTAATAGAAAGGAAATGAAGCCCCAGATAAGGGCTGCCACTGTCTCTTTGATAACCTTGAAATTATTAGCTGACTGAGTCACATACATGTGGTCTTGCTGAATTCACCCCGAGCTCAGCAGAGGGCCAACGTTTAGAAAAGGTCTTTCTGTTGAATGAGCACTCAGCATGATGATGACGGGACGGTCTTTTGCACAGGAATGTTCGTCTCCCTCTGCATCAGCGATGCAAGCACATGCACTGGTACACAATTTAGTCTTTAAGGTCCCATATTGTAGAAAGTGAGATTTGCATGTCTAATTTGAGTTTGAAGAAGGTCTAGGTGCTATATAAATACTGGTAAAGTATAAAAGGTAAAACCACGGAGAAACGCGTATATTCATAAAATGTGTCTTTGAAAAAGAGCCGCCAACGTTGTGACGTCACAGCTTTTCATTCACTCGTGTCGTGACACACCCGCTGATGCCCGACTGCCGGGGCGTAGATGCGGAAGACTGGAAACGACGACCAATCAGAGCAGACTGGGCTTTTTTCGAAATAGGGGGTCTAAAAGAGACCTGCGCTATTTTAGCAAAAATAATGTGTTTTCTTGAACATTAAAGCACTTCAACACGTTTTAGTACAAACCCTGAATACAAATAGTAACCTGAGAATGAACATGATGCGCATTCTATAAATCCAGATAAACATGGAAGAAAGGGCTCCATATTTGACTACGAAACCTCCTGGCAAAGTCTTTCATTTTAGAGGAGCAAACAGTGCAAACACAGGAACTCGTGCTCGGCATTGAATACTCTTCATGTTCCGATAATGAAATGGACAGAGGTGTACGCCGTCCAATTTAAAATGATCAACGTAATCCTGATATCTCTCTCTCTCTCTCGCTCTACTGTAAAAGTGAACACAAGTCTCCTGGACCACTGAATTATTCTCATGTTCTTATCGGGCTACGTCTGCGCTGGCGCTCACAGGACTGATTAACTGAGCAGCGGCTCAGAGCAGAGCTGCCAGAGCACATCACTCAAACATTTAAACCTAATTAGTGCTATACCATGCAAGGCACAGCGCTTCTTCATATAAATAAATAAAATGAAAATGAATGATAAAGACTCTTCATGCGGGAATTAGATATTCATGACTAATCCGAATGCGGGATGCTAATAATTCTCGTTGCGGTCCTTTGTGTCCTAACGGCCTGTTGGTTATTTAAAAATCACCTGACCTTTGTTCCGACTGCTGTTTGGTGAAAGCATCTCCCATGACGGGAATGTTTTGTTTTTTCTTCCACCTCAGAAAAACAAAACAGCTCAAGCCAACTAATCTTTGCTGCCAATTGACAATTCTCTTTTCATAATGCTATTCATATGCCCCCTTAGTGCTGTGCTCTGGCTAATGTAGCGCTTTTATTGTTTTTCATTGTGTGTGTGTGTGTGTGCGCGTGTGTGTGTTTTTCTTAGTGAGCATGTAGGATGCTTGTATCCTAACCACATTAGGGCGTATTTGTCTTGTGGGATCTGGTTTGCATTAGCTTTGAGTCTCATCCATCAGGACAAACAATGCATGAAGAAGTGAGTCGCGTGTTCTTTTATCAAAGTGGTAATGTTTCCGTAACCCTGTGAGGCCCATTTGGACACGTCGTGAGAGGGAAGCTTGCGCTAGAGAGGAAGACTAGCGCTACACCGTGCCTCACGTGTGTGTTTATGCGTGTACTTTTTAGCTGTTCTCAGGTTAGCATTAAGAATTAGGTACGGGATGAGGTTTTGTTTGGGGTTAGGGGAGGAACTGAATGTATTAACGGTCCTAATAAGTCTAAAAAAACGACGATTTGTAGGTGATTTGTAGCAAAAATAAAAGCACTTTCTTATAAAAAAAGAAAAAAAGAAAAAAGACGAACATTAACATTAATATTCTTAGACCAGCAGTGTTGGTGTTGCCTTGTGAACTAACTGTATATTGTTCTTCATCTATTGGCTCAGCAGGTTGAGGAGGGATGTGAGGTTCAGACAGGAAGTGGGTCTTTGTTCATTTCAATTAGTTAATTTAGGAGATACGTTTCAATGTTTACAATGGTCGCCATATCACCTGAGGCTTTGCTCCTCACGCCTGTGGTACACCAACACTGGTGATCACACTCTTTTCTGGTCTGTGTGGATATGAACAAAACGTTTGATCGATTCCTCCCGGACTTCTTTATTAGCTTTAATGAAACACCCGTGGAGGTGTGCAAAATAAATGTGTTCATACGAAAATGTTTGCGTGGAATTAAAAGACGACTCCGAGAACATCCAATAAGTGTCTTCATTATGTGTCCCTTGGGTCTGCTACAGGGATTTCCATCACATGCTGTTGGTTAGTTTTTCATCACTGTTCAGAAGTCCGGAAACAATTACAGACGGCAAATTGAATCAGAGGATGAATTTGAAGCAAAAGAAAATGTAAAACAAAGATTTAAGTGTTCAACTCCAACCTTAGGGGGGCGCTGTCGCACATAAAGGTCACTGTGGAGTGGAATGGAGCCGGTCTTGCAGTCAGCACAGCAGTTGGCAAAAGGTCACAGCAATTTTGGTTGTGTTTTGCTCAAATTGCTTAAGTTGTTCATATTTCTGCTGCGCATACAAAGCTGACATTGTGTCCCTTGAATCCATCTGAATGTAAATTGATTTCATTTTCAGATTCCCCCGGGGACTCGTCCTGAATGAATCCCAATGCTCCACAACAGCAATAAATGATGCCACAAAGATATCAAACATGGAGAGCGAGAACTGCGAATATGTTTCTGTCAGCAATTAGTTCAAAATCAAAACAAATTTGTGAAATGCCAAAGTTAATTAGTTTGAGATGTGGCAGTGGGAATGTGCCAAAAATGATAAAAAAAATTGCAAATAGACACATCGCGGTCACATGGCTGAAGGAAGAACAGCAAATAATCCTGGTGAATACAAAATCTTAAATGTCTCCTTGTTCCAACCGAATGGCCCTCCACAAAACACAACCGAGTGACCAAACACGACACCTATAATGTGTGTGGTATGAACAGCATAACGTGTATGCTATTGACAAAGCCATTAACCTCACATCTTCAGGCCTAAGTGCATGAAATGGAAAAGGTTTTCAATCTGAGAAGTCCAAGTAACCTGTTGAATGCATCTGCAGTAAAACTGAAGGAAGGGGAGGATAGAAATGGGAACTGCTTTACATGGTAATAACATTTTTTACCCCCGAAGAGCCATCGCCATTGGTTTTGATCACGCCGACTGTTTTTGAATCAAAGTGTTTTTTTTATGGGGTGGGGGGGGGGTGGGGTGGGGGGGTAAATTGATTGAAAATAATGCTGCGTTCGACTCAGTTTCCATAGAGGCGACAGGGGTTAAGGACTTGGAATGTGAGCGGGGGGTATTAGGGGGGAAGGTCTGGGGGGGGCGCTGCCGAGATTTGCTGCTGGATCGGGATCTCTACTTAAGCCGCATTGATTTTGACTGTCAAGCGGCATAATGCACAACAGACGTAAGCCAATATGTCAAGAGAAGTGCAGATTAGATTCAACAGCCTGGCCCAGCTGAATGAGTGCCACTTCCCCAAACTAGACAGGACACATTTGAATGCTATCTGTTGAAGGCAAAATCTGTTCCGCCATAATTCAGCCGGAATGATAGGGTAGTAGAGGTAAACTGGGTCGACTGGCATTGGGGACACATCTTTGGCAGAATTCAGTGTTTGTTCAGCCAAAGTGGATTAAATAAGCTTTAAAGATCTTTTTTTTCTCTTTTTTTTCCACGTTGGTCCAAAATAGTAAAATCTTTTAAATAAAATATTTTCGGAGAAACATCAACATACTTTCTCAAGAAAAACACATTGTTTGGTGCCATCACACTTGTGCCTCACAGACAAAGCAATTTCATTACAGCAGTTTGTGAACATATTCAACGGGGGGAGAGTGGTTTAGTCGACAGTAATCGTGAGGCTTTTACAGGATTTTGGAGGACTAAAACTCGTTACTGCACTCAAGGCGAGCTCTACCCGTCGCATATTCACACGAGCCGCACCTGAACGCAGCTATCTGGCATTTCCGCGCTCAGCTAATTATTCTGTGACTCCTGAAAATGGCAGGGGCAAATTAAAGAGGATGAAAGCAACCCCCCCCGACCAAATAAACAAACCCAGATGAAAGAAAAAAAAGTCAACCAGGGATCCATGTCAGTGTGTCAATTTCACATGCCCCCAAAACATACGCGCAAACACGGCGAAAGCCGAGTTGGGCGTGAACCCAGACTAAGTGGGTAATCGCCAGTGGTGATGGGAAGACACGCCCCCCTCCAATATAACAAACTCAGAAAATTAGCCTCTTCCAGTAATTGAAAGACATGTAATTGCAGTAGACGGCTGTTTGAACATGTCTCCACAGAGGCACATGTATTTTTAATGACAGGCTGTTAGTAACTACGCATGGCATGGCGTTTTACACATGGGCTGTAAACTTCTGGATTTCACTCACTCAATCACTTGCCTGGAGAACACTAGGTCTGTTGCTGACTTGCCTCTCAACTAGAGTTATCTCAAAGCACAGGCGCGCTCACTGGTAGCACATAATACCTCTGTTGCACGGTAACTATCCCTGTAGCTCCTCTGTGTTCACACAGAGCCTAGTTGCTGTGGCAAGATAAGAAAATCTGTAAAACATTCGGAACATTTGCAGACATTATCATATGTGCAACACATGAACACTTTGAAGAGAGGTGAATGTGTTGGCACTGTACTGTACACACGGTATTATCAAACGGGTGGGTCAAATCATGCAATGTGATATAATAAATCACATAACACCGCTATGACGTCTACTTCCTCTATACTTTCAGTATCATCCCGTGTGTTGTCATGGTTGCTTAGCGACGGGGTCAGGGGGGGGAGAGATCACTTGTGCCTACACGAAACAGGCTACAGACATCATGTATCAAAGTTAGCGGTTATAACCTGCCATAAAATGGAGACATTTAAGGTGAACTTTTATGGAGGAGTGGAATGAGCAGTGCCCGTCTCCGGAAAAACAACAACATGCAGCGCTTCGTACAGAGGAGGTTCAAAAATGTTGACCAGAATATGCAAGCAAGCACGAAGGCAGCAGAAACACACCAACCACAGCCTCCGCAGCACCATGATTCAGAAACTATCTGATGGTTCTTGACACGAGAGAGATTATAGTCGAAAGTGTGCAACCTCTCTCCAGAGTTATTGGCAACCAAACTCTGGGATCAGACAAAGTGGAGCAACATTCTTGCCGTGCAAAGCAACCCAGCTCCACCTAACAAATAAAGGCGAGCTAAGCACAGGCAGTTATCAAGTGGAATGTAGAAAGAATGTCAATAAAGAGCCAAATAATGACTGAAATAAAAAAAACAGCAGATGTAAATGAAGCATAATCAAATCTGGGATAAGAACGATTAAAAAAAACATTTTCATCTTTACATGAAAATATCTAGTTTGAAGTTAATCTGTTAATTTGTTCAAAACACAAAAGATTTGGCTTTTTTCTTTCTTAAAAAGATGTATTCATTTAATGGCAACCAATCTTTGCAAGGCAAAATAAATGTTTTAAACAAAACATTTAATTTTTTTACATAATTATTGCTTGAACTACATGATGATATGTTGCCAAAAGTCGCCTTAATTTCTTTAAGTCGATCCAACAGGACATTCTTTATCAGTGTATGTGCAGCCAGCCCATACTTTCCATTTGATATCAATATGTATGCATTAAAAACTATTCAAACTGGAATGTGTCTATAACTTTCATTATGACTTACTTGATGACCATTTTATAAAAGCAATAGCTCACTTCGGGCCGTGATATGTTGTGATTATATCACAGCTAAGAAGGTTGTTGTTCCACATCATTTTCATTCATATAGATACCTGATAGGTCACTATCCATCGCCTAAGGAGGTTGTGTTACCTCCTGAATGAGCATATGGCCCCCTGATGAAAGTATTGCAATAAATATATATTTGCAGTATTACCAACTGGGAGTTTGAGGTGGCATTCCAGCAAAAAAAAACTAGGCACACAATTCTGGAAACCCTGTATCATGCATCAACAAAAAAAGTCCAGACTAAGCACATTTCAATTGTTTTTACCCCACTTCAAATCTGGCCTGACAAAGTAAGGGGAACATTGAGGGAAAAACAAGCTGTGGAAGGTGTTCAAAGAACTCAGCATCAACCCCAATTTGTCATGTTGCTGTTGACTGAAATACGACCTTCACAGTACAAAAAGAATAATACATTGTTTCATATTTGTTTTCATATCTGCGGCTTGGAGAACCCTCACACACAGCATCTAATCCTAGCAATGTGATGCATACAAACTGGGTCGAAATATCCTGTCGCAGATGGTCATTAGATTGGAATGCTGAACTTCAATCTGAGTTTCAAATCCAAACCGGATGAAATTCTGCTACATATTAATAGAGGTCAAGCTGATATTGTATTAGCTGGCCATAAGGGCTTGCATCGGACGCTATGCAATACTTTATTAGGGAAATTAAGAAATGAACAATGAAGGCTCTGCCAAGACTGATGGATATCGATGACCTTGATGTCTCAGTATTAGATGTACATGATAGCAATGCATCAAAAGAACGACAGGTCTACGATAAAACCACCGTTTCCATTTCACGAGCAGGTTTTTCTAATAGATTGTGCTAATGTCTTGAGTGAGCGGTGCATTAGATCTGATGTTCATTGCTTGAGAAAGTCCTGTGATGAGATGAGGTCTTTGGCTTCTACTGTTGAACATTCCATCATGAATAAACTGTCTGAGTGGAACATATAGTATAATGGGTAGGGCTGGCGGGAAAAATTATTTATGTCTTTATTATTTGTAGAAATGATGCCCTTTGACAGAATACACTTATCGACATCGTAGGGGGAAGCGTGGGGATTGGAATAATTTTTGCAGACCACAAGCTAAGAGCGGACCTTGAGTCGATTACCGCCCACAGCTGACCACCAAGTCTGACCTGCCGGACCAAACAACGCGGAAAGCGGAGTTGAGGAGGAGATCCGAGATGGAAGCCAAGCTAACCCAGCTAGGACCGAAGGGTAGCTCACCAACCAGTCTGCTCCTGACTGATGTCCGGTTTGCAAGAACATTCAGGCTAACCTAGCAATGAGAGGTCGATGTCCCCATCTTTACAGAGCCCTGCCTCCACCGTGGCGTCCAGGATTAAGCTGCACTTGACTGGCGGGACCACAGGACAGAGCGTAGGACTACGGGGGGACGAGAAGGGGCGGACTCTGTTTACATCAACGATGCTTGGTGCTCGTCAATGATGCCTGCTGTTAAGATGTCGGCCATATTGCCCAAAGAATTGTTTTGTTGCTGCATTTTACAATACTCCTGATGCAAGTAAAAAAAGGAGCACAGGAATGCACTTCTTGCACTCTTTTTGTTCTGTGGTTTGTCATGTTTTTCGTGTGAAGCAAATGGGCTTTGACTGCATTCTGTTGCGTAACCCCGTGTCACATAATGACAATGAATTATCTTTGAATCCTTGAAGGAAGAGGAAACACTGACAAAACTTTGGGACTCAAATTAGCTCTAAATTAATTGAGCCCAGTAAAAAATAAATAAAAAAAGACTGCATCAGTGACAGGAGGTTGCAGTGGAGAAGAGTCCCAAGAAAGCTAATGGCACAGGATCCTGCATGTTCGCTGCTGATTGGCAGGTGGCTTCAGCTGACTGCCCATCTGCACCCTTGACATCACTCGCCAGGTTTTGCCGGCTTCAATAACGACATCAAAATTATCCGAGGAGTATAATAAAAAAGGCAGCATTTAATCGTGCCACTGAGAGAGAGAGAGAGAGAGAAGAACCTCGAGATTCAGGGGCAGTCTGGCCATCTGGAGGAGCGGGAGGTTTTAACGTTGGCCCGGCGCTGTGTGGGCCTGCAACACTGATTTTAAAAATAAATAAACAAATGTTACATTCTGTTTGATTCTGCATCAAACTGGCCAGCTGGCTTCTTACAAGTTTGTTGATGAGTGGCTGTAATGTAGCGATAAATTGATCAGATCTTGTGAATACAACCTGCTCTCACTAACTTCAGTACATTTGAGTTCACACACACGGAGGTCGATTTAGATGGTAGATTGTTTTGCATATGTCCATACTGGGGTCGGGGTTATCCGGTGCTCCGTCATGACTGGCTAGACTGGGTCAATTTACAGAGCTTTGTCTTTTTATTTGTCAACCAACTCAAAAGAGATAACATGAGGTTATTTATCCGTAACTCCTGTTCTCTGATATCACCTGTCAGCATTATGCTCAGAAGTCTCTGGGAGCAAGCCATCAAGGCAGAGCGCCTCGTCTCCCATAAAAAAGGGATTTGAAGCGAGGTCATTAACCATTCAAGATAAGCCCCCTTTATTTCAGTTTGTGAAAGGTGGGGGGCCACTGGTGAGACACCCATTCATGTTATCAGAGTACAGGGGCTACAAGATAACTAACCTAAAGTTCTCTAAAACAGTCATCTCAACGTCTCACAATGGGGCTGTACTGACTGCTCTATTGCTAGATAAGCTTATCTGAGCAACTGGCTGCCAACTCAGGTGGTTACATTTTTCCCAAAGAGCCAACACTCGGGACAGTGAGCCTGACAACGCTAAAAACAAAATTACAAAAGGAAAACTGCGAAGCCTAGCCGACTGCGGCCCTAAACTGGACCCAATATGTTGCATTGCTTTGATGAACGTGCACACAACTGATCTGTAGGTTGTAGCCCCTTTATTTTTTTTAAATGCGATATCAACGATGACCAAAACATAGTGGGGTTGTTAACAGATGGGCTCACCAAAGCTTAGACCATGACACAAACAGCTGAGACGAACTCCTAAAGTCTTCATATCAATACAATAAATACTAGAAAGTATACAGAATCTTTATTTCGAGTTGTGCAGCTGCAGTGATCTACATAGACGGAGCTAGCTAGTGGTGCTTACGTTTCTGCTACATACTTGGTGATCAGTAGAAGTAGTTCATTGTATTAGTTTTATTTAGCTAAGTAGCATGCTCTCAAACCCTAAAACTATGTGGTGAGAAGTAAACTTATTGACTAAACAATTAGCTATGTGCTAGCATATGTTGACCAAATAGTTTGCTCTATTGATGTGTTATGCTAGGCCCAAAACTAGATAATAAAGAGAGACTGAGAGGAAATTGAAGTTGAATTAGAAGTAATTCAAGTAAAAACAAGTGGTGATGAACCATGGCGACTGCCTATTGTTCCAACAATTGTTCCTCATAGCCCGAAAAAGGTCCCATCGAAGCCCATTTGTTCGACGGCACTTTTATCCCAAAAACGTACACCAATTGTTTTCTGAAGACCCATTACTCATTACCCATTACTTAAAATACACACTCCCTGCAACAAACAGAATCCTATGGCTGATTATTATGCATAATAACTTCATCAGACCGTCACAATATTTTTTCCTACCGTGGCGAAGGCCTGCCCGCACTACTCTTCCTCTGATTGGCTAGTCCTCATTGCCTTTGTGGATTGTGTTGGATAATTACCCATGTTCTTCAGTTTGGGCATTTGTTTTGGGGGTAACAGGCTACTGGACAAATGGGCTTTTGGTCGAATTGGACTCTTGAGGTTTCAGATTAAAGGGCCGTCGGATCAAAGGCAAAGCCCCCGAACCACAGCGGGAGAAGTGACAATCCAAAAATATACTTTGCTCAATATTGAAGGCAACAGCCCAGTTGACTCAACATTTTCCCCTCCCTGCTGATTCTGTTATTCATAGCTACTTACACTGAGTGCAGCAGAATCATCTTCACACATCACCAGCTCACAAACAGCCAACAGTGCAAGCATTGCACAGTCCTCCCGAGGAACATCAGAAGAGAGAAGTACAACAAGTCGACAGCTATTCCAACCAGTTTTTGTGGTATTCATCACTGTAGCTGCTTACTCTCTCAGTCTTTTTCTCCTTTATCATCCAATTTCATTTCCTATTGTTCCCTCCATTATCTCTGCAATCTGTTCCATTGCTTCTTCTCTCTATCATGCTTAGTACCTCTCGTTGACTCTTTGAGTCTGTTTTTATCCTCCCCATACCACCAGTGTTCTGAATAATTTAGAGGTTACACGTCTACAGTTGCAGTGCTCCCTAATGATATAGTGCTGATTGAAATATCACTGCAATTGTGAGGTGGGAAATATCAGGGCTCCAGGCTTCCAGGAGCCATGGAAATGTTAACCGTGCTAGTATTAGAGGGATGCGTAAGAAGCTCACCCAATGATTCCTCTTTAAATATTGGAACGTACCATTTTGTTCACATGTAGAACTGACTTTTATACTAAAGTGAGTCTTCACATTAAACTCAAATACCATCTAAATGTCATAAATGCAGTTTTTGCTGCCCGTCTACCTAGCCAGCTTTCGACAAGGCTGATTCTCATTTGTGTTTTCCTCCCTGTCAAATTAAACTACAAATCCAATTTAATAAGGCTTCCGCTGTATCTTACATGGCACATAAAGCATGGAGGACCACTATAAATGACTAATTTCAGTGACGAAAACTTTGCTTCTCAGACGTAAACTGCTACGCTATTAAAAAGATGAAAGGCATAGGGGGAAGGATCACATGGCTCCTTGCACTTTTTAATTATGGCCCAAATTCAATTACTTTGCAACCTCATATTTTACAGAGTCACAGGAAATTGCTCCAATCGAGTGACAGCAGTTGTGATTAAAACATGTTCACTGGGTAACATAAAATGCTGCTGTTGGAGCTTTGAGCTCACAGGAAATGGATGATGGCTCATGACAACAGGGAACAGTTATGCTCCCCTGACTAATCCATCGTGTGTCAATAGGCCACATCAAATGTTAGATATGTGATTTACATGTGAAAAATAAAGCTCAGTTAGTTCCACTGCTACCAGACCGAGTGCTGGGCACTGCACTGCAGACGTCTTAATAACAGGTACTTGCAGGCCCTTGTGATTTAGACTGTTGCAGCTGACATTGAGAAAAACAAAGACCCACACGGGACAAGACCGAGACACAGTTAACAACCAAGAGAGCACAGAGCCTAAAAACATTAGAACAAGACCGAGACCCCTCAGAACAATTTGATATTGGTGGTTCCAAATCGTTTTGGGTTTGTGATTTGTGGCCCTTTGCAATCACCCAGCACCAGTTGCAACCAGCATAGCTTAGTCAGTGGCCTAACTGCATCAAACTATACGTGGCAGTAGTTACCGTGGCAGGGAAGGGGGTTCCATAGCATATAGAGCAATAAAGGGAGCCTTGCACCGCTGTTCATGTCCACTATGAAACTTAACTTAACCTAAACCACGATCTTTTCCTGAACTTAACCAACTAAATTTGTTGCTGAAACAAGTTGTTTCCTGTGAAGAATAATTTGAAAAGACGAACATGCACGTAACAAGCGGAAAATGACACGTTCAAAACTGATGCTGGAGGGGTACCAAGAGCATCCTAGTTTAAAGCATAGGGCTACTGTCTAAGCTGCCATATTTGGTAGTGAGAATGTGTTTAGAAAGTCCTGCGTTCTATTACGGCCTCCTCTTCTGTTAATCATGCCGTGACCCTTTAGATTTAACCTGCGCAACATTGTTGGGAACCACTGACGTATCTTACAGGGAAAAATGAATAAACAGATATTGGTCTATGTACACGATGTGAGTCTGTGGAAGAATATCTGCAGAAATCACTAAAAAACATTCTTTAAAATGTTATTTGAATTCGCAGAATTTACCAATTTCTTCATTGCTGTCAAATAAAATACACATGGGACAGGAAATAAAATACACATGGGACGGGAAATAAAATACACGTGGGACGGGAAATAAAATACACGTGGGACGGGAAATAAAATACACGTGGGACGGGAAATAAAATACACGTGGGACGGGAAATAAAATACACATGGGACGGGAAATAAAATACACATGGGACAGGAAATAAAATACACATGGGACAGGAAATAAAATACACATGGGACAGGAAATAAAATACACATGGGACGGGATGGGCCTCTGATTTCTGAATCGCCAGGTGGCCCCTCCAGTGTGTCTTTGGTGATGATATTCTTTGTTGAATGTGTTTACCAGGATTTGGATTATTGACTTTTGTTTAGAACCTTAATGCATGAGCATTTAAAGATGACGAAAGAAGAGTGGGGTTTTAAGTAGGTTGAAGGCATGCAGCTACACTGTGGTAACTGCACTGCATTTCCATGCATGTTCATGTTCTCTTTATACTGGGGCTCAAATTATTCAGCTTTTTTCACTTAACTTAAAATGCTTAACTGTGTATTAAAAGAGAATATGTGAGCAGTATTTACTTGAAGACCATAGCCCTGGGGTTATGTAAAATAAAATTTCCCCCATGTTTGAATAGGAAGCACAGGGGAATGGGTGTTTGGCGGAGAGCTTGGAAAGCGGACATCATGGTGAATGTGATAGGATTTTTTATTTTTCGTTGCTGGTTAAAAAAAATTAGTACTAGTAAGGACTTTAAGTAGTAGTGTATCATAGTGTTAAAAAGGAGGCTATGTTTCTGCCATGTATCTATAGCTTTAAAAGAGGCTATGACCTTAGTTTAATGTGCTTTGTTTGAGCTTTTCCACACACACCATGCGAACTGGCATGGAAAATATTTTTTTCTCTTTCATTTATATTATTGATATTCATTGAGTTTAGAATATTTACATGATTTTAATTAATGCATGTTTAGTTTTAGTTATTATGTGAAACAAAGAAAAGTTCATTTAATTAAAAGAAAATAGTTTCTCTGTAAAATAAATATATATGACCCGTATTCATTGTCAATATTATTTGAAAAATAGAGGAAACTTTCTTTGTATTATCTTATCAACAAAATTATGTAATCACCAGGGATTTTAAGATAAAAATATTTGTTTTATGATAATAAAATAGTTGACACATCTAACTGAAACTTGCAGACATGGGTCAAAAATGCCCTGCCAGGGTGAAAGTCAACAGTATATTATTTTATTCTAAACAGAGACAAAACTTAATCATGCTGGTGTCATAATGTATTGTTTTGAATATGTTCTGGTTTCTTTACTCCTCTATGACAGTAAACTGGATATCACTGAGTGGTGTACAAAACAAGACTCCTGAGGACGTCATCTCAGCCTCTGGAACACTAATTGACATTTTTTTCAAAATGTTGTGACATTTGATAGACCAAACAATGATAGATAAACAAAATCATTCAGTCGGGTCACTTTTGACCAATGTTGTGCATCTGAACTTTAAAGAAGGAAAGACTTTGGTAATAGGTTGCAAAGTGATGGAGACAGCATGCAATATGTATGACATGGACATATAATAAAAGCTGGCATGCAGTATTAATTAAAAATTTCAAATCTGTATTCTTAAATGGGTCGTGTAGCCGTTTTGAATCTGCTATGCACGGATGAAGAACATATTATGAGAGCAATTAAAACGTCTTATATGAGTCGTGCAACAGTAAATAATTTCTGGTTTCTAATTAAGTAAAAAGGCAAACGGAATGCATTAAAAAACAGGATGAAAAAAGCTTTAAAAAAAAAGAAACTGAAGCCAGTTCCATATCTAAAGAAAGAAACAGAATGGTGGAAGGAGTGTTGAATCCTTCGTTACAGCTTGATTGAACATTGTTCGACGGGAAAGTGAAGATCAATTAAGCTGCAATCGTGTACAAATACAAGATCGACATGCTTCTTGCTCCTGTGAGTGTAACTTTATGTTTTATGCGCAAAACCCCATTAAAGTTTTCCATTGGATAACGACTGAGCGGTTCCACCAAGATCTTCTCATGCATGTCATGAAAAATACAATTAATCACACTAAGTGTAAAGACTCTCTCCCTCCCAGAACTCAACTATTTTGCGGTTATTACTACATTTAGAGCTCACTTTTTGTGACGCACAAATAAAACTAATTTAAGTTGTGCCAGTGGAATGACACACTTCGCCCGCGACCACTCGAGCTTGCCATGGCAGGGAGTGCCTTTCTGTAATGCGGACAGCGCAGCGCAATTTAAGTGTCCAGAAATATCCTCGCTTCACTGCTTACACAGATTGCATCTTGACAAAGATGCTATAGGTCCATTGGTGGATGTGACTACACATACACGGCTCCAAAATCCCTTTAATGAATGAAATCTTTGTCCGTCTGAAAAAGTTCCATCCATGACACGGTTTACACGCACATTAAATTGTGTTTTTGTGAGACATGGACACTCAAGGCTCACGAGGAAAAGAGATGCGCTGCCCACTCTGAATCTATTTGAAAGACAATGTGCCCCGCAGGGATGTTCTGTCCCGAACAAAGAGCCCAGCTATGTCCACCCTCCTTAAGCAGAGACGCCTTTGCTGGCTTGGGTCACGTGCACCATTTGAAGGATGACAGAATCCCCAAAGACCGTCTTTATGGAAAGGGTCGATTGGGGGAAAAAGGCCCTCAGGGCGGCCACAGCAATGCTACAAAGACAGAGGCACCACCAAAGTGGGCAACTAAGAGCGCTTATCCCTGAGATATAAAACAGTAGATGTGATGTGATGGAAAATATGGCGGCCATCTTTCTTGGGTCCAGTTTAAACTTGCTGTAAATGGAACCTATGGTGAAAGAGGCTCATGTTGTTCTTTACAATCCTCGTATTTTTATATACACCAATGCTGTTTTTTATTCAAGATAATAAGCATAGGATATCTGTCTAGAATGAATAATAAAAAAAAAATTGATCCTGGTCGTATTTTGATTATTATAGCTCCAAGAGAACAGTCGTAATTGTGTATTTATATTGCAGACACTACTTACATTTATTTTTATTTCAATATCTTTTAAGCATTAATCCTAAATACATCTGTATTATGGCATGTAGAGAGGCAATTACAATCAGACACAAGAGAGAAACACACCTATTGTAATGCATTAATATATGAATGTCATAAATTTAGTTTGTTTTGATGATGAGACCAGAGGTTGAAGAGTCTTGCTAACTGTACATGAGGAGTTGCTTTTAGCTGATAAAGTAAGTTCTGCTGAAGGTTAATGCCTTCAGCAGAACTCATGGTGGACTTGCAACGTTTGTCTTTCACTTTGAGCACAAGGTCACATCATTAACTTTACATTGATGATACCGAGAAATACTTTACTGTACACTTCGTTGGCATGGAATCAGCTGCTTGGCGGTCAACTGTAATGTTGATAACTTTGTTATAACGTTAACATTAAAAAATGATACCTTTGAGCCATGTGTGCTGGTTATAACCGTTTGCTATTAGTGGACACTGCAAACAATACCCAGGTAAGATGGTTATACCATGAGGTTATTACACAATGTTGCATCTACTGTTTTATATTTATGGCTGATCCAATGGTCCCACCGCACTTCAGGATGCCTACTACTACTAAAATATATTTTTCGCGTGGCCTAGCCAATAACACTCGTAAAGTCTTCAATAAGTTATATCATTTTGTTATTTTTCCACCATTCGAACTGGCTTGTAGAATGATACGAACAAAATCTTTTGGTTTATTAAATCTGAAGGCAGGAGAACCAGTGTGTTTGTTCCAATTACAGCCTCTAATTCGAGGGATGCGCTGCATATAACCAAAACAGGGCCCAATTACGCTCACCTCATGTGGATACCATGATTCAATTTTGTGCAAATAGGGGCTGCTTGCTCGATGACGCACACACAACAATTGCGGTCGTCTGCCCTCTGGCCAAACAACTGGAGCCTGAAGTATCTTAGATACCCTTGTGGCTGTGATGAAAAATTGGCAGAGCATCCTACTTACATGGAACTGGTTTTATGTTATTACTGTACAGACACCATATTCTGTGTCTAAGCTCTGACCTTGTTGCTCCCTGCAGCGTACAGTAAAGCTCCGCACGGTGGTCACAGAGTGCCACTCTGTCACAGAATGACATTATCAGACTTTACCCTTGGGAAAAACTCAGAACCAGAGTAGTTGGATTCAGACCAACGACCAATAAAGGTGGTGGAAAATGTATTCACATAAGAATTTGAATTCTTATCTCTTACGATACCAAAAAAACGATTTACATATTCTGAAAATTAATCATTTTTTTCAGTTTTGTAAATGACTAATGGTTATGGTTTTCTCCTCACTAAACAAATGCTACAAAAAAACAACAGCTTTGTGCTGCAAACTCAGTGCAATCATCATACATCATTATAGCTGCTATTAATTATGCCATAGAGGAGGAAAAATCTTTGCAGCAGTACGGGGTGCATAACTAAAAGTAAGTAAGTCGTTAGTCACATGACTCACATGTGGTCGTCACATACATCGTCAAGTATGTTGTCAATCACGCTCTTTTAAACCCGAGTAAGTGGTTTTGTTCCCGAGGACCTTTATTTTGAAAAGCCATATGACGAGAGGTGAAAATCTGAAGCCAGCACGGTAAGTTAGAGCGTCATCGTATGAAGCTCAGTGCCGCTGACTAAGCTGCGTTGTTTGACGCGTTGGTGTGAGAATGCGTTGGGAGCATTGCATTTGACCTCTTGAACTCACTGCCTTCATTTTGCTAAACAGGTAGCCCAGTGTAGCTCCAGTAAGACACCCATTCATATCGGATAATTGTTATTTAGATGTGGTGCCAATACAGAATATTTTCTAGAGCAAAAAGTAAGGGAACTGGGGGAGGTCTATAGTAAATTGGCGTGTGTCCTGTTTCTGCCAACAGTCAACAACATCCTATCCAACATGTCTGTTAGCCACAATGACATTGTTTAAGTAGCTACGCTCTACCTGTTTTTTGCAGAATAATCCAATATCAACCATCTGCTCGGTGATTCTCTCGTTGCATTTCTGTGTCGGGACACAGCCCAAATAATTGCTTGAATTTAACGTTATCAAAATGACAACCAAACAAAATAATTATTTATACATATATGCCATATTCTTATCTTTTATTCAGCTACAAAGTTATTTGTAACTGCACATATGATTACCCGGTGCATCTTTATCTTCCGAATTAAAACTGTTGGTGCACATCACTGCACACGGAAAATGTGTTGACGCGGCTCTAGAAATGTGAATTTATATTTTTTTTAAAAAGAAAAGAAAAGGGCCATCATCTTCTGTGCTGCATATGCTTCATATTTCTGGCTGCCACGTATTTGCACTTCCACAAAACCTGGTTCTCAACTTGGGTGAAGCCACAAGAGTAAAATTGGACAAGTAAACCGGAATGTACTTCCGTAATTACACTGCAAAAGTATCATGTGGAAAAGAAATCACAACTAAGGACACTTTTGGGAATCATGCTGTGTAGTTTGACAACGAAGGAAACCCATGAAGGATTACAATTACATGGGTTGTATTGCAGATTTTCTCAAAACAACTCCTCATAGATCGTTTCAGGTGTTGTTCATTGCATGTACATTTTCTTAATGCGTTACTTTACCAGCAATTCTGCAGGGCACTGTAAAAAATGCTTTTGGTAATGACATCGGAATGAAACGAACTGTGCGGAATAAATAGACTGGGGATTGGTTATTATTTCATTACCCTCCTACAGAAGGTTCTGTGTGGTAAAACAAATTTAATTACTGACTTCAGCAGGGTTGCTCAGTCCCACAGACATGTTTTGGTCTGTGCCGAGCGGAGTTCCACAATAGCATTGTTCAGTCTCGTTTTCATCACAGAGAGAGGATGGAAAAGGGATTTGATTTCAAACAGAAAGGGGTAAAATTGTTCTGATTCTATTAATCCTTGAAGAATTAAAGTAACATATACAATTTTCAAAATGCACAAGTTATTGGTAATAACGGTATTTACAGGTGAGAGAATGACAGAGGAAACGATGTGGTTAATAACTCAGAATGTTCTGAGGAGAGCTGAAAAAGAGCAGTTACAAAGCGCTGGATTTTCTTTTGCGTGTCTGACGTAATCCCTCCTGTGAATAGCTATCGTGAGCACCGCCTCCGCTGTGTTCCATCAAATCAGCCCTTGTGTCTGAACCCTCTGCCATTCAAACAGAACGGAAGCGTATTCAGATACAGCAGAACTGGGCCAGGGTGACTGACATGTAGCGCAGTGAAAGCAAAAACCTCTCTGTGAATCGGCAGTAGATACGCGTTGCCATGAAAACTTTATGTAACCAGGGGGAAGATGAATAACTCCATTTCCCCGTAGCCTTTGTCATTACAAATACGGGCTCCACAGTTTACCGTCTCTCTAATTTGCCCATAGTGTTTGCAAGACTAGAGAGAATCTAAGTTTAACTCCTGCATCCCAGAAAGGCCAAAATGTAGACCCTGTTGTCTTTCCTTGTCATTGATGTGCGTGCATGCATACGATTTGTGATCCATGCATAGAATTTAATGATGAGAAATGGGAAACCTCCTCAGGGCTTACAAGGTTAACAATATTTCCATTCAAAAAGACCATTCATCTTCTTTCTCGTTTTCGAAACACGTCCCCCGTTTGAGACTTGTGTAGATCCAGGAGGAACAATGTTGGTAAAAAGGATTGTTCATGCGAGAAAGGGAAAATGCGGTGCAGGTTGCTGAATTGTTTCCGTTATTAAAATGCACAGGAGAGATAGAGGTCTAACCTTCCTGCTGAGTGCAAAAATTATCCTGCAGAGTTTTCATTAATTCTTTCAGGGGCTGAAAATGTGTTTGTTGCGCCTTCTAATTGCTCTTTCCCCTCCCAATGTTATAGCAATGTGATACTAAGTCACCGGAGTGTCCCTTCAATGACACGTATTTGCCCAATTCCATCCCCGCAGCCTCTACCTAGGTTTGCACATTTGCATGGAGGGTCAGCCAAGTGGCATCCCAAACCAATTAGCGGGGAGGGGAAGTGGGCTGTAAAAACCCTACAACAGTGCGTTTACGTCTATGCTGACTTAACAGGCTGCCCTTACTGACCCCGAGCAACGCCGTCTTGTGTTCATCATGTAAGATGGAATTGTAAAAATCCATTTGCACTCAAACTAAGATAAATGTTTAATATTGTCATTTAGATATTAACAACTTAAAGGTTACATCGTATTTAGGGTCAAACCCTTGTCTAGTCTAGAAAACGGTAGACGTGTTCATTTGATTATGGTATATTTACAGGGACTATTGCAAAAACAGAACTTTCAAAAGAAACTTCTATTTTTCTGCATCCGCTTAGGTTGGAGCTTCCCAAAGCTGCTGATACAAAACCATAGTTACGAAAAGTTACACCAGTTCCCGTTTCCTTTGGAGAGGGAATTTTGTTCCGAAAGCTTGCCTCTGTGTTCCTGCCCTACCCCTAAAGAAGGGTGCTATATTCAGCAGAGAGTGTGACTTCAAACATGGAAATTCATGGATTGCCTGAGAGTTGAAAACATTTCTTGAAAGTCTGAACCTCTTTCAATGAAAGATGGTCCATACTGTTAATTATCACGTCAATGGTATGCAATTATAAGCTGTGTCTGTCACGGGATTCAAAAACTATCTTTAGCTGGCAATGCTGCCCCTTTTTGCCAGGTTCAATCTGGGTTCAATCGAGGTCATGGTTAAATCGCTTGGTGGGCACCAGAAAAAAATCACATGGCTCTCCTCAGAGACCGCGCTCCACACTGGGCTGCTTTATATTCAACCCCAGTGCTGAGGGAACACTCAAGCATAGTTTAGCGGTAAGGACGTGATACCCATAAAACACGCTCGGTCCCAGGGATGATTTATCAACCGGCTCCCTCTCTGCCGCTGCCAGCAGTAGATTACATGTCAAAAGTGGCACAGCGAGCCGATATTTCAGCCAATAAGCACGGGCGGAGGGGGAGCAGGGCTCGTCTCGGGAGTGACATTGCGTGGTCTCGCTGAGAGATTGGGCTCGGACTGACCCCTGATCCTATTGTTCTTAAGAGTGATGGCTGACCATAAACCTGCTTGACATCATTGAGATGAAATGTAGCAACAGGGGAGGCAAAACAGATTACAAACAAGGGGTATAAAATACTCAGAATGGAATCTTCTCAAAGCCTGAGCACATAATTGCAGAGATGGTCTCCAACTTGTTGTACAGTTAGTGAGCCAATGGCAAAATATAAACAAAAAATATATATATGAATGTCATACTGTACAAATCATTGCAGAAATAGACTGAATGGAACACTATTTTGTTCCTAGGTTCAGTATAAGTATTCAGATTGGGGATTCCTCCAACACAGAATGTATCAATGAAATACATCAATGAAAGGCATTGGACCATGTCAGGAATGAAGCTGAGCCCCCCTTTGACCTGGATCAAAGGGAATCCCCTTTGCACACAAACTAATATCAACTAAACACAAATGCCCTTTCGATGTTGCCCAGAAACCGGAGCTTCGTCTCGCCCCTCGGCGTCTGATAGTGAGGCACCCCTTAGCGTCTTTGTGAGACACGCCGCGATTTCAGGTGACTACAATTTTAACCCAGCCGAAACTTACAAAGTGGTTTTGTTATCTAAAGCGAAGCAAGTCACCATGTGTTTACTCCTACTGTAGTGGAGCGTCACAGTTTGAAGCGGTGGGCTACCCGGTGTGTAAGAAAGTGACGCCCAAGGGTCCTGACCTAAAATACTCCCAGTGTATTATGAGTTGTATGATTTCACGTTTAGAATCGTCTGTGTCTTCCATCCTCTTGGCGTGTGAAAGGCTGTTTCAGTCGAAGCTGAAGAAAATGTTAATTGTTGCAAACAGCACTTTTCGGGGCACGCTAATAAAAAATTATAAAAGTCCAAGGGCGGCCCCTACAGCGCTTTACTTGGCTCTTCTGTGGGAGGAGTTGTTTATTCTGTTCTCCTGTGGAAATCTTTCGGCTTGTCACTTACCATCAAAGTGGGGAGGCGGGGAGGCGGGAGGGGGGGAGGGGGGTTCTCCTCGCACAAATGATCTCCCAGAGCCAGTGCTGACTCATGCATTTGATGTGTAGTGACAAGGCTGCAGTTACAGTATTTCTTCTGCTCCCTGAAGCTCTCATGGATATCCCTTGCAGCCTGTCACTTCGCATTGAGGGAGGTGGGACCGGCGGCCATGTGGTCTTCATAAACCTCTGCCGCATGTGTATTGAAAACGTTGCAGACGGAGCAGTCCAACAGGTGGCACATTTGGATGTGCCGTCATCGACTTGATTTTTATATTAGCAGACTGTGCTCTTGTTTCAAACGATTGTTCTGCCAACATCACTACGCTGTCACTTTATCATAATCTTTTTTTCAATGCCCCGCGTTCCCAAAGGCCATCAGTACAATGAAATCATCATCTGTCATTGCCAGTCTTTGAAATGTTTGACAAAGAAATTCTGCACGGAAATATATATATGCTTCCCTGACCACATCAAGCAGTGAAAAAAAACAAAAGGTGATGGATTCTAAATGTGGCACAGGCGCTCAATGCAATTCAAACTACAAAAGCGGCAATAGTTCAAACATCTTTGTACTGGTTAAAAGATCAAAAAATCAAAGGGATCATCTCATGCCCTTGAGGCAAAGGATGAATGCACTGGTAAACCATTTCAGGAGCTAAAACCAAAAATTGTTGAACACGGAAACACCATTAAAGGATAAATCCTATGTTTTGCTTCATATTTAATTTAGCGTAATGCTCCAGTATCATAATTAAAAATACAATAAGAGAGATGGGAGCTTTAAAAAAAATATGTTCTTAAGGAGGGAAGCTTTGTTACCAGAATACTTTGAGTCCTTTTGGTCTAAATGTGGATCTCGACGAGGACCATTCATCTGAATCAAAGGCTTTTACTGTATACTATAATATTTTATTGATATTTATATTTCATTTAGCTGACGCTTTTATCCAAAGAGACTTACAATGAGTGCATTTATCATAGACTGATGACAGGAGCTACCATTGAATCCAGATATATTGAATCCAGATATATTGAATCCAGATATTTATATCTATAAATATCTATATATCTATAAATATCTATATATCTATCTATATAGATATATCTATATATCTATATAGATATATATCTGGATTCAATGGATTATCATACTGGAACTCCACCTGCTCCCCTTTTTATTGAGTTCAGCAACGTTTTAATGCGCAAGCTCAACGGGGCTCAAGCCTGATGGACCAAGGAAATGTAAAAGGGCCCATGAGGGTTCTGGAGAAAAAAGTAAAATAAAGTTTACGGGTAGAATAAAAAGGGTGGTTTTACTCCAACTGACAGAGAGATCAGCCTCTCTCCCGCGGGCCATACCCGGTCCTTTGGCTGTCGCTGACTGGCCCGCGGCACGTCAATGGGAAATTAGGAATAAAACGTAAAGAAGTGTACATCATGCACATTATACAGCTGCATTGCTTTTATTTTGAAGGCGACTGCTGCTGTTTTTTTTCTCAATTGACGTACGTTGGTATGTTGGTGAGTGTGGGCGATCAGCAGCATCACTGCGATGTGTTGAACTGAGTTTACAGGAGATGTGAGTTAGCTGTCAGCCCTAAAAAATGTATTAAAAGATTGATACAGAGAGTGTAGAGTTTTTTACAAAACATGGACTTCTAAGTATTTATTTGCTGAAGTCGAAGGTAAAGCCGTGTGCTTAGTTTGTGGAAAACAGGTCGAAGTGTTTAAGGATTACAATGTGAATCGCCATTACGAGACAAAACATGCGGAGCAACACAACAATGCTCATTTTTGGTTCAGAAGATGTTGTTTCTCTTTGGATCTACCTCCATGTAAACAAACATTCTCCATGATAAAGTTTAACAAATACAGATACAGATCCTCTCTCACTGACGATCACGGTCAGCTGTCCTTCTCATATCCACCTCAGACATTATACCTTCTCATATCCACCTCAGACATTCTACCTTCTAATATCCCCCTCAGACATTCTACCTTCTCATATCCACCTCAGACATTCTACCTTCTCATATCCACCTCAGACATTCTACCTTCTCATATCCCCCTCAGACATTCTACCTTCTCATATCCCCCTCAGACATTCTACCTTCTCATATCCCCCTCAGACATTCTACCTTCTCATATCCCCCTCAGACATTCTACCTTCTCATATCCACCTCAGACATTCTACCTACCTCAGACATTCTACCTTCTCATATCCACCTCAGACATTCTACCTTCTCATATCCACCTCAGACATTCTACCTTCTCATATCCCCCTCAGACATTCAGCCTGACTTCAGAGCTTCGTTCAAGCCAACAGAGACAAGAGTTCTCACACTGAACTGAAAAACAGAAAATTAAGTAATTGGATTACAAAATTTGATTGCAGAAACTTGATCCCTGTCAGTGTTTTATTATATATGGATATTTAATATGTATATTTGTTTGGATCATCATTCCTGCTGCAGATATTTAAGGTGGAGCTTATTTTAACTCCTTTATACACTGTTTTTCAGTTTGGGAAGTCAGGAAGGGTTTAAAAAAATGTTTCTTTAAAATTGTAATGTGCAAAGTAACTCATAACTAAAGCTGTCAGACAAATGTAGTGGAGTAAAAAGTACAATATTTCCCTCGGAGATGTAGTGGAGCGGAAGTACAAAGTTGAATGAAATGGAAATACTCAAGTAAAGTACCTTGAATTTGTACTTAAGTACAGTACTTAAGTAATTATACTTGGTTCGATTCCACCACTGATAATAAATTCACTCTTACCACTCGCAGCTTATCAAAACCATACAATTTACTGCTTTTTATAAAGAGGTTGAATAATATTGAGCAGGATTGAGTTCAGTCTATTGGTCCGGCCCTCCACAACAGTCCTTGTTTCTCATGTGGCCCCTTCGGAAAAATAGTTGCCCACCCCTGTTCTACATCGACACTCTCTCTTGAATATTGGCCAAAAGTGAGCTGGCTGGTGCCTTTTGGTGAGGCAATTTCTGTATTGTATATGAATTCTTCAACGTGGGCTTATGATGATAAGTTTGTGCTGGTTGGTCGGGGGAGTGTGGGAGGCCGTTGCAAAAGACAAAGTTTAATGTGGCCTTGATTGCGTTACATAACACTGTGCTTATTCACAGCATATCATTGGACCTTTCTTCAGCACTTTAAATTTGAATTCCTAGTTTTTAATTGAAAATTACCATAATGTGTAGTGCTTGAATTAAATAAGTAAGAAAGTAAGTAGCGGCAAAAAGTTGGTGGCAGTTATCTGACATTGCAATGTTCTTGAGAATCATTAAACTCAAATTTATAGTGTCCATTAATCTATTTGCAACTCAGAATGTGATTTTAAAACGTATTAAATATAATATTCATATTTTACACTTTCACATGACACCCACAACACCTGAAATACAGTCTTTTCATATATTCTAAATATTTAATTTGCATGTTCCTCCAAACATCCCCAAAAAAACTCGATAATGGCACTTCAAACGACCTGAAAAATAAGGCATTGATTTGACACATTTATACCATATATTTATGGAGCCATCAGACTAATGTGTTTCAGCATAAGCCTTCATTCAGACTGCTAATGGAGCCCGTTTGTTGTTTTTGGCAGAGCACCAGGCCGCAAGGTCATCCAGAGGGCCCTTTACCCGCCATAAATCCGTCATCATGTGGAGGATCCCACTTCTCATACAGCATTAACAATATTATACACTGACTTAACTTCGTGTGGTTATTACGTGTATTAACAAAAGGAACAATGCCCAGAAGCAAATTTGCAATTTGTCTTCTTCGCTCATACCACAACAGGTCTCAGGAATTAGTTTATCAATGCCACCAGAGAACACTCTGATCATGACAATCTCCTCCTGTAGTGTAATTCAGTTGTCTGGCTTTCAACCAAACGGCAATATTATGTGAAACTGTGCATATTAAAAGCAACCTTTCATGTCACTTTAACTCTAATGTCAATCCCTAGACACACGCGGAT
Source organism: Ophiodon elongatus (assembly GCA_016806645.1). Taxonomy (NCBI): domain Eukaryota; kingdom Metazoa; phylum Chordata; class Actinopteri; order Perciformes; family Hexagrammidae; genus Ophiodon; species Ophiodon elongatus. The sequence goes on from JACSYO010001494.1 coordinate 1,757,771, forward strand.
TTGATTGCCATCTGAAGATTCTGTCAGAGCTCTCATTGTTCTGAGACACTTTCGGGATACTTGGTGAGAAATATTGTCAGATGCGGTTTCAGTGGTGAAAAGAGGCTCTGAAGAGTACACAGTGCCTCCACATGGCATTGAGATGGATAGTGTGAACACAGGAAACTTATTATGTTTCTCATCCCTCCCACCAATGCCATAAAGCTAAGCTGTTGTTGTTTTAGTTTTTTTCCTGCAAGGGCACCCTGCAACCTACTGTTTGTCATACACATAACCTCTGTTACAAAAAAAACGACTCTAAAATATGGTTTCTTGGAGTGAATTCAGGTTTCTTGGTATTCTCCTGCCATCAACATTCTTGCCGTCATTATTCTCGAAGCACTCGCCTCTGTCTGTACGCGGTTTCCTCATCAATGCACCAGATCGGCTGCTCGGAGCCCGTCACGGCCGGGTGATCCGCCAGGATCCATCACTGACCGTCCGCCTCGCTCCTCAGTCTTTCTATTGCTCAGCCCCCCCCCAGCTTTATCTTGCTATCTATCTCTCCATCTCTCCATCTTTCGCACATCTCTTCAATGTCTTTCCCACGAAATACCCAGAATTCTGTGCTGCTGTGCAGCCGGCAGCGGTGTAATCCAGTCCAGGTTACATCAACACCACAATCAATCTCGCAGCCCGTCCTGCCGCCTCTCACTCTCCCGAAGAGCGACTGACGCACGAGCCGTCAGCTTACTGTCATTCACCCAAACTCCTGCAGACGCGCAAAGGTCTGCAAGCACACTAACGGCTGAGAACGAATTATTTTTATTCTAATGCAGAGATTAAAAAAAGAAAAATAGCTGGGTTTATTTCCTCGTAAGCCATTAAGATAGTGGCTAATGGAGCTGTGCTTAGACAGGCTATTACATGTGAATATTGATGAAAAACAATGTCAAAGTGAGCTGATAAGGCACTTAATAAACCGAAAGCTTTTTTAATAGCACAATGGTATTTACAGTATCTTTAATACCTGCAGTCAAGCTATGCAGGAGGATGAGATTCCACAAGCAAATCCCCATAATGACACCCTGATGAACAGTCATCGGGGTGTTGCATGAGCCAGAGCTCTGCTTTCAGAGCTGGGATGCTGCATTATTGATTGGAGAAGCCGACTGTCTAAATTGAAGACAAACAGCTTTGTAACTAAGTCTGAATGGAGACATAATTAGACTCTGAATGCTCGTTTTTAACAGAAATAATGCATAAATTCATGGGATTTAAACAGTGTGTGCATATCAATGAGGAATCAAAGTAGACAAGATTCTCGTTGAGCACCGCGGTACCAAGCTGCTCGTGAATGAACTGATGCTGCAGGCCTCAGTAGAGGTTTAGACTTTGTCACATTTGCATGAATGCAAACACGGACGTTTGTGATGAAACTAACGACCAACACAAGTCCGAATGTTCCAACTTACCGTCGCTGCAAGTTTGAACGCATTTAGTCGGGTGAGACCGGTTCGCTGCATTGCCACATTCGACAGAAAAGACTAAATTGGTGCCATGTGCACAGTGATTGTAAGATTCAAATGAAAGTAGAGACCTGTGGATGATTTTATATGCAGCTGCTAAAATCTACTCACATGGTAATTAATGAAGAATATTTCACAGCAATGTCATGGCACGGCTTACTTCAATTCAACTTTGTTTTCCTCAGACACATGCGTCCATATAAAGTAAAAAATAAGAGCAAGTATGTCTCCTGAATGATTGATTTTAATTTACCCCATTGTGCAGCCAAGAGCCTTTATACTTCTGCTTCAGTGGGAGTATCAAACTGAATTAATATTGCATGGTATTGTGGAATATGAATGTTAAGTACAATGACTTGAATTTTAAAACTGGTTCGCCATCAGCCAGAGCTTTTGTGTTGGACATGCATCGCTAAGGATGCAACGGGCCCCTGAACAGAGCTTTTACGGGCTGCTCGGTGGCATTGTGCGATGCCGAGATACTTCACCATCTTAGTCTGTCAATTATGGGCACACAAGTTCAGTTCTCCACCACACTTCAAATGGTCTTTGTCATTTGCATGAAGATGTGGTGCAGAGTACACAATGAGGAGAGAATACAAAGCGCTCAAATTTCAAATTGAAAGTATCTGTGTTATATTCTCTTGCTGAAAACCTTTTGGAAAAACAGAAAACCATGCTTCAGGGTGCACTTCAGCTGAATACAAACCAGACTGTACTCTACCCTTAGCTAGGAATAGTAAATAAAGTATATCACATCACTCCAGTTCTGAGGTCTTTGCACTGGCTTCCTGTCCAACAAAGAATTTACTTTAAAATCCTGCTGTTGGTTTGTAAAGCACTGAATGGTTAGGGCCTATGTACATTTCTGATCTGCTGCTACCTTATGAACCATCCCGACCCCTGAGGTCATCTGGAACTGGTCTACTTTCTGTTCCAAGAGTCGGAACTAAACATGGAGAAGCAGCGTTCAGTTTTTCTACTCCACACACATATATATATATATACCACATATCTGGAACAAAGTCCCTGAAAGCTGCAGGTTTGCTGAGAGCCTCAGAGACCTTCAGAGACCCTCAGCTCCTTTAAATCCAGATTGAAGACTCTTGCTGTTGCCTTTAATTAAACCAGATTTAAGGATATTAATCAACTTCTGAATTTCACTACTGTATTTTATTTTCTTAAACCGCACTGCAACTTTTATTCTATTTTAAGCTTTTTAATGTTTTACTGTATTCGTTAAATGAATGTTCTTAATTGTTGTTAATTGTTTTGTATTATGTTTTGAGGCTTTTAATGGTTTTATGTGAAGCACCTTGAATTGCCTTGTTGTTGAACTGTGCTATACAAATAAACTTGCCTTGCCTTGCCTATATTGGTAAGAAGTACTGATTTTAAATAACTCAACGTGGCTCTTGTATATTCCAAGAGGTCTTCTACTGACCCAAAGGTGTTTGCGATTCAGCGTTCAGGACCAATATCTGCTCCTCACCTCTTTGGGGCACACTAAACTTCAAAGCTGGTTTACAGAAAATAAACTGCCTGCAGTGTGTGTTGTGGATCATAGTATAGATACAGCACAGCTATTTCCCACAGTGGAAGACAGATGTCTGAAAGGCAGATCGAAAAAAAATTATATGATTTATAACTTATTTTCCTTCCCCCGAAAGTCCCACCTTATGAACTCAGTCTTTTTACTGTATAAGTCACTGACCATGTGCTGATCCATTATGTTCCAGCCACAAGGGTTGGGGGTGGGGGGTTCGCCAAGATGCCATGATTGCTCTGCACCGTTGCACAACGGCCATGAAATACCCCGCTGTTTAAAAGCAACAGTTGCAGCTTCGCAGTGTTCCTTCAGGAAGTTCCCGTGTGACCTTAAAGAGTGATAACGCCTTCAAAATACTGCACAACAAATTTAAAGAGCACTCATCTGGAGCACACAGCAAGGCGCTATTAGGATCCCTTTTATTCTTGGAGCTATAAGGAGCGACAGCGTTCATTCACACCAACCCCGGCTGCATTGGCTCATCTTTTGAAAAAACAGTCTCACGTTTGATTTCATTTTTCCATCAGAGTATTAATCAACATGTGCATGGATAACAACTCTTTGCCATTAGTATCAGGATCATTTTTAACCGAGTGTTTTTTTCCTACTCGATATCGTTCTCATTCTCAGGGTGTCTGACACACAAGTCATCCATTAATGTCTGTATGAGGCGCACCAGGCTTTCAGCTCACTAAAATGTGAACTCATCCGAGACATTATTAGACGCTCATAGAAAATGCTCTGGGAGTGTGATGACTTCGTATGAAGACCAAAGAAACCCACAAAGGGTGGATGCTTTCATATGACCACAGCACTTTCAACCAGGAGGCCGGTGTTTGTGTCGCAAAGTGTTGTTGAGTTATTTTTAATTTACGTGTTTTCTGCACCAGCACGTTGGTTACATTTTACTTAGTCTACATATTCATTTTAAACCCAACCATAACGCTTTTCCCAAACCTTACTTGGCGGTTTTGTTACCTCAACCAAAGTAAGTGTTTGTGATTGTCTGGCGACCTGTCTTGGGTGTACCCTGCTTCTCGCCCAGTGCCCTGAATAGTATAAGCAGTTATCAATAATGGATGGATTGATGGTTATTTTGGGTCATTCTATAACTATCCACAAGTGGATTAAAGTGGTTTAATCCGATTATTGCATCTTTAAATCTTTTTGATGAGATAATCCTGGTGAGCTGTAGTGCAGTCTATGTGTTGCTTTCAAACTCTTTATTGTTGGTGGGTTTGTTTTTTATCGGTAATGCCGTTCTGTTCTTTCGTTAATAGTACCACTAGCAGTCACTAAAGTCAGAAATGTGACATTTTGAAATCCAACACATTGGGGCTTTGATAATTGATGACAATAGTACAATGTGAATTGTTTCCTTTCCAATTATTCCTCTTTCTCTGAGTGCTAAAATAGAAGTAGTGCATTACTGAGTGAGGGTTCTAATAGTTAGGCTCATTCTGGGCTGCTCACTCCAAAATTAATTGGTATAGAGGCGGTGGTGTTTTAGCTTAATTTCAATATATCAGAGCCTGACATGAATGGGTGCAATATGCAGCTGTATAGCACTCATGTTAACTTATTCATCTTACAAAATTAAAACACGTCATACAACTCTTCTGCACCAAAATGATGAATGATGTAAAAAGGTGATTTTAATGTAAAAGTTTTTCTGGTTATAGATATTTTTCTAAAAGTTTTAAATTTTTGTTGGAACAAAGGATAAGGGGATATTGAGAATAGTATATGTGAAGAAAAATATGACTGTAACGTTGTATATACATGGTGTCTATGGTGGTATATCAATCACATGATCAGTGGGTTGTATATGAGGAAACCGGACTGTGGTGGCGGGGCATGGTTTCGCTCAGCTGCGGAGTGGGGGAGGAGGACGACGGAGTAGTGGTCAGGGAACGGGGCCGGGAAACGCACGGGGTAACACTCGTTGTGTTACACGGACAAAGCCTTGGGCACCACCCTGATGAGGGCAAGATGGACGAACACGTCAAAACAAATATACTAGAGACGGGTTGTGTCTCAGTGTCTGATACTGACACATCGATGCACTCTTTATTGTCTGTATTGTCTGCTGGCTTTCAACCAACTCCAATGTAAATAGACAATATATTGGACAGTCAGAGCAACTGAGACCGTACAACAAGCGAGAAGGTAGGGTGGATGGTTTAGTGGCTCAAAGAACCACTGGAGTTTAACCGAGGAAACCGCTGTTCGTTTATATATCATGGCCAGAAACTGACGGGCTGTACCTGACACGTCCAAAACTAATGTCATGGCCACCCAGATCGTCATGGTTTGAAGCTCAGAGCCACTGGCCATAATTGACGAGTTGGGAGTGGAAACGTGTTGCTGTGCAAAGTGTTTTAACTTTTGTTGGCCACGTGAAGCTCGAACTGGTCAGCGCCACACGGTGAGTACGCTCACAAAGTTAAGTTACTTCATTTATTTTACATATCTCAAAGAAAAAACACACTGAAGTAACTGGGTGTTAACAAATAGTGTGGTAAATAGAGCTGGATTGGAGCAGAATTTAATTTCACTTAAAATAAATATTTAATAAGGGATGAAAAAAAGTAAAGTTCAGTTGAGAAAGTGAGATTCTGGGTGGGTTCAGATGAAGCCTGTGTGTAGGAATCCCTGAGTTATATGATAAATCTTACAAGAAAGAGAAATACATATTTGATGTGTGTAAATCTTGTATAGTGTAGTACATCTAAATTTCTCATGACAAACTAGCCCCCCCTGTATAATTTACCTTTGAACTCATATAGTAGACACGCTGCATACAGAGCATCTTGAGGACGATGTGAGGAATGTGAGCAACTTCTTTCTCTCTGAAAATGGGTGAGCGAGACAGCGGTGATGGACGTTGCTGTGCTGTTGCGGGCTCACCTTGACGAGAAGGTAATCCTTTCACACGGGGACGCACGCGGCCACGCACCAGCACACACACCCGTTGCTGTGAGTCTGTAAAGGTCTCAAGCGAGCGAATGCAGCTGGACGTGATGTTAATAATGGTTGACATGAACAGCCCATTCTGCGCCATTCACAATATCCAGTGAAGTTTGTGAGTCACATTCAGACCTCTGAGAACAATGTTGAAACTGCAGATTGCAAGGAGTCAGAACAAGTCATTGCACTGAGAATTCACTGAGCATTGTCATTGAATATGGGGATTGTAATGGCCCATGGAAGAGGAAGAGATGTTGGTTCATAATACCTGGAGAAGATATTTCTAGAGCACTGATAAATATATTAAACCCCCCTGGAGCAGTATTAGTGATGGAGTGCCCGTCAAAAGTGTTAAGCCTGCAATGACTGATTTTCCATAAAAATACGCCAAAGCTCGGAATATAATTCCGATACAAAAGGATAGTTACGGTCTATGATTATGATTGGATGAACGGTGTTCCCTATAAACACACAGCTGTGACCTTCGTACAATAGTATCCAATTATGAATGTGAATTTTGATTTACTGGGCGGGCTGAAATTGGAAATGGACGGGATAGAGATAGAGACACGATAAATTGTATAAATCTGTTGTAAAACTATATATACATATGCACATATATACAGTGTATAGCCTGACTCAAGTGTGGTTGTGTGGCAGTCTGTCTCACTGACAGTAATTGTTACTGAACTGCATTTTAATTTGGACAGTAAACTGATTGCTAAATGATTTATAATTGGTATGAAATAAACAATGAAAAGAATCTGCAGTTAAATTTCTGAGTCGCTGTGAATGTTTCTGCTCATGTCAGCTGTATCAGATTTTATACGCCATGCAGATGGTCTTTTTTATTCCTACTCATCTCTGATTTGCAGCCTCAAGGCATATTGGAAAATTTGCTGATGGCCAATGCTAGGCCTATAACCGTATCCATTTGCAGGAAGGATAACAATATGAGTGTGTGTGTAAAACCACAAGTTTATTTTATGAATGAACATTTCTCTGATACTCATCGTGTGAATGTAGAATGCATCAGATGGAAATCAGTGGGAAGCAGACAAGGCGACTGTCTTTGCAGTTACTAGGGCTTAATGTTTTACACACAATTAGTGAGAATGTGGTCGCAAGGACTCCGATGCAACTGGACAAGACAAAATAATTCACACAGCAAACAACAAACTGTCCAATAGCAAATGCTTCCTTCTGCTGCCGGATAACGCAGAGAATGATGTTTTTCGCTTTAAAGATAGTTAACTGGCAAAAAGTGTGGCGGCTCGACCTTTCGAATCCGACCAAAGCTTGAAAGTTTCACCAATGATGATCCCAGGCATGCGTCTCTGCCTGAATGCTGAGCAAGCTTCAAAGGAGCATTTGATGAGTTACAAAGACATCCGCCAAGGGAGACATTCAGTTGCCAAGTGTTGCTCAGAGGACAGGTGCATCTGCTTCGCTGAAGCGATGTGCAAGTAAACAAAGCAATGACAAAAAGAGTCGAGGGAGGGACGGAACACCAGGAATGAACACGGTGGGTATAAAAGGGACAGTGAGGTTGTGCGTGTGGCATCCTGTGGTTCTGTAGAATGAAATGATCACCGGGGGGAGGGGAAGAAAAATGTATGTTCATTGAGGTGCAGCTGTGGCCAAGGTTTTAACAGTGTGGGAGACAGGTCCCTGGCCATTTCACACAACACTGGACTTTCTTTAGCGAGTCTTGACAAGTGAGCAACGGTCAAAAATACAGGGAGCAGCGCTGCTTTGAAAGGGGTCAGCGTGTGAGGACTCCAACAAGACGACTGTAAGATGGCAGGCCACTGGGGTGATGGATGAAATAGGGCCAAAACAGATTGGAGGACTGGAGGTGCATCATGTGTGATCCCAAAGGAACTCCCGAGACTCTCCGGACTACACAAATGGTCAGTGAAAGGTCTCTTGGTTCGAGTAATGAATGCAGAGAGAAAGATTAGGATTCCCTCGCCGGGGGTTCTGGCGACAGAGGCTTTTGGCTGACCAGACCTGTCGGCGCCTAATGATGAAAAAAAGGTGGCAGGTGGGTGCGTGCAAATTGCACATGATGAGGTTTCCCGTCTCTTGAAATGTCTCCGTCAGAGGAATTACACGTCCCAGTAATCCAATTGAGGTAGCCACGAAGACAACTGAGAAAAAACAGTATTTACCGCAGGAGTCATTACGTGTCAGAGGCTGCAGAGAGGTCCATTTATCTTGTGTAAGGCAGCACCTCGCGCTGATATTTAGACTCCTGCTACTACCAATCAACTTAAGCTACGTTAAGACTGCAGGCAAATCAGATTTGTTTCTCAAATCAGATCTCGAAGACGGACTGGCGGCATTTGCAAGTGATCATATTGGATTTGTGTGTGCAGACATCACCAATCTCTCTGCATGGGTTGCCGTGGTGATGATATGTGCGTCAGATAGATAGATAGATAGATAGATAGATAGATAGATACTTCATTAATCCCGCAAGGGAACTTTTTTTCGCTACAGCAGCATTCAGCTACGCCGGTGACGCCAACAGACTCTCACTACCAACTCATTAAATACCGATACCTGGTCAGTGGCTCAGCAACACTTCAGAAAACGACCCTCTGGGGCGTAGCCCTCTAACGTAATGTCAGTTTCCACTTGTTACATGCATAGTGCCTTTTCAAATGAAACTTCCAACATAGGTTTACTTAGTTTTTAGGTTTACTTGTGCAACAAAACTTCTTAAATGATGCTCAGGAAAAGATCACGGGTTGGTTGAAATATGTACGTTTGTTACATAACTGCCGTTAGTTAAGTACGTAAGTTACGCAACAAAAGTATGGCAAAACAGTTAACTTTGACTTGGTTTTACTCAGAACATGAACAGCGGTCTCCTGGGTGAAAGTACTGAGTTTGTTTGACTCCTCAACCTCCCTTCCCACCTGTCCTACAAAGACTTTCTCACTCTTTGTACTACGGCAGTTGCTCCGACCGTCTAATAATGGGTTTACAGTGGAGTTAGTTGATAGCTCATGCAGATGCTAAGGGGTGCCTCGGTGCGTCTGTATCAGACATTGAGGGGCACTGACCAAGCCTCTGGGTTTGATGATATGGGCGTGAGAACGGGTTGGTGACGCAACTCTGAGAACTAGAGGGCCATCATTTTGCCTCCGGCACAATTGCGTTGTCAAGTCGCGGTTCAGACCTCGTCCGTCCCTACAGACAGGCTGGTGTACTTTGTGGTGTTTCATGCTGCAGTCGTGGCAATTTATTTTGGCGTCCGTACACAAATTGTTGTTCTTCTCCATGTTGTCTTCTTTGCCGCTTTCCAAAATCGATCTAGATGCAATCTGGATTAACAAAAAAGAGAGTAGGGCTGGCAGTCTGAACAGCCCATCTTCAGATTGGAAGACTGCCTGCTTTATGGTTGCTTTCAAATCAGAAGATCGAGTCTTTATGTTATGGTGTCCTCGGGCAATGTGCGTGCATGTGAATAATTTGAGAGTGCTTATGGGCAGGTAGCCTCTGCCATCAGTCTCTGAACGTGTGAATGTAGTGTACTTTTGAGTGGTCGGAAGACGAGAAAAACGCTATACAAACGCAAGTCCCTTTACCATGCCATGATCTTGTTTCAGATCGAACTACAGACAAAGCTTGCTATTCCACGATGCAGTAGACGCTTGCTGTGAAGGTGCAATAAGGATTCACATTGACTCACAACCCCTACCCAGTGTTAAGAAAAAGAAAAAGAAAGTATTTGCTTGGGTTCAAGCTCCTTCTTAAGGATTGATCCTGTGAGCCTGTGGCACACTGTGTTTTGAGACCAGTCCTTTTAAAGGTAGTATGCATCCAAGGGCCAAAAGGTAAACACCGTTGTGACTGGGGTATTTTCAGGAGGACAGGAGGTGAATTCAAAATGAAATTGTCTTCCTTCAGGTTTGCTTTTTCCAGGCCCACTCAATTCCTGTCTGGCTACATGTTTTCATTTAAATACTTACTTTTGGTTTTGCTTTCAGACTGTCTTGGTGAAATGCGATTTGTTTTATGTGCCGTAATGCTTCTTAACAATGTGGCTCTCATTAGATCCAGAACAATATGTGTGTCGGCTCACATCATGTGCTCTCTCCTTGTAATTTATTTTTCCGTACCTACTTTGGTATCGCATTGCATTTGATTTGACAGAGCAATTGAAAACAGCTGTTTCTGCTGAGAAGTTGTCAGCCAACAGCGGCCGGTACACAAACACAAAGAAAATTGAGTTCAGCGTCAGGCGATATGTTCGGATTTAACAAGGTGTATGTGTTCCAATTCTTTCTCTACACCTTTCCCTGTAGTTATCAGGGAGAATTCGTGTAATAAATTGTGCTATCAAAGGAGTTGCCATGCTTTCATCTTCAAAAAAACAGGCCCCTCGGGGCTGATAGGTGAAGGAGGGTTAACGTGAATACAGGGGGAGGTCTGCAAGTGCGCGTAGTGGGGGTGCATACAGTAATTGTGTCGAAGAGGGCAATAGGATGCTGAGGAGAAGATGCAGCAGGGAGGGAGAGGAGGCTTATGTAAGGGCCACGTGAGAACGAGGAGCAGCATGGTTCATCCGAGAGCAAGTGCGAACCTTACCGCTGCCAGAGACTTTCCTATTGAACTCAGCAATAAATAAGCCACTGGTTTCATCATAAGAAAATAGAAGTCGTTCCACAGACCCTCTTCAAATCGCTAATCCTCAAAGACTCATATTTCCTTCCTTTCGACTGTAGATGCATTCGCGCAAGATCACATGAGAATAGCAGGACGACACGAAAATCCGCCTCGCCAGGTTCAAGTAATGCGTTGCGTGCGGACCAATGGGCGCCCCGTGAGGAGCGAACGGCAGCTAAGGGCGTAGCTTTGGTGCGACTTCGAGAGTCGACCGTTGGTTCGAAAAAAAAAATGGCGGCTCCTAAAGAGGTTAGTGTGGATGCAAAAAAAAAAGAAAACGACACTGAAGACTTTCCTTGATGGAAAATATGTTTTCGCTCTTCTCCCGACTGGCTTCGGCAAGAGATTGATTGACTAATGGTTCGTCCAATCACCTGCCCTTTCCCAAACAGTTTCCAATGACGACTTCTCAGATGGTCCTGTGTTATAAACCATCTAGCGCGCGTCAGGTTACAGTTAATCAGATGTTTGTTCAATCCTTGACCCAAAGATTGAAATAATAGCTGTTGACGAAAAATGGTTTGAATGTAATCATCAGTACAAATGTACCAGGGAAACAAGCTGGGTCGAGGTTGTTCTTTGCTTTGTAGCAGACGCTCCGATTTATATTCGCAGCCGACATTAGATGGCCTTGAAGCTCACCATCTGTGTGGGAGCATCACTCATGCGACAGTCTGGTTTTATTGAGCAATCCACATCAAAGAAACACAGAAGTGGGATGATATTTCTTCACTCCGAAATTGTAACGGTTCCTACGAACCCCCAGCTGAAGGGTGTTATGATAATGTGGCACTTTACTCTGGAAAGCTGTCGTAATTATTGGGAATTGACATAGAGGCGGAAAGTTCTTTGTTGTTGACGTGGAGGAAAAGTACCCGACTGGAAGCGAGTAGAGGGTCTTCTCAGTCGTGTGTATCCACTGGAACACACTCATAGCATTCGAGGGTGGGTATCACACAGACGGCAGCGAGAGAGAGAAGGAAACCACACACACACACACACACACACACACACACACACACACACACACACACACACACACACACACCCCACCCCACCCCACCCTTGTCTCCCTGTTACTTGCACTTTCATGTGCGGCTACCAAGCATGAAAACATGCATTAGTTGGCACAATTGACTGAATATGGGCAATATTTTCCCAATGTATCATCATTATTATCATTTATCTTAATTATTGTACATGTACCAATGAAGATATAAAAACATGTTTTCATTGCTTTGCTTCTGCCAAAGATATTTAATTTAAATAAATATTGTATGAAAGTCTGATATCTAGCATTTCATCATTTAAGACATTAGTCGCTAATCAGACATTCTTTGTGGTGGAAAATCACATCAAGAGCACTAATGATAGTTTGAAACCAACAATGACAAATGATTACCATAAAATGCAAATTGTTTTGAATGGCAGCACATTTTGTACAATGAACTGCAGTGGTGCAGGATAATTACCAAGCCTGATCAGATTTGGGCTTCTGACAGGCGTGTTTGATATGACGCAGTTCTGCAAACAAGATAAGGTTGTCATTTTGACGGGTGCGACCAGGACTGCCGAACAAACTGTGCCGCTCTTCTGAAGCATGTTGTCAATCAGCTCCAGCGCCCTCAAAATACTATATATGTCAAGCAGCTCTCTCCTGTTCACGCCGTTATCTGCCTCTTGGAATGACAAAATGGACTTTCTCCTGCATGGAGGTGTTATGGTTGTGAAGAATTTGCAAGATATCTTTTCGTCAAAAAAACAAAAAATCAAATGAATGCTGTGATAGGTTTTTTTCTTTCAGCCAGACACACTTGGTGGGTTATTTTCTGAATTTGATGGATTATCAATATGTATTCAACACTTGTGGGTCACTTGTTGACATTTGCAAAGTCAGTGGGATCTCTCATTGACACAAGACAAGTTATTTCGAGGCTCCCGTAGAGATCTAGAATCAACCCTGACATACATACTAGTTCATTACAGCCGCAATAAAAAATGTTTTCCAAACAAATTGACTATGGTTTGTGTTGAAATAATATTATAGCAATATAATGTAAGAACCATGACAACCGGAAATAACTAAAAACTGCCCTCAGCTTTCTTTATGTATCGTCATGTATGAAATGTAACAACGTTTCGTAAACAAGCCAACGTTCGTTTTTTGGTTTCCCATGTGACACGAACAGCAGTCTCCTGGGTGAAAGTCCTGAGTTTGTTGGACCAGTTCATCCACCACCTTGCCCAACCTTACTGGACTTTCTCGATTTGTATACTCTTTATTATACCGCGTAACTTTCCGTTCCACGTAACTCTCAACAACAGTCACAAAATTGACTATGTCACTCTGACCCAATGAGAAAACACTTTGTTAATTGGTCTAGTTATTATAATAATGCCCTTGTTGGCTTGCTGGTGCCTTACATGCAATAAAATGTATTTTATGTCAAGGCCCTTCAACATGTCACCCAATTGCATCACTTAATTCTTTGCATTCCTCCGTCTGGTTTCTTCTCGTCGTGCCTGTGTTCCATTATCAGTCTAGGCGACGCAGCATGCCGTGCATCGAAACTAAATGCCGTTTCTGCTGCTCCCAGGTCATCAAACCACGCCAGGCTCAGCACTGATTGAGGCTAATTCATGTAATGGAGCGCTGATGAGCAGCTGGATTTCTTTTTAATACACTATTAATTACCAAAGGGCTATTATGTATCAGGGCCTCATCTCCAATTGCTGATTTCAAGTGATCATTAAAATAGCTTCAATTGTAAAACCCTCACACATTCCACAGCGCTATCCATATATCTGAGGAGACCAACATAAAAATGTGATGTTTTCATTAATTATAGCCATGCCAGTTTGCTTGTAGACAGAGCTCCAAGGCCAGCAATTACGTAAGTGTGTGGGAACCTGTTTCAGCAACCCATCGCAGTGATGTGCTGGAACTGCTCAGAAGGTATTCACTATAACTGTTTCTTCTGCGTAAATAACTGGGCTCGGCCCAAAAAAAAAAAAGAGGCCACATCTGTCTTAGAACCAAGGTGGCCATGTGAGAGCTTGGGTGTAAACAAACGGTCTGCCAATTCTTCAACCGCAAAGCCAAAAACTACAAGCCTATTCACCGTGATTCCCTTTGTCGAGCCTCGACAGTATTCTGTATGATAAACAACCTCAAGAGCCGAAGGGTACGTTGAAACAGAAACCAACTACCTCAAACTTAAGCTTTGAGTAAGAAAATGAAAAAAAAAATGAAAATAAAGCAGGACATTTAAGTCCAATAGACTTCTTCACGGTTTGCATCCATTACCCTTTCTAATTAAACATGGATTCATCGTCTACTGTTAAGGGAATTATTTATTGGAAGTTAGTCACTAGCAGTAATTGCATCCCCTTGTGTTATCTCTGACCCCGGTAGTATGGAAAATAAAGCAATTTAAAGTGACACACCACAGGGAGACATCATCATCCTATTATATATGGAAACATGCTGTCTTATTAACATACCACATTAAAATCTTTCAACTTTATGGAGACATGAGGTAAACACAGCCAGCTTTTCTTTAGGTGGAGGGGCATTATTAAATTAAATTAAAAAAAGGTGACTAACTGCCGGTTTATTGTGGCTCCGGAGAAAAAGCTCATTTAAGCCTCAGGATGGGTTGTCTGAACTTTGCTTTGATTTCGTGAACACCAGCAGCTCTCGAACCGTGTTTCATAATCGCAACTCCTCTTTCAGATTTTCGTTCCTGTGAAATATTTAAACACAATGTACTCCTCAAATGTATCCCCCGGACACACTGTTCTTGCACATGTTTGTACAGTGTGTAATTTTGTCTACATGGCTTCAGAGGCATTGAGAGACATGGCATCATTTTAAGCTAGAATGGTCCTTTTTTTCCTTTTTGTGTTTTTTCTTGATGTAAACGGTTTCTGGAGTGACTCGGACATTGTTTCTGAGAAGAAGAAAATGCTGCTACACTTTCTTCGACTGCCACAAACCAAATTCCCTTTTCCTCCATTTAACTGAGGCCGTGTGAGGCTGATTACTGTACATGGTTTAACTTTGACACCTGTGCATCGCATATTTCTGAAATTTGAATTCTAATATTTTGGCAATTTCTGCCATCAAAGGTTTTTAAGCTATACATGAAATAGAATGATGAACTGAAAATAGGGACATATATTAGATTTACAGTACCACTCCACAGTCCTACGGCCCGTCTTGAATGAATGAGTTTGACTGTAAATGAACATTGTAACCAAATTACATCTGTTCTCTTTCTGTTAGAGACTGTGTGGTGCCATTTACATACTAACTGGGGCATTTCATCAACGTGCTGAAGGAAGAGCTACTTCATGCTCAAAGAATAATTAGTTGACACTTATCACTTTGATCCACTTGTACGGATCTAATCTGGCGCAGAAAGGAACGACTCCCTTCCACAAGGGTGGCTGGTGTCTATCTCAGTTGCATCGACTGTAATAACCTCAGATGCTGGAATACCAGATTAGATCGCTCTTTGATCCCTTTACTTTGTTCAAAGTCAGTTGGAGGGAAACCGAGCAAGTGTGCACAGATTTGCAGCAACTACAGAATTAGTTTCATCAGGGAAAAATAACTGATTCTGTTCTGCTGAAGAAGAAAAAAAGACAGAGTTGCATCTGTTTAAAAACCAAGATATTTATATCAAAGAGACACAGTACAAGGCATCAGTCTTTTATAAGAGTCCTTTGCGGGGAAAAGAAAAAAAGAACGCCCCGTATTAATAAACTTGCAATCCTGCCATTGCCTTGTCTGTCACAAATAATCATGATGAATACAGAGTGTTGCAGGAATCATGTATTTTTGTCGGCCAACCCTGGACGTTACCATTGCACTGGTTCCTTCATAAAAAAACGAATATTTCCATTGGATTTTGGAATATTGCAGAAAATTCGCTCTGTGGCAAACACAAGTTCACGATATTTACACGTTCTGTTCAGATAATCTTTACAAATGAACACCACTTTTATGATTTTTGAAGCGTGAATGCAATCGCCAGAAGTACACCGCTAACGTTAGACTATAAACAAACTACACCGCGGTCGCAAAAATAAGTCCCCTTACTCAAATGTTGGCGTGGCATTGTTTTGTTTTAGCAATCATTATGAGCCTGCATTCTGAAATTCTACAGTGAATGAAAGATACCAGGAGATATTGGGTTCGGGGTTCCTCCACCAAGAAATCGTGAAGATTTTTTAATTAAAACTTTGCAAAAGAAAGTCACGGTACGCCAAAGAGTAAAATGTAGAGGTGCAGGTACTGCGTACCAGCGAGTACTGGCCCACATGTTAGCAAAGGTTCAAAAATCACAAGAAGGGTCTCTAATGATATATTTCATATTGTAGAATAAAAGATTTGAATCTCTTATGCTTGACTTATTTCAGGTATCTAACCAAAAATCATAAACACTGACTGCGAGACAAGGGAACTGGAAGTGCAAAAATGCTGACTAATTCCTGGGTTTTAGGAATCATTTCAGCAGCACTCAATACAACAAATAAAGCATGCAGTGGATCATTTTTGTCAAAAGATTTTTGTCAAATCTTTGCAGTAATGTCTCTCTGCACTGTCTCCAGTCGGAGATTTGAGGAGGGATGAGAGGGGAAGCCACCCACCTTCCGTGTCAGCAACATGACTAAAATGCATGCCTCTCGTTATCCTGCTATCCAAACTCTCCATCCCCTAGCAGCAGAGAGAGAGTGCAGAGACAGAGGGGCTGTTTGCTTTAGTACGGTAGTCTATTCTGCCTTCTGACTTCTTTTTCTGGCCCTGGCCATAGCTCTGTGCGTGATAAATCCACGGCGCTGTCCGTGGTGCTGAAGTATAGCAGATTTATTTGAAATGCTTCTTGGATCTATAATATTCTCAACGACATAGCTAGGAGGGTATTAAAAAATGCATTAGACAACGAGAGAGTTTCACCTTATATGGGTGGAATATGATAGGAAGTAGAGGAAAACAGATGAATCCACGCTCAAACTTTGCTACCATTTCATGTCCTCACTCTTCGATCCATGTTTTCGCTTTCTCTTCAGCAAAAGTAGCGCTCATGTTTTAGCTTTGAAGCGCATTACTAAACTACGTGACCATGCATGAGGTGAGATATATACTCTGATTATTGCTAAAATAGTGTTAGTCCGAATCATCTCATACAATCATACAAACCGTTTCATCAAATCAATGTCTTAATTTTTCTATTGGTAACTGCTTAATGGAAAAAAACAACTGTACCTATAGAGTATTTTTTTGTCTTAAAATGTAAAGCACTTTGAGTTTATGTGTAATTAAATGTCCTAAATGAATAAAATGTATATTCTTCTTCACACAGGCCCGGCACTAGACATCTTTGATTGGGGGTGAGCAGAAAGATGTAGGTTGGTCACCAATGACTAGTGTTACCATAAGTGTTCTTTAGGACTGTAAGTTATAACACACACTGTTTTATGTTTTTATCTAAAGTTGTCTCCCAACGAGCAACGGTAAACTGTGTATAGTAATCTGGGCCTTCCACATTATATGGAGTAGCCAGCCAGTGGGGAAGAAGTAGCCGGTTAGGAGGGTCCGGGGGGCATGCCCCCCCAACCCCCTAACGGTAAAAAAAGTTTGCCTCTGGCAAATTCTAAAGCCACTATTCCATCATATACCAGGCAGGTCTCACCCGGCATTCGTAGCAAAAGCTATGAAAAGTTACGCGCCGTAATTCGTAGATATCTTACGTAATTATTTTGTGTAAGTTATTCACAAACTCATGAATGAGGAAGTACGAGGTGGAGTGGCGGGTGTCACAAACGGCGATCTTTCAGCCATGAGACTGCAGCTCGTTTCCCGCGTGACACGAGAAGTCCACGTTGATGTTTTTGTCACGTAACTTGCGTTAGTTATTTATTCATTATTTTAACCCAAACCACATTCTATTCCTAAACCCAACTAATTATGTTCGTTTCCTCTGGAGATGAAAGTTGATTTTGAGAAGACAAAAAATTGGCAACTTTTCAAACTGCTGTATGAGGATACACTGCATACACACCGATCTTAATTCTTGCATATTTTAATGAGTTTGCCTACCCGACAGTAAACATGTTGTGAATTATTCTAAAGGAGAATTAGGCTTCTTGTGCCTCTAAGCCCACACATTTTGTAAAAAGCTATTAATCATTTTGGGTGGCATCTTTCCTCTCCCTGTTCTTCTCTGTCGATACACTCCACGCCCAAATACTCTCTCCCACTCACAGCGCTGGTCTCACGGCTCTGAAACAGCGGCGCCGATCACAGTTAAACGTGACAACGGCAGCTCAGGAAACAAAGCTTTACCTCGATGGTTCAGAGCGTCGCCACGTGAACACACATCACCACAAATCTGCACACAAACACAGATGGAGTATTGTTTTTTTTCCCCATCAAGTGAATAGAAAAATTAGGACACTGATTTGATGAAACCGTTTATATGATTGTGTCAGATGATTCGAACCAACACTGTTCTAACAATAATCAGCGTATATTTCTCACCTCATGCATGGTCATGTAGTTTATTAATGCACTTCGAGGCTAAAACATGAGCGCTACTTTTGCTGAAGAGAAAGTTGTCAAAGGGGCTACGTGGAGCCCTCGCAACCAGATGTTCGCGTGTTGTTTTCCTAATGTTCACAGAACGTCCGCGAACCGGATTAGCAGCCGAAATGATTGACTATGCAGCCGGTGCCAGAACGTTTTTTTTTTGCGGGATATTGTTTTTCTAAAACTTGCTACTGGCATCATATCTGTGAGATATGATGCCAGTAGCAAGGGTTTTTAGCCAGAATCAGAATTATGAGCTTTCAGAGAGGCCTTAGTGACGCATCCGAGCATTGGAGATCGCTCACAAGCAGCAGGCTGGCCGAGATATCTCTGTAGCTCCAGCTAACGCAGGGTCTCCACAGCTGAGACATGTACCCCCCGTAATGCAGATCAGCATGTGGGCTCCGTTTCCTTCATCTTCTTGGCAAGGGCCGGGCACGTATCTCCGGACCCCCGCACCACTCAGCAGCAGCAGCAGCAGCACAGGTGCAGCACCTCAGAGAGCAACAACAGCTCCGTGAGTACACCGTGTCCGGCAGGCTTCCGCTGCATCACCAGCATGGCTTTCATCAGCGACATGCACTTTTTGTGCACGCTAACCTAAAAAGGCACCGTATGCAGCCTACACAATGACACGTGGGTCCTTGCAATTTCACTTCTTTCATAATCGCATGTTGACCGCGCTGGCACTCGCTTCTATTTCCCTTCCATGAAAACAGTCAATTTGTGAGCAATTATGAAGCTCAACTCGTGGACATGGATTTCTGTTGGTTCATATGGGAGTCTGAGAGGAGAAATTGTGACGTGCTTTTGCAGCTGCCGGAGAGGAGCGGGCAGCGCGGATGCCAGAGGCCATGTCGTGGAGGAGCAATGGAGCGCTCGGAGATAATGAACATATGTGCGAGTGCAGCTCAAGTGGCAACTACTTGTGGGGGAAGTAACCCTCAGGAAGAGGGGATGAGGGGGTGGGAGGGGTAGGGGACCGCCACGACCATCTGTTTCTCTTCCAGATATGAGCTGGTGCGAGAGCCCCGACGGAAATGTCCCTAAACTGTGAGCGGCGACAGCTGTGCGTTTCAGTCCGGTCGTGAAAGAGCAACAACAGGGAGAGCAAATTTGCCCACAAATATTAACCTCTTTGCATGAATTCACATATTCACAGGCACATTCTTTGCTGGAGAATCACTCCTGCAAGGAAAGCCAGCGCGCTCGGGAGGATGATTGGAGTCAAAGCTATTTATTTACCGTATTTTGACAATCTGGCAACATTACGGCATTTGTGAAGGAAAAGTCAAGAAGGAACATGATGCATGCTTGGATTTTGTTTTCAGCAAACTGGAAATAACTGAAGTTGAAGCTGTCTAATATTGACTGTGGGAGAGGTTACAAGTTCAACAGAGAGATTGTTTCACTCACACTAGGAAAAGAAAGAACAAGACCGTGAAAGATGTTGAAAGTAATGAATTGATGTGGATGAACTTTGCTCCATCAGATTGCAGATGTTTTACAAGGAATCATAAGCAATTAAGACATAGCGTCAAAGGCCATGCACAACATAATCAATGTTAATCAACACAGACACTAAGCACACACCATCATTATAGTTACTGACGCTATCCTGGATGGATGACCTGATTGTCATGCCCCGGTCCCAGATCGTAAATGCAGCTTTTCATGGTTTCGGAAAACGCGACCTCTCATGTCCCCCGTAGCAGCCCTCTGAGGGACCTCCATAACCAAAGTGCCATTCTACCAGATGGCGACGCTGACTGGAGGATGGCCTGATCGGAGGTGATCGTACATCTGGAATGGTTCAACAAACTTGGGGATTAGGCTCCCCGGGGACGGCTGCAGACAGAGCCTTTTTCTGCATTGCCCACCACCACCACCACCGCCACCACCACCGCCACCACCACCACCACCACCACCGCCCACTGGACTGTAATCGCCTGTGCAATAATGAGGACCAAACCGGCCATTCCGAAGCAGAAAAAAATATTTTAGAGGTGGGATAACGAGTGAGAGTTCCTTTTTTCCTTCACCCCCTCACTGTATGTTAAATGTGGAGCCTCGGGCTAAAGGTGGCTCACTGGTGTTCAGGTAGTTGCACAGGACGTCTGTTCTTCGGCTGGTAGCCAAAACCGGCGTGTTTCACAGATTGGTGCATGTGGGCATGAAGGCTGGTGCATGTGGGCATGAAGGCTGGTGCATACAGATTTATCTCCGCCGGTTGTCTTTCCTTTGTGCGCTTTCCATGTTGCGTTTGTAATGAATGAATAATGAATAAATGTCTACCCTATGTGACGAAGTAAACTGTCCTCAATTAAATACGTTCATAATTCATCCTTGTTCTGCTCACTGATTTACAAGAAAACTCTGTTAAATTGTTTCTCCAGCAGTCCCTCCACAGAGGAACATGAAGGACGCCTTAAAATCTCATATTACATGTGTCACTGCCAATTAACTACGAACACAGAGAGACACAGCGGAGGATCTTCACCTATCGCGTCTCACACCCGGTGAACCCGGTGACTGAAGCTCAGTTCTACTCTGGTCACAAACAACGTGATTGACAGAAAACTAACATCGGCAAACAGTTGTGGTTTGCACACTAACCGTGTCAGAGACCGGTCACACGGCACGTGAATGCATTTCACGCTGAACTGTGCCGAACGGGGGCTTGAGAAAGAAGACTGGCTCCAGGCAATGTTTTTACGTGCATGCGTTTGTGCTTCCACAAGAAAACAAGACGGCGAAGAGAAACTTTGATGCACTGATAATGAAGTCCAATTAACATAGGTGTGTAGCGAGACAAAGTCCAGCCAGTTGGACCACCAATGGACCTTATTATAGAGAAAAAATATGTAGTCAACGCCGGGAGACAAATAATTATATGATCCTGTTTGAATTATGCCCCTAATTACACACATGATGATTGTCAAAGTAGCAGATGATTTTGCACGTCAAGAGAGAAGCATTTTTTTCATAAAATTGTTGAAGTATAAGGCTGTGAAAAAACGTAATTAGAAAGACAACACACAGGAAAGTCCCGTCAGTGGCGTCTCTCGCTGAAGCTGTTGCCGTTGACTACCGTTCATAATTTTCCCAAGCAAGTTGGACAAGGGAAGGAGAGGGACTGTATACGCTACTTTATGCGTTTTTTCTTTATCTGAGAAATATCCAATCACTTTTCTTTAAAAAACAACCTATTGGAGAGCTGCAGATTACAGTATGTGATGAGACAGTCATGTTTGAAAATCCCTGGGTGACTCAAAGACTGGGTCACGCTGCCTCTCTGGCCAGGTCAAACTTATTGAGCTACTTACAGAGCTATGGTTCAAATTGCCCCTAATACAGGCATTTACGCTCAGATCTCTTATCGTGTGGGACGCTAACTGGACCGAAAGCTGAATTGCAAGAACTAACATGGTTTGTCTGAGCGTCTCCTCATAGATGTGCGTCAACTATTCTGTATTCAGATATGTTGAAGTGCTTGTTGGCTAGAATCTGACTTACCATCACTCATACAGTTGGATTGCAATATGTTTTTTATGCCGTATAAGTCTGCCATACAGTACAGCTTTATACTTAATACTATGCAACCAAATACTTGGAGGTTCGCTATTCAGATTATATTTATGTCTTTTTAATTTTGAGTAATAGTTTCATCCAACCGGCATCATGACACCCAAAGGGCTGCAAAACGATTTTCTTTTGACATAACTTCAACACTTGTATTGAGCTTTGTATTTTCACTTCAGTTTGACACTTGACTAATGGCTGGCTAGTCAGATGCCTAGAGGCTACAGATAAAGTATTCAATATTTCTAATGCAAAATGCCTTTAAAATGCTGTGCATTTAGTCAGTGTCAAAAAAAAAAAAAAAGTCAACATGTTCAATTTACATATACTAGACTATTAACTAAAGTCTCTCATGTCTCCAGGCTTGTCCGCAGGCTGTGTAGCAATATGTCAGGTAGTTACTAAAGTATGATCTTTAAATTAAATAGTATCCTCAGTTTCCCCGAGGCTGCTCAACAATTAATCAGTAGAAGCGATTTCCTTTCCCATGAAACATATGTAGCTTTAGCTTAAGTTCAGTCAGAAGACCATACTCTTGCAAGCCCGTATTTATTTCTCATACATCTGCCAATCACTTCTCACGCATGCTCACTCATTTACTTGCTGTCATTATTCGGGGCGTCAATCAGACGCCAGCTGTCGAGATCAGCTGAACTCCTCTATCCAATAAGCACAACGCAACCATTACATGGTTAGCCTATCATCTTGCTGCTGCCTCTTTTATATATGACCATCTCTCTACCTTAGATTCATTCATGTTGCTGTTACGCACCCCTCCACCTCCCCATCTCCGCCCAGTCTTTGCAGATCCATCAGCTTCATCGACTCATCAGCCACCACCAGGTCTTGACTCCACAGGGGGATCTATCTTGTTGCTGATCAGGGCAGACGGCTCTCAATTACAAATCTCCCTGTAGAGTCCAATCGCCAAAGACTCTGAGACTTTATCATCACATATCATTTGTTAATAATTATCCTTTCTTTATTCAACTGGTCTCTCTTGATTGAAATATAGTTTCAACTTATTGATCCATCTCTTTGGTCCATACTGGAATACATCAACAAGCATTTGATGGATTGTCTTTGGTTCGGGCGTTCCTGTTCCCCACGGGGTGCATCCTATCACCTTGGTGACCCCCTGATTTTGCCTCTATACGCCAACATGATGTTGACGTTGTTATTTTTTTTGCAAAACTGTCTCAACAACTGGGTGATCCCAGGTCCCGCCCCCCTTAATTACTGTTGCTAGGTTGGACAAGCTTGTCAAAAAGAAACGTGGTGACGTTGGGTCCGTTTACCCGGCTGTCATCTTAAAAATATGTCAGCGACCAATCTGTCCTTTTCCAAATCTCTTAACCGTTACCACAAAAACAAGGAGGAAGTAAACTTGGCTGAAATTAGGTTTACTCCTCCTGAAGTAGCTATAGCTTACAGTAACTAGCTAGTCAGCTCAGGTTTTGCTATTAACATCATAAGCAATGTAATGTGCCTTTGAAGGCCGTGACACCAATGTAATTTAACTGACATTCTTTAGTAGTGTAATGTTACCTTTGAACAGATGTAGCATACGGAAGTATAACAGGAAGGGGGGAAGTTGACCAAAGTCCCGTTGGGTTCCAAGCTTGCTCAACAGCTATTGGAGCACAGAGCGAAATGGAGCGGGACATTCATGTTCCCCAGAGGATAAATCCTAATGACTTTTGCGATCTCCTGATTTTTTGACTCCAGAGTCACCACGAGGTCATAATTTGTGGTTCGAAGTGAAATGTTTCGACATCCGTTTGGATGAATTACCATGCGATTCGTTGCAGGCTTTCACCGTCTTTGTGAACTTGTGTGTGTGTGTACTCCGGCCACCATCACCATGTCCATGTCCAAATGTAACGTTGTCCACTACTTTGGTTTATCTTGACAGTGAGGATTATAGCCTCACAGAGCCAAGTGTGACGGTGGACTCGTAGTCTTATTAACTTCTGACACTGCTCTGCTTTATGAGAAATTGTGTTTATGAGTTTGATTTTCACCATTTAATTTGATTTGACTAGCCCAAAGGACGAACAGTTGACTTTCCTACACCCAGAATGAAATTGGCATTTCATCACGCTATGGAATTATTATCCATTATTGAAGCTATAATTCAAGATCAACATTTCTGCAAAAAGAATATGAGTGGGTATCTTTTTTTTAATATAACTCTACATCCTGAGTTTCAACATCTAACGGACATAGTACTACAATATTTTATTTGTATTGCTTTTCTTTTTGAAGAAGAAATATTTAATTAATTTTCTTTGACAGCAACAAAGAGACACATAAGAGGAGATAAGCCCTGTTGGCGAATGAGACAGGACACTAAACAATGGACAAGAAGGACCAAGTGTGTGAAAATGGTGGATCTGTGTACAAAGGCATGCATACAGTTTTTATTGTAGTTTGCAGGTATGTATTCCAAACAAATCCACACCAGATGATTTCACTAGTACTCTCAGCTTTCCAAGACCCACTGCTGCCTATCTCTGGCCTGTATTGCTATTTTACAGAGGGTAATAAATGTTGTCCGACTTAGCTAAACTCCATGCCACTACATTAAGCTATAAAAACCTAACAACTACCTGATGTGGGATAGGAAAACACATAAAAAGACACGGGAGGATCTCCAATGAAATCATTCTACATATTAAATCGGGAATAAAAACGTCATGGTTAAAAGCTGGTCAAAGCTCTTGTCCTGGTGTTTTATGTTTAAATACTACACCTTAATAGACGGGCCACCACTGTCACACTACATTCTACACCATAGTTTTCTCTCTCTATCTTGTACTTCACATCATTTTGTATTTTTTGCTATTACACAATAAAGTACATTTCCAGTAAATGTGCACCCAATGGGAAATGCATAGCTCAACAGTCCTTTGCCAGTGGCTTTGTTTACACAGCAATATCTCAAAATGTTTAAATATGCTCGTAGTTGACTATTTATATTTTGCAAATGCCATTTTTTTTTTTTATGGCGAGGTAACACTTGTATACATCTAAGAGACTAAACATAAACCGCAAGGAAGGTGAGGGCAATCTATCATCTATCTCGCGATTGCTTTGGTGCAAAATGTGCATCACAGCAAAAAAAGACGTTTTGTGATTAAGGTGCTAAGCTTTTAATGTCTGGGCTGGAAATTAGGCATCATTAGGCTTTTTCCATTGGTTCAGTCTTTCATAAAAAAAAAACTAAATAAAAAAAAAACTAGGCCGCTGTTTCTTTCCCCAAAGTCACCTTCCTCTCGTCTTGTGTAAAACTTCATCTGTCAGGAATGTACAATGCAACTTTGGGGAAAATATGATTAGAGATTCTTAGATGAGATGGAGGGGACTATGAACACAGAGGGGAGGGTGGGAATGAAAACCATACCTTATGTAACCTGTCTGCGGAGAAGAAGGGGGGTGGAAAAAAGATTAAGAGAGTGAGGATGGTGGAGTATGCAAGCTGAGGATGACTAGATATAACTCATCTGTGGATAGAATGTTTATTTTTATTTTTTTGTGCCTGCATGAGGCTCAAATGTTTCTTTTCTGGAGCTTTTTTTATGAAGTCCCATCGGGAGTTGCCACCAAAACATGAAATAAAACTGTGTGTGTGTATCAAAGGAGGAAAACTATGTTTGAGATGGGGCTGCATGTAATATATTTATGAACAGTGCATACATGTGCTGGTATGTGTATATATACACACACAT
Organism: Ophiodon elongatus; assembly: GCA_016806645.1. NCBI lineage: Eukaryota > Metazoa > Chordata > Actinopteri > Perciformes > Hexagrammidae > Ophiodon > Ophiodon elongatus. Next base: position 1,783,388 of record JACSYO010001494.1, read on the forward strand.
ATATATATATATATATATATAACAAATAGAATCACAAGATTTTGGCATGCTTTTATTTTCCTAACTACGTTTTTGCCTTGTAATCATGTCTGATGTTTTTTTTTCTTCTTCTTTTTTTTAATATTATTTTTCCTGTGTCAATTTGCCTGACAGGTTTCATTATGGGATGTTGACTAATGTGCGTATAATAGCAGGCTTAGAGATGGAGAATGTATCAGTCGATGAAAAGAATGCTGCTGCCGCCTTTCTCTGGAAGCGGGTATAAAAGGCAGCGGGAACAGCGGCGTGGAAGTGGCGGCCGCCGCTATAACGAATCTCATTTACATTTGAAACGGCAAAATAGCAAAGAAGGCGACTGATGATGAGGGGAGGAGGGGGGGGGGCAAGGAAGACAGAGACGGAGCATATGTCAATAGATAATAAAAAAGAAAATGTATCCCTTTAGATTACCTCTTAGTCACTGGGCCTGCATGAGCAATCGCCCACGAAGCACAACGTCCCCTCTTTGCTTTGCTTTGACTGGGACGAAAACCTGCATAGTGTTTGGCTCTATTTATTACATGCCACGTGAATAAATTCAAAATGAGTAATGAGTGCTGACTTGAATATAATATATCACAATAAAACACTGATTCTTTTAACTATTTGAAAATGCACCATACTATTCTCCATAGGTTAATCAGGCATTGTGGGTAATCTTTTGAATCAATCAAGAGGATCGCTTAACCAAAACAATGAGGGATTAAGATTTTACACAGCAGCATAATAACACAGTGAGAAGAGTGGAATCAAATGGTCATTGTTGGTCGGTGCTGCCTATGAATGCGATACAGTGCCATTATGAAAACCAATGTAGAAAAAAACAAAAGATGATTGAAGTAATTACAAACAACAGCTTTACACTGGCAACATTGCGTTATGTCAACGGCCCAAAATGCTAAATTAAAATAAATCACAATTGGATCCAAACTCTAATTTCACAACTTCTACCATTCGGCTCAGTATGTGATAAATCGAGCACAAACAATCCATTTTATTACCAAGTTACAGAACAATAAAGCCATTTGAGTTATGCTTTTTGGTTGGAATACAAATCCGTGGAGCCTTGGGTCACAGTGGCAGCAACGTCTGCCAGCACACCACATGGCACATAAGAACTCCTTCGCTGTCCTTGAGACGCCATGTAGCCGACAACACCATTGGCCAGAAAGCTGAAAATCAGAATTCCAAGCCCCCTTTGTCTTTCTTTCCAAACAATCTCCAGCAAATGCAGCCCCCCTACTGGCAGCGCTCCCGGATCCAGAGCTACAAGGACGCCACCAGGCCCGGTTCTGCTGCGACCACGGTCCGAGTTCTGGGGGTCGGCATATAGACGAAACATGGCGATGAGAGGCTCTCTGCGGGTTGGATGTGCTCTTGCACCAAGAAGAATTTTGAATCATAGACAAATTATATCGCAGAGAAAAACATAAAGTGGCATTTGGATCGTTGCATAGAAAAGGGATGTTCTTGTGGTAATCCATGATTACATGTAGTAGCGTTAAACCCAACAAAGTGCATTCTTTATATAGCCATTTGTTTTGAACAGCGTGGGAGGAAAAACTTCTTCACCTGGAAAATAAGGTATTCTTGAAGTGGTTGATAGTACTTCAAAAGCCTATTTATCCAACAAACTCCGAATGAAAGGACTTTGCCCCCTCTGCCCCCTGCTCATCAATGTATCATAAAGGTTTGCATTAACAGAAGAAAATCAGGGCCTACTTCAGAGAACAGATGTTTTAGGACTTCATGGTGATGTTCTATTACAAAAGCACCAATAGGCACAATGTGATTGAAAGGACAAACATGTCGAGTTGAGATCAAACAACGGCACTCATCTGGTTTGCACCCGTGGGAGCGCTGCACTATATATACATACAGTGATTTCAGTGTAATTCATCATGTCATGAAAAACAAGCCATGGACATGCGACTAGTCTTTTAAAAAAAGCATCTTACCTCATTCCACCCAGCCTCATACACGGCGCATATTGATTTCTTTATTCTAATTTACAAGCAGAGTAATGCAGCATTTGGCAATTATTCAACTTGCTAAGTGCATCTATTGCACACACACACAGACGCATATGCTGTCAGTGACAGAGGCCGCATTTTATTTCATTTATGGGACTGTAAAATTGAATAATTAGGTTAGCGGCCAGAATAATCCTTTTTACTTGCAGGGATTACAGCTGGTTCAATTAGAAGACAAAATGCGGCGGCGCCTTTGTCTCCAGCCAACTGTCTCCATTGTGTGGGACAACTTTCATCAGGGCCGTGACAGTTACAATAAAGAATTGTCCGTGTACACGCAGACTGTATCTACCGTAAAGCCACATATTGGTTCACGTGTTTATACGTTTTGAACAAAGACGAGAGAGCATAATGTAACATCAAGCAAATCACGTTCCCTTTATTACGTCTTTCTGACACTTTAGTGACGCTCCGGTAATTCGTTGCCCTCACACACCACGGCTGTGATACTTTAATGTGCCCGCTTATGCGGGAGAGAATGTGCTGCACGGCTTATATTATATTATAATATATATCACTTTCTGTAATGTTCCTACTGTATGTCAAACTTTTGCATTAACACTTGCCACCTTTGAGGCTTCCTTCCTCCGCTGCAGATGAGCTTAAAGATGATATTACTTTAATGCCACGCCGTGAATGACATGCGAACGCTTTACGCACTAACGCCTCGCTGCCGGTGGCTCTGATGCCTGCACTCATTGCACCGAGCGTCACATTAATGCACTCTGCAATCGCGGTGCTAATGCAAAGTAAATGAATGCATGCCGCGCCGCGCCGCGCGTCATCCTGGATGTGTGGATGTGTGCGTAATGGACGGGGTGTGAGGGATTATTATGAGGGATCTGCGATGACATGCAGCAGGGGTGTAATGCGTTACCCAGTGACCGCCTCGCTCACCTCGCTCACTGGCCCCGTCGTTTACCAGGGCCACATACAGGCGCGGTACACATGCGTCTGCAAGTTCTGTTCATGTAGAGATATGCAGAGAGACAGCACACACACACACACACACACACACACACACACACACACCCTCCCCCTTTCCGCTCATTCCGTCTCTCTTTCACTGCTGACTGAGACACTTGGGATGCTGACATTTACTGTGAGCACGACACTGTTTGATGAGTCAAGTCCTTCGCTGCCTGTCTTCAGAGGCCCTAAATATGCTTCCCTCAGGTATAGTTATATACTGTATGATGAAATCTGAGGCGTATTGGGAGGAGGGGGGGGGGGGGCTTGGTAAAAAGCGAACCATGAAATTCTATTTGCATAGGGGTGAGAAGACAATGACTGCCTCTAATGTAAGTATATAAAAAAAATATTATGGACTCATGGGACGGGGATAATATTCCTAGAAAAAAAGTTCAGCAATTTTATAGATTAAAGTCGTAAATTTAAGAGAAAAAAATAAAAACTTCGATATCGTCTTTAAAATTAAAATTAAAGCGGTACATTTGAGGGAACAAAACCATAAATTTACGAGAAGAAATAACTGAAATTGTACAAAACTGTGGCGTCGCCATTTAACGCAAATTTAGTTGCCCCCAAAATAGTGTTATTATGCTAAGTCTCCAATGTTCTGTTGGTGTTCTTTAATAAATACTAATTTAATTAATATGTTTTGCACTCAAAGGCTGACGTTATCACAGCGTTTAACGATGCAGTCTGTGGTGTGATGAGGTTGATCCGACCTTGTGAAGTGAAGCGATGTGCTTCGTTGACAAAAACACACTTTTTAGAGGTTTTTTTTCTTGCAAAATGAGTCTTAATAACCTCAGTATATTCAAGTTTTTTTTATTTTTTATTTACCACTTAAATGTCAGAGAATATCTGACGTTTTCTCTCAGAATATTAACACTCTACCTGCGATGGCCCCAATACGCTGTCGTAGGGGACACCATCTTCTAACAACACGGGAACTTTAATCAGTGAGAGTTAACAGTAGAGATATGGTTTATTTAATGGTCAAAGCAGTTTGTCTTGTTCCATTAAAAAAAATGGTTCAAATAGATTAATGATTGATACATTTGATGGCCCAAACCTGAGCTCCATGTTGCATCGCCACCATTGGCTTTCGGTCAATATGATATTCTTCCTCAGAGTGCTCGCTAAAGTTTGTTGTTTTGGTTTTGCAGTAGCAGCTGGTTTATATTCACAAGTATCCAGCATAGGTTCGGTAAGATGGTTCCAACCTTGACCTGTCTAAAACATTTCTCACTCTAAAGCCTAGCTCAGTCGTTTACCTGTCATTCCACCATTTTTCAATGCACCACAGAAAATCCAGCCTAATTGATTTATTATAACTTTCAAAGCACCTTTATAGGATGATGCTGTGCGTCTGCCTATGCATCATGTGTTTTATCTCTCTCTCTATCCACCTGCAGTGGTGATGTTTGTCAATGAATTTCATGTTTGATGTCACCTTTGTTATTATGTATTCACATCATGTGTCAACTCCACACCCATGAGATTGTACGAAGATAATAATTATCTTTTAAATATGGTGAAGCCTTCACCAATGCATCATGAGTTTTATGAATAACAGCCCCCAGAATACTATGATTGTTACAACTTATGTCAATTATGATAAGACCAATAGCGTTAATCACTATCCAAAACCTAGAATAAGAAAAATAAGGTCAGGTTCATTGTAGCAATGATGGTGATGGTGATGATGGTGATGGGTACTATGTTATTATTATTGCTGTTTTTATTGCTATTGCAACTCTTATCAATAACAACCTCCCTTGAATAGAACAATGACACAAAATAAGTCTATAACCTGGAACATTCAAAATCTTGATTCACGGGCCAAAAGATGATAATATCCCATCTCTCAAAACCAAAAGGAGACTTCTATCAATTGCAAGAAACACATCTAATCAATACAAACCGTGACCAATTAAAACCAAATTGGGTCAACCAGGTATTTGCTGCTCCTTGAAATTCAAAGATAAGAAGCATTGCAGTGTTGATTAACAAAAAAATACCAAACAATAATAACTAACCAAAACAAATCTTGATACCATCATAAATAAAATCCAGTTTCTCATACAAAAACTAAAAACACAGCATGTAGCAATTCAGCTCTATTAACTAATATACAAGCTATTGAATACTCAAAAGGGAATATTATGTACACCCCAAATTATATATAAACAACATTTCAAACTTCCTTTAGCAACCTTTACAAACCAAAACTGCATGTGTAGCCAACAATAACAATAAACAACAAACACATTCTTATAATATAGATCAGAATCTCGTGCAAACATCTTGGACAGACCCATTATGCTAGATGACCATGCCAAGTGACAAATCACTTGTATCAGACGGTTTCCTCACTGGATTTTATGAGCACTTTTGGACCACAATATGGCCAAAATTCATTACGATAATGAAATTGAATAATTCAGCACTCATCTAATTTGTTCTCAAACCTAACAAGGATCCCACTCTTTTCTCAAGATACCGCCTCTTATCACTCATCAATACGGACATCAAAATTATTAAGTACTATCTATGAGATTGGAGAAAAATTCACCCAGACCAAACTGGTTTCCTTTAAGGTCGACACTTCTCAAATAATAAATTTAAAAATATATTCAAAAATCAAAAGACTAACAATAAAAGCATGAACCTTTTTATTTGCAACATTAGATAGGTTTGGCTTTGGAGAGTAATTTATTCAATGTATCAACATTCAACCTCAAGCCCGGGTGTTCCCTCTCACCACTGTTATGTTGCCCTATCCATTGAACCCCTGGCAGCCTCCATTCACCAAGACTCTCAAAGCACCGGAATCACCATTGCCAGTTCCACCCCTTAAGGTCAGTTAATATGTGGACGATTTAATACTATTTACTGTACACAAAAAAACATCAACATCACTATCAGCAGTGTTTAAACTCATGGTGGATTCTCCTCTATCTCCCCTTCTCCTACAAAATCAGCACCAGTGAAAGACTACAACACAAAAATGACCCTTCAACAACCTGACTGGTAACAATCGATATCTGGACATTGACATTTCCTCTAATCTTCCAGAGCTTTTCCACCTTAACTTCACCCCTATCCTTAAATCCACCAAAGATCACTTAAACCACTGGACTTACTCATCACTCTCTTTGGCAGGACGCATTGCAACAATCAAAATGTCAATTTTACCCAGAATCAACTATCTCTTCTCAATGATCTCTGTCCAACCAATACTTAATTGTTTCATGAAAGGTACAATTGTACTGGAAAAAACAACAACCGAGAATTTAATTTACAACATTGCACAACAGCAAACAGCTTGGAGGTTTATATGCTTTATAGGTTTATATAAATTTCCTCCAATATTACCTCGCTAAATCATGAAATGGATTCACTCAAATGCTCACCAAGACACATTTTAACAGTTTAAAATTGCAACAACAATCAGAATGCAATGAACTCTCCATTAAAGATTTACCATTTCTCTCAGTGACAACACAAAAACAGCACAAGAGCACCTTCTCCATGAACCCCCCCCCCCTTCAGAAAATCAAAGGAATTACTCACATATAACACCAGTTTAAAGCTCCATAAATTAACCCAGACATTTGATTTCACTCAAGAACATTTTCTACAATATCCACAACTCAAAAACACACTCTGGAAAAATAAATTGATATCACACATAATAACTTGCAACCACGGATAGTAAAAGCCCCATTTACAACATCAGTATTCATGAAACAAATGGGAAAATTATACAGTTATCTCATTAACCAAAGACTCCACCATAACCACCCCCACCACAGATGGTGAAACCCTCCGGAAACAGATCTGCAATAACATTTTCTCAAACCCCAGATTACAGCTCATTCAATACATGCTTGATTTAGGTCCGTTTTGAATTTCAGTTTTTTTTTGTTTGTTTGCTTAGTTTTTTTCCCTGGAGTAGCTACACCGTGTTTCTAAATGCACAAATGTACCCCCTCCCCCCCAAAAAAAAAATAGAGTAGATGCATTCGCCATTGAGAATCGACTCAAAGATTTCCTGAGCTTAAACAATTCCATCAGATGTGTCGCAACATTCTCCCGACGAAGCAGCTTTCAAGGTGTTCAAAGCGAGCGCTCCTCCTCGGTGGCCAATAGCTGAATACTTGTTTCAGAGTTAAGCAGACGCTTCTTGATTGGGAATTCGGTAAAGAAACAAACAAAAGGTTGTTTGAGTTAGAGGAGCAACAGTAACAGTTACTGGAGCAATTTATTTTTTCCATTAATAACAAGACGTGCAGTGGAAGAATCAACAGTGATAATTATACTGCAAGATTGTGTGGGCAGATTCCAAATAGTGGCGAGTTTAATTACAAAAAATGATTGCAATGAAGCCTCATAAGTTTGAATCTATCTTCAAGTAAAGAGGACCGTGTTCAATGACCACTGCTTACGGGGATGTTTTGTTTCCCTCTTGGGTAATCCTGTGCCGATGCCCCGACGACTGAATGGAACATGAAACATGTCAAAACACAGGATAAGAATTCAAGGGCAAGGGTTGGCAATTAGCAAGCTGACTGATGTCGGTGGATGGGTCTCCTTGGTTTTGTTATCGCCCCCCCGCTTCTTAGGCTGAGAGAGAATGTGGGGAGTTTGGCTGAGCGAGTCTCCAAACGGCAGAGATGGCGTGGGCGGATGGCAGCCTCAGACTACAAATGAGAGAGCACACACACACACACACAGCATAATCCGTCACGCATGTAATGAGCGCGTCTCTGCTCCACGCTCCCTGAAGAAAAGGGGCACCATTTCGCTTAAACGCATGTGCGCGGAACGTTAACGTGCATTCCCTCCCACGCACGGGCTGCAACAGAGAGGGCCGAAATTAAAGCGTGACATTAATATGATTCCGATGCCCGTTAGAGATGGCACACACACACAAGCAGCATCGAAGACGCGTGCTGAGAGTCGCTCGTTGCATTCAGACTTCCTATAAAAAACTAAATAGGCCATGGTAATAACGGCAGGCCGCCCGTGTATAGGGCCGCACATATCAGGTATTTGAGGGAGAAACTTTTGAGGTGAGTATTGTCCTGGCCTCTGTCACCGTGTGGCTGTCACACACAGATCTCTGCTGAGCCACCGATGAAAAGCCACAATGAGAGGTGTGCGGACCTGTTAATTAAGGATTAGTAGCACATGGAGCCGATTCTTACCGAGCCGTGTTTTGAACAAACTTCCTTCCCTTCTTACTCGGCCATCTCTCTCTCTCTCTATCCCTATCCCTATCTCTCTCTCTCTTCCTCTCTCTCTCTCTCTCTCTCTCTCTCTCTCTCTCACACACTCAATCTCCATATAAAAAGGCTTTTGATGAGGGTGCCATCATTTGATTCTGCTGAATGTTTTCTGAATCTCTGCCTCTAATGGAACACATTTACATCCTCACGATAAAGCTCTTGGCCGGCAGCCAACTGTGCACGTATAGACCCTTTCGGTGCCGAAGTCATGGCTACGTCAGGGTGTTGTCTGGAGGCAAAACAAAGGAGGGACACGTAGATCACCTCAGAGTGGTAGGCTAAAGTCACACATCGAAAATGACCCTTTTGCTGTTGGGTGCCAGAATCGAAAGGAGGATGAAGGAATATCGGTAAAGCATTTCAGGGATGGAGTAAAAACGTTGCTAATAGTTTAGCGTAGCCTTCTGCAAACCATTGGAGTTACGGCCAAGTTCCCAGGGGAGAGCTTTTATCCCTGGACTTATATTGGGAAAGAGACGCCTGTTAATCAGCAGATCAGTGTATTTGAATGCTAAATCAACAATCAATAGCCTTTATTCAAATCCTTAGGTCCTAAATTGCACCAATCGGCTGAATCAAGAGTTACTTTCGTTCCTCCATTCATGTGAATGAGACGGAGAACGAGGCTGGACCGAGGGCTGGGAGGCGGGTTTAAGGGAAAACTATTGGAGAGATGAAAGCAAAACATGTTGCCAATAGGCTGAACTACTAGAGCAGGGGTCACTCATAGGCGGACTGCGGTCCGAGTCCGGACCCAACCGCCGTTGTCTCCGGACCCGGACCTATAACCGATAAATAATTGGGAATTATTTAATTTTGATGGAGCGTGTCTATTTTGACAGACTCTTATATGTTAATTTTCTGGGCAGTCCAAAACCAGTGTTCAGAGACTGGCGATTATTAAAAGTAGCAATGTGAAGTGCCACTACGAGACAAAGCAAAACTCCTTCAAGTAAACGTACCCACTCACATCCAAAATGAAGGCACAGAAAAATAAACCCACGAGCCCAATATGAATATGTTAGAATCCTAACAGAACATTGTTACTGTCCTACAATGATGTAAACAGAGAGTGGAAGAGAGCTGAAACAAGTGGTTTCAAAACCCACAGATAAAGTCCCTGCACACAGTTTTCTCTTTTTAGAAGTCGAGAATAATATGGATATCTTGGCTTTTTTTTAATGACATCACACCTGAATTAAATGAATATAAAGTTGCAGGACATGGACAGTCATGCAGTTAAATTACATATATTAAGTTCAGTTAAATATATTAAAAAAGAATTCTGTTATGTATTTCATTTTTTTAATCCAGCCCTTATTTTGCTTGAAACGAGAGAAAGACATGTATTCATTATAAGAGTATACACTATTTATAATTCATCCAGTTCCATTTGAAAATTCTCTCTCACTGGACCTCATTGAATTTTAATTGAATAGCCCTTTACTAGAGAGTAATAGAGAGATAATGGTTTGGCAAGCAACACAATTAGCAACTGTTCCTCTCCATCTCTGACTCTCGCTTTGGGTTGCTTTGCAGTGTAGGCAGCTGTTGCCAATGCTTGAATATCCACTTTTCCTGCAGGACCGTCATAGGCATCCAAAGATTTACACAGCCTCAGTTTCTCTTCTACTAGAAACGCTTGGTTTCTCTGTCTGTTCCTTTGCTCAGCTAATATGGTCCTGTTGGTTAATGCTCCTCAAGTTACTCAAGCGGTACTGGACAGTGAGTGACTGTACATAAATCAGAGAAACTACTGTTTTCTTCAGTCATTATATAAAAAAAAAAAAAAACAAGCCAACAAAACTTTCTAGCCAGCATTAAAGAACATGTCCAGGGATTATTTCTGCCTCCACCTACGCTCCGCCGACAGAAATACGTTGTCATGTCCACAAACAGAAGAGGGGTCTATACAGAACTCTGACTCAGTGAACCGGAGCATCTTGCTGAGAACTTCCACAAACAAAGCTGATTCAACGGGAGAGGTTACTGCGTCGTCATGGCCATCAGGCGTGAATGGACATGGACATCTTCTTCATGGTTGCTCATTCTACTTATTCAAATCCATTCTTCTTTCTTTTTTTTTCATTGCAAGTTCAAATGCGGTCTCCGAGCGTACTTTACATGCATAAAACAACGTGCTTACCCTGTGATGCGCGGCAACGTGTCAGTGGAGAAGAGGGCGAGGGGCGGTTTGTCCCGCTCTATGAGCCATATGGTGTACTGCCCACTTTGCTTGGGATGGAGGAACACAGCCATGTCCAGGCTACAGGGGCCCTGGCCCCCCCACAGCCAAGGACTCAGCACCCAGGGGCCGCCAAAGGCTGAGCTGTTCACCCAGAAGAACTGGCCTGAGGGAGGGAGAGAGACAAACAAAGAACTGTAGACCACTTTGTACCAGGAGGAAACAGCAGAAGGAACAACGGGTCAGAGGCCTGTCGATGGTGCTGAACGCAGATCAGTAGCAGCGACAATGCGTGAAAAATGATGAGCAATTACAAAGTCGTGAAGATGACGCGCTGCCGCAGTACGTGCGGAGTCCAGATGAGTGATGGGCTATGATTTCAAATAGTTTGGAGGCAATGGCTGAGAGCATCACTTGATGAAAATGCATGTAATAAATCTGCTTTGAAAAAAAGCAGTCAATGACAACCGTTGCCCAAAAAAAAAATCTGAAAAAAATGAAAGAGGAGGTAGCGGATGAAAAATCAAAGCACTTTTTTTTTCTGGCTTTGATATGAAGTCCCATTTCACTTTCAAACCTATTGTGCTCATTCAAGCAGGAAGTTCATCAGAAGCTGGAAGTTGTGTGTGTGTGTGTGTGTGTGTGTGTGTGTGTGGGGGGGGGGCACAGAGAATCTCAACTTGAAGGCAGGAAAATCCATTTTTAATAGGCTCAGTTAAGAAAAGTAGCGTTGATGAGAGGAAGCTGAGAAACTCAAAGCAAAAATCTCGGGGAAGCAATCAAGGTGAGCCGATGCTGAGGTCGTGGGGTGAGCTCGATGCGGCGGCTGCAGTTGTGGAAATGAATCTGGAAATGTTATTATTATTATAATTTATTTTGTCTTTTTACAGAGGGTTGATGTATTCCTTTTTCTTTCCCTTTGTAGTTGTTTTCCACACTGCACTCCTGCCTCTGGATAACAGTAAAACCAGTTTCCCGAGGGTCAGATTAAAGTGGACTTCTCCAACTCGGGGGTCCATCAGCTGTTTCACTCAAACAGCCTTTTTCTGCTATTAGTTGTATATGCAATTTGTACGTCGGTACTTATATGACAGGAAGGACAAGAAAATAGGGGTGTGCAAACTCCTGATGGTTGGCATGGTGAGAATATCATTGAATCTAGGTCTCTGATTCTGTCTTGGATTACGCTGATTAGTATCAATATATAATGTATGTACTGTATAATATAACCATATGCGCATATTTAAAGTCAAATATGATTTAATCAGAAACATTATTCCATACGCTTCTGAACTGTCTTGCAGGTCTAAAATGTTTTAAGTGGACATATCGTTCTCTTTTTCATCTTCATACATAAAATTTCTCGCATGCTTTGATGTTCAAAACAATTTTTTCCCCCTGCTAAATAAACCTGTATCCATTCTCTGTCTGAAAGGCTCCGTTAAAAAGGCCGGTCTCTTTAAAGGCAGTAATCTTCTGCAAAAGTTGATAATCTTCTACAAAAAACTTTTTTTAATATGTTATTGGAAATTCTCATTACTTGCTGAACAACAATCAGAGTAAAAAAAATGAAAAAAGTCAGATATTTGTGGCTGTTGCCCAAATGTAGTGATTGTCTGTGCTACCTGTTATCTACCTGCCTACCTGCCTACCTGCCGGTGTGTATTCTGGCCGTGCACTCATTGCTCGTCACAGGAGTCTTTCACGCTCAGCTTGACAGCTGTGAGCACCAACAATAGCCATGTTTGTTGTTGTTTACGTTCACAATGATCTTTTGGGGGGGAGTGACTCTGGAGCTACGCCTGAAAGGACGGGCTGTCAGTTTTGCCAACTTGGCACCTTTTATTGCCAGTTTTAGCAACTTTTGGAGCTAACGCTGCCAGCTGCTTTCATTGGAAAAGAGTTGGCAACGCCGGAGTTTTTAGGTTGGAAATTTTTTTAAATCTAGTTTACTCTTGCTAGTTCAAGATTACCAACCCTAGCTTCCAGCCTCTCAGCTAACAAAGCCCAGTCGGCTCTGATCGGCTTGAAAGAAAAACATGGCGCACCTTTGCACAGGTAGTTCTCAAGCCGTGGGAAGCGTTTGTGAATTGGTAGGCACAAACGTATCTGCACACAGTTTTTTTTTATGGTGTGTCCCCTTTAAATGGCTGCAAGGGTAAAAACAGAAAAAATGAATTCGACATTCAATTTGAATTTAAAAGTAAACAGAACTGTAGAAGTGGGTAGGAGCAATTTTCACTCCTTCCTTTCATCCGTTCATACTTTCCCTTCTCCCCTGAGGTTGCTGAAAACCTGGCAAATTCGGAGGCCTTCAAATTGGAGTGCTCCAGTTAAGCCTCATTTGCTCTCCCTTCCGCATTTGCATGCACGTTACACAAAAGGGTCCAGACAAATTTGGCAAGGACCGACAGTGCTTACAACAAGTTTGCCGGCAGTGCGGACTGCATGCATTTACTACACACCCAGCAGCTATTTGATATATAAAGGCTTTAAGACTTGGCCTGCAAGAGCTTTGGGCCTGAAGGAAGAAACCTATTAACTCCTGTTTCCAAGTCCAAATAAGACGAAGAAATACTTGCTGGGGAGCAATTATCTGCAGGGTACAAATTATAACACCAACTGCAAAGGATAGAGTGTAATTCCATTAGTAGATCTGGGCCTCGGCTTCACCTGTGAATGCCGCTGCCTAACAGAGCTTGATGCCCTCATTTACTGCATCACGAGGCCTGGTTCAACCGACTGTCTGTCCCAATCTGCATGCTGCAACATGATCATTGGTGGGGCTTTAAGCAGTACAGACGGAGATGATTTTAAAGCCAGCCCTGCATAAAAAAAGAAAAGAAAACGGAATGGAAATTCATTGTGGATGACACTCGTCTTTTAGATTACCACTAGAAGTAGACCCATCCAATAATCAATTCTGTATCAAGACTTAAACTGTATTAAATTATAAATTATATCTATATTGGAAAGGATTTTCACTGAAAATGAATACGAGGCTCTGTTGTTGGAAGGAATGTCAATAAACACTAATCCGCAGGAGCTTTTCTTTTTTTCTTTGTATAAACCACACCAGCACTTGTACTCCAGTTGGTCTGTTTTACCACACTTAATAGACTCTGTTGGCAATTGATATAAAAAAAAGTGTTTATAAAATGGCACTTGATTATTGCCCCTCCGAGGAAGAAGACAAGCACCCCCAGAAAAAAAGCAGAAACATTTCAATCCAAAGAGATAGTCGTATTCTGTATCGTTGAATCAAGCTGGTAAACACTTTTCTCGCTCTCTGTGCGGTTGCAGATTCAATCAACTGAGGCTCTTGTTGACATAGCATACCAAATCAGGCCAACTGTTGATGAGAGCAGAATTCCCACAGATAATAAAATTGCAGCTAAAGGCCTGGGAGACGGAGGAAAACAAGCCATTCAAATTGTATTCTCTGCCAAATCCTCTTATAACATTATGCATTTACCCAAGGCCAACACAAGCTTTTCGGGGTCCCAACAATTTGACTGCCTCACATTTCAATTTACAACCCATTCATTGGCGCGACATAGTGACAGCCTCCACTGTAGAGGGATGGTGTAAAACTGTGTTCAGCCTGCCGATAAGCAGCCTTCTTCTTGTGCATTGTGGTTCTTTCTTGAGAAGGATTTTCTGACAGTGATTTCAATTATAAACCTAGCATAACTGATTTTCTTTGGCCACTTGGGGGCAGTGAAAACAAGTTGTAAATATTGAACATCATCACCTGTTAATTCAATATGGTTAATAAACCTGTTGGCAAACAGTTGCTTCACTACACACCCAGCAGTTGCACAGCAACACAATTAGTTTGAAACCACGCTTGTGGTCTCTTGATGAATGCAAGTCCAATATGTCTCTTGAAGACAGTTTTGGGTCTCCACCAACTCCTGAGGGAAATATCTGTTTTTTTAGCTGCCAATTGCTCCGCTGTGTTCACCAGCTCGTCTTTAACTGTGTCTGCCTGCTGCTTGGTGCTGATCAGGAGTAAAGTGGGTTTTGAGAGTTTCTTTGTGTAAAAAACTATGCTCTCAGAGTTGTGAGTGTGAATCAGAACAGCAAAGTTGTGGTCCTGCAACCCAGTCGCCCAAATGTTTTTATTTTAATCTTACCCTTCTGCAAACTGTTGGATACATTGAATGTTAATGTTTCTGGACAAAATAGGTTTCATATCAGCCTCGTATAACGCTTGCCGAAACACACGATACGAAGTGGTTAACGTTGTGAAATGACGTTTACGCAACAAAACTACTTCGGTAGTGTCTTACAAAGGTTAGAAGGTTAAGGTTCGAAAAAAGATCATAGTTTGTGTTCAAATAATACTGTAATAACGTAACATACCAACATAACATACCAAGGTCTTGTGCGTGAAAAACATTGATACTCAACGTATCCTTGGTTTGCAGAAACGTACTATACCAACATATTTTCCTGGCGACTGGGGCCCGACAGCTGAAACTCCCTATAAAGCTCTGCGAAGCCAAGTGTCAAATTCAGGTGATAATTCTCTGTAGGTTCATCACTACAAGGACCTGTCACAATGTTGTCACATTGTCATTTGATACATTGTTATCATAAAACAAGTATTGAGCAGCCTTAAATCATTGAGGGGGTAAACGTTTTTAAACTATTGATATTATGATTAATGAATAATCTACCAGTATATTTCTCTACACTGCAGCCCCACAGCCTTGTTTAATACATTTGAGGCCTTTTAACTAAGCACTGCAAAGGACATAATTGATAAAGTAAAGCCTACATAAAGTCCTGCCAGATTTCAGGTTTGTAAAAGTGTTGTACAGAATTTTATACATTTTAAATAATTCTCTTTCCACTCTCTGTGTTCCCTCCTGTTTTAAGCAAACAGTAATGCAGCCACTGCTCAAGAAATCTTGCCTTGACCAACTGGATTTAAAATGTAAAAATCTCTAAATTTCCCCGACAAAGGGTTGATTTGAATAATAACGATATGTTTGGCAAATTTAAATCAGGTTTCCATTCAGGTCACAAACGTTTTTTTTTACTGGCGATTGTTTAATTCGTCTTTTTCTCTATTTGAGCTCTGTGTTCAACAGTGTTTGTCACTCTATTCTATTGTACTGTCTTGAATAGTGGATTGGCATCAGGGACACTGCTCTAGAGTTTAAAGTCAATTCTTATTTATCAAACACAACTTTCTTAGTAATGGTTGGTGAGACCTCCTCTTCTGTGGCTCCTCTGACCTGTTGTGTTCCCCAAGGCTCCATCCTTGGCCCCTTGTTATTCCGTATATACTTGTTGCCACTGGGACATTTCATACACAAATAAAATATTCAATACCATTGTTAATGCAGATGACTCGCAAACTCATATCCCTTTAGAAAACAGTGAAGAAAATTCATCAGTTATTATCTTCTGTCTATCCAAAATAAAGTGCTGGATGTCCCAAAACTTTCTTCAGCTAAATGAAAATGAATCAGTTAGAATTATTTTTTGTCCCCTGAGGTCGATCCCTATTTAAAAAAAATGTTGGCTCTCTGTCTACAAATGTTAAACATACTTTTTTAGAAGTGATTTGATGAGTTTACTAATTACTTTGAAAACACTTCATGGCTCAGCTCCCAGTTACTTTGCTGTATTTCCATTCCCCTATGAGCCAGAACCTTGACTCTTCAGGAATGGCTGTGCTGGCTGTTCCTAAGTCCTGGCTCAAAATGAAAGGTTACCAAGCTTTTGCAGTCAGGGCTCCTCAGCGCTGGAAGTCCCTGACTGAGGATCTGAGACTTACAGAATCAGTAACATATAAAGGATTCAAGGATCCTTTATTTTCATTCTGAAACACAGGGTTACAGTTGTAGCGTCGTCCATTTATGCTACACCACAAAAACACGACAAAACAGAAAACAAAAACAGTAGTGCATTCCTGCAGTGCATTTTTGGGAATTTGCATCAGAACGTAAACAGCAGCAATAAAAACACTCCTTTGGGCAGATATTAGGGCCAGCATCAGGGAAAAATCGTCCATCAACTTTGACAATGTTAGAGCACCAAGCATCAGTGATGTAAAGTCCACCTCCTCTCGCCCCACAGGAGTCCTGCACTCTGTCCTGCAGTCCACCCGTCAAGTGCAGCTCGAACCAGACTAAAACATTGTAGCCGGGTCTCAGTAAAGATGTGGGCACAACAGTCCCCAACCTCCCATTGCGGGGTTTACCCTGAAGTCTTTTACTGAAACCGGACATCAGACAAGGGCAGTCTGGGTAGCGGAGTGGCCCTAGGTCCTAGCTGAATTAGTTCAGTTCCCATCTCGGCTCTCCTCCTGGGGAGGTCAGGAAGATGGCATGGGCGGTAATCGTCATACGGTCCGCTGCACATTATCCAATCTCCACGCTTCTTTTTACATTGTTAATGAGTGAGACATTGAATGAGACGTTGTTGATCTCCCTCATATGCCAAACTTACTTCAATGAGTTCTCAAAATAAACCTTTGAAAAAAAAGAAGCTTTTTCATTAATGCGAGCACATCATTTTAATTCCAGTTTTCATTTTATTGCCTTCTATTTTAATATTGCCTGTCGGTATTTCATTCCCATTTTGAGTTGCATAGCTGTAATTGTCTGATCTTATTTCATTGAATAATAATTTTTTGTTGAAGCCAAATTCAATATTAATAGACGCACCAACCGATAGAATAAGAAACAATGAAAATAGTCCAAAGAAATGCCTCCTCCCTGACCCTGAGTCAGTTAGAAGCGAAGAAAACATCAGTTTGACCGACCACTTTGCTCCTGATTATTTAGAAAGCCAGTGACCAGGGATTTGAGGGAGCCGCTTACTAATGGTGCAACCAGTTTCCCCATAGAAGACTGATGTAAAATCAATCCATGAAAAGTTTGTTGATACTCGCCTTTAAAATTCATACACAAAAGATCTAGAATTGCCAGGATGTTTGACCTCAGTTTTTCCAATTACCTTATTTCATGACATGGCTTATAATTACCTTAGTAGCACCGAACAATACCCCACCCATGCCCCATCTTCTGAACTGCAGCGTGTGTATACTGTGCTATCAGGAGGGGAAGCCTGCAGGGCTTGTGATTTAATGTCAGACCAGACTGCGTTCAGAACTTTCAGGGGTTAATCCGCTATCCATACCGTAAAATTACTTTTTGACTGTTAAACGTTCGTGCCAGGAGCGCCAGTAGCATGTACAGATAACAAGGGGGAGGCAAGGTGTTTTTGTTATCGTAATGAGCAGTGCCGATCAGTCGGATAAGTAATTAAAGAAGTACAAGCAAATTGTGCATGATTACGGAATAATATTAGATTCTGTCAAAAAAATGAAAAATGACTAATCTGATTAAGTGAATAAAACAAGAGAATATTTAGGTGTTACCCAATGTGAATGCATCTTACAAAGCAAAGCAACCATGACATGGGACAGTGCATACAAAGCATATTAAACATCTGGAGCGAGGGGAAATAAACACTGCACAATTTATCTCCGGTTCATATGAGCGATTTCACATGCTTTTATTGTTTGTGGTGCTTTGCTTAAAATAATTGAATGCTTCATTGCGATACAGAGGTGGGAGATGTTGTTTCCACCACCGTTGTGAATAGTGTTCAGATATACTAATTGAATGAATTGAAATTGGGATTGTTTGATTGAAAACTGCATGTGCATTTGGATACGGCCTCATTGTCCATTTGGACATGAAACGACAATTAATGGGAAGATAATTAGCTATAATTTACACCCTTTCTTCAAAGAAAAGTTGTACATTTTTTATATTCTTTCTCACTAAAGAAGAAACAAAGATGCAGTGATTGTAAAGGAAACCATCTGGGAATAGACTATATGGCCACAATTCTAATGTGGTTGATTTAACGTGTGTAAAGACTTCAGACACATTTCCTTCATAACTAGAAAACAGAGCCTTGGTGACCACTCGAGACATAAATGCTATTGTTTCATTGTAGCTCCGCTCTTCTGTCTCAAGGACAAATCCCATGGCCGCTGATTTGTTCCGAGTTGTTTTTTTCTTTTTCTTTTTACAATTCTCCATGTAGCATTACAAAGTGAACCGGCATTGGCTCAATAAAAATTACAAGCAGGCTTGAATGTAAGCCGGGGGACGTCAATAAGATGGGGCTCCTTTGTTTTCCATAAATGTTGTTTATCTGTATGTTTATCACATACAGCAGTGCAGACAAGACACTGAGGATTAGAGCTCTCAGCCGTGACGCTCCCTCCCTTTAACCTGTGCTGCAATGCGTGGGGGTGCGTCCAGCTTTGGATGATGCAACGGGGTATTCAGGTAAAACATGTTCCGGAACATCGGAACACTTTGAACTTGCACTATGATTCAGTGCCATATGTACAGAAGTAGCAGCACAGATTGTTATTTTATGGGCCCTTAGTTCCGATTTAAGTGGATATGTTTGCTCAAAAATGTTTTGCTTTGTTTAGTAGTGGCGCTTCAGATTGCCGCTTTTAATAATGGCCTCGATCTCGTAACATATGAGAAATACTGGCTTTGAACTCACTGTGGGAATAATTAACTAGTAAGTAAGTCTGTCCAATGTTGATTAAAGCTCTGTTTTCACTGTATACTTTTTTTTTCTTTTTAGGGCGCGCCATGTGTGCATAGCTCATCAGAAGGCAGGGATTTGATTGACTGAGCAGCACCCTGTGCGAGGATTTACAACACATGCAAATGATCTGAGTTTCCTGGGCCTCAAAACCAGCTCCGTATCCATCAATCTGTTTTTTTTTCAGAGAAAAATGAAGAGGCTAGATCTATGAACAACTTTGTGCTCTTGCAAACCAATTAATCATAAACACATTGGTTGTATAGATATGATTGGTGCTGACATGGCAAAAAGGTCACACACACAAATCTTGGTTCGCAAGACAGGGTCAGTAATTCATAATAGGTCGGCTGGGTTGGCGCCATTGCAGTCGACCTCTGACGCACTGACTACAGTCAGACACGGTTGACAGTCGTGCCAGGAGCCCCAATTCTCCAGGCAGGAAGAGAGGGCGAAGCAAGGCACCAAGACCACGGCCACTGGAAGCAGCAAGGGGTGCTATGAAGTTAACGGCCAGAGTCACGAGCCACCTTCACTCCGGGCATTTACCAAGCCGACCTAGATCCGGTCGCGGAAATGTGCCCTTCAATGGCGAGCCAGCACCGGGGAAAGGTCCAATGAGGGGATTTTCATACGCTGAGCATTCATCCCTGATGACTGGGGCCTACTTAAGCCCACCACAGTAGGGCTGATCTAGATTGTGGTGGGCCTACTTAGACTGTGGTGGCTCTACCTAGACTGTGGTGGGCCTACCTAGATTGTGGTGGGCCTACCTACTGTGGTGGGCCTATTTAGACTGTGGTGGGTCTATTTAGACTGTGCTGGGCCTACCTAGACTGTGGTGGGTCCAACATGTTAGACTCAATAGGTTCAGAGATTATAGCCAACATTCTAATATTGTAATACCTGGCTTAGACGTTGTAAGTGGGTTAGGGTTGGTACACCTGGAAGTGGGGGATAAAAAGTATTGTTTTCCCCCCTATTTCAGCACAATTGAACCACTTGTGATACCGCATTTCAACACACCATATTTCTGTTTACTCTTCAATGTTCACCTATTCAAACTAACACTGTGCTGTTCATAATCTTGATTTGATTAAAAAAATTGTGATTTATGTTGGAATCGCTACAGCCTTCCAACATGATTACTAAAGTTTTAGAGGCTGCTGTGTTTGTTTGTTGTATAGTAGTTAGTCCCAGGAATTCTGCCAATGTGCCAATCATTTTAACTTTAGTAATTTCCGCTGGTGAGTTTTTTCCTTTTTTTATTTCAAGGCTCTCGACAACATCTGGACCACCGGTTTGATTGATTCACTTCTTTTTTTCTTTTTTTTTTTGTTATCAGCGACTGAACAGCTGGAGATCGGATGTTGTTGTGGCCTCGCTGAGCTCTGACAAAAAGATCTTGATGTCAACAGCAACATCACCGCGGCGCGGGAGAGTGGAGGGCATCGAGCGGGCAGCAAAGTTCAGCAGGGTGCTGTTCATGACTCAGCTACAAGCGAATAATGAGGGCCCTACAGTCCACCACAACCTACAAAACCTATGCATAATAATAATAAAATGCCAGCACTGCGGAGAACAACATATCTATTGTTGATTTTTTTCCAAAACAACCTCTCAGAAAATCTGTGCTTGGAGGTAAAACCTCCAACCTCTATGTACTAAAGGGCAAAGGGAGAAGAAAAGGATTTGGAAGTAAAAATAACTGAGTACAATACAATTACTCTTAATTTCAGTATCGCAGGAAACCATGAAATCAGAATTCCTTGGCAGAAATTCAGCAATGACCCAGTCGACTTTGTGTCGTTGCACTGCAGCCACCACGTCATTGCAACAATGCAAAGAAAATGTTTTGTGATAAATTACAAAGAAGTGTAAAAGACGTGTGACTCAACACCACCAGCATAACAAAAGATGGAGCACTCATCGCACTGACAGTGGTGAAAAAGATAACGGGAAGTGTGTATGGTTTGTTGTTTGGCCATGTCTTTGTTCCATTTGTACTTAGTGTATTTAGTATTTAATGAGCTGTCTGAACGGCAATGTTTGCAGTACGTTCCCCTCTGTGATCCCATTATTGAGGACCAAGAAGTCAGTATCTGGTTTAATGACACTAATGAATTAGACTGCACAATAAAACGGCGATGTAAAGCTCCACCACTTCACATGTCAGAGAGGCCACAGCCCTCTGCTAATTATCCCGGTTATAATTAACCAAATATTCAAGCTGTCCCTTCCATGTTCTCACAATGCCAGTCACTTTCATGAGCCATTGTTTCTTCCACGCTTGTCAACCAAATATGTCAAGACAATGACATCTTCATCACTTTTTGTAACAATGCTTGTAGTAGAATTAACTTTTTTTTTTTTAATGCAATAGTAATTATGTCCAATGAGGATATCATTTCAGAACAAGAAACAAACTAGGTCAACCAGGTGTGAGATAACTGACATGGAATGGAACTCCTCTTCAGAATGCACAGGTGTCTGAAAGTGATCAATTCAGATAAAAAATTATATAAAAAAAAACACAAAACAAAAAAATAAATATATATATATATACATACACAAAGAGCACTAACTAAGAGCAGTTGCCTTTTGTCTTAGTATTATATAAGCATATCTTTTTTTAGAATATAACATTAATCATGCTGTTTATGAGTATTTAAAAAACATTTTGGCTTTTGTTTTGAAAATTCTATTACTGCAGAATATATTTATTTCTGTAATCCTCGCTGGAACAATTGTTCAGTGATTCGAGAGATTGAACATTTGTTGAACAAATTCCTCAAAAAAAAAAGGAAGAAAGGACCCCAAAAAATACAAAACAGGTTAAATACAGGTTTCATATGTTGATTAGGGCCATTCCAATATAGTACTAAATATTAAAATGGCATTCATCTCAATCTATTATACATTGTACATGTAAAATACTGCCGTACTTAAAAAAAGGCACTGCACAACAAATGATGACTGAGATAACTCTACTGGAAATATAAATGATTTGACTCTCACCATCAACATCCTAGGTTTCTGATGCAGTTAAATGCTACATCAACAGGCAATGTTCCTCATTGCGCCAAAATCTGTTTCATCTTAGTCGTATCAATTGTTGTGTCAACGATGCCGGTCTGTGCACGATTCATTAATCACTTCCCTTGAAATATACAGGAAACAAAAACAATGGATCAAAAGAACCGTTGGATCCTGGTTTTTATTTAGAGATGTTTTCTCTGTCAAAAGATTTAACAAGTCATCTGTAAGCCACGGAACAAATAAAGTGTTGATTTTCCCTCAGTGTATTTAAAATAAATTGCATTGTAATCCATTAATTAAGCCCACAACTTTTTAATTTTCAAAGAGATATCCCACTAGGACTGTTGCTACAAACTACTTAGAGAGTGTGTTTTTAAATTCAATTCAAGAGTAGATTCAAATGTAATAACTGTAATACACTGATATGTTCCCCCACAGTGCAAAAGCCATTGATCGTCCCATTAAAATGTATCTGGAAATCGGCTACTTTAAACCAAAAAAAAGAAGCCCTGTTATTGTTAAGCAGCTATTCTGTAGGTTATTTCAGTACAGTTATTAGTGTTCTCATCTATATTAAGAGAGTTTAAAACTCAGGACCAGAACTCAGAAACCAAAATCTTGTTATTGTCTTTACTGTTTCACATTGTTTTCAGTAGAAACGAGTTCCCAATCTAAAACGGTCCACAGCGGTGATCTAGTGGGGTGACCTGTCTCACTTCTAAAGTTCACAAACACCCTGCAGCCATCAGCCTTCCAATGTCCTGCTCATTCATGAGTTTAAGCTCATCATTTTTGAGAACATATGTTATTTGTCAATATTTCATAAAGTCATTGACTGCTGACTCCTTCCTCCTCTTAACCAGCTAGTAGGGCCACACATGATCAAGTGCTTCAGTTTAGCCTCTTGTTTTGTACTATTTCTTCTATTATGAATTATTCCTCTCTTGATTTGCACGCCTCGCTCGGAAAATGTTACGCATGTATGAATGAATGAATGTATATCACAATACACAGAACAGAGCGAACAGAACTATACGCACAGCAGGACTGACTGTTGCTCTTCAAGGGAAACGTTTAACAGTCGACATGAAGCGTTACGCAGTAAACTGCAGTTTAACCGCACGAATCTATTACCACGTCTCCACAGATTAAAAATTAGAGCGTATACTGTTGCATGAGACATGCAAGGAAAGAAAAAGAAAAAAAAGACCTGTGCCATACGCTTGCGGTCTAGACGGGGTGAAATCGTGGTTCGCGTTCATCCAAACACTCATTACCGCAGTGGTCGTTAGAGGGCCCAACCTGCACATCTGTGCACATTTCTGTTCATGCAGACAAGAGAGAGAGAGAGAGAGAGAGAGAGAGAGAGAGAGAGAGAGAGAGAGAGAGAGAGAGAGAGAGAGAGGACCGCTAACACTGTGTTACTCCGCCGGTGCCGAGCGAGAGTAAACAAGCAAGTCAACAAACAGCCTCGGCCCGCGACTCAAAGAGGGCGAGTGGTGGACTTCAGCCTGGGGGACAGAGGGTCTGGGCCCAGCATGCCGACTGATTAAGGGGGCTTGTTTAGAGATAGAGCCGATACCCAGCGCTGCCCAAAAGGGTGTCTCCCAAATGAGCGGGTGATGCCACGGGCCATCCGCTGAAGCTGTCGAGCTTGTGTTCTTTCACAACAGGGGCTCGGGAGAAATGCGGATTGCGGGTAATCGTAAGTGGATAATTGTGTCATTTTCTTTTTTTTTGCTTCCATATGTATTTTCCGCCGTCGAAAGCAACTACCGTCAGTGCAGATGCAGCAGGTCGGCCTTGCCTTGAGTCATGGCCTCCCACTGTTTTGCAGACTCCATGAACATCGCCTCTTTTCATTCAAAACATGTACTGCGTGTTTCTCCTCTCACAATTCCATTAGGCAACCGAGCATGCGGTTACCTGGGAATACCTCGTTTTCATTTTCTGCAATCGGCAATATCTTCACATTATATTCTCCCTCATTTGATTTTTTTATTTTCTTTTTCACACTCGCCCACCGCTGAAGAGACTTCCCAGCGGAGGCCTGTTTGAGCATTCAAACCGAACACGACCGGCAGTCTCCGCAAGGGGGGGGAGGGGTGCGGGGGTGGGGTGCGGGGTGGGGGCACCGAAGCTGCTTGAAAAGACACGGCTGGCTGCGCCGCGTGTCTGGACCACAGTGCAGGGGCCTTTTGTGACTGGGAGGACTGCGGCGCAGACCTTTCTCACCCTCATGTACCCTATTGTTTTCCCTTTCAACTTTGTTCGTCTTCAAGACTCGTGGTGGACAACGCGCACGCCTGCAGAGGAGGTGACGTTGAAAGAAGGGGAACAGAGAATGAAAGTCAACAAATTGAAACCCAGTAGTTGAGTGTTTAAGTGATTTTACAAACACTTTTTTTTTGTTCGACAAAATATCTTGACTATTAACAATAAGTGCCCAGTGTCAATAGTCAATAGCAATGTTGATTACACAAATCAAGTCCTCAATAGCAATTAAGACATCAATTACCACTAATAAGCCACTCTTACCTAAATAAATGTAATGGTGTCTAAATGAAGTACTTAATATGAGTATATTTATTCTTTTTTTTTTAATCATTGAGCTAATTGGAGCTTGTCAACTCAACCAACATCAATACTATGTTTTAATAAACTCTGCTATATGCCAGAAAATGCATCAAGTCAAAACATTCCTACATATCGCCGAGCTTATGATGGACTGCAAAAAAAAAGAATCAAAGCCCAGACCAACATGAATTCACACCTCCAAGCTTCTGAACAGAAGGGTTTATTTGGCAAGAGCTCATCCTGGCTAAGCACCAGCAACTACACTGAATATGGATAACCTCGGTCCACAAATACTGGAAGCATTTCCGGCCCTCGTCGGAGAGATCTCTCCGTCACGTTTCATTCTCTTTTTTGAGAGGGTGAAGTTGGTATTTTAGAGCTGCCAGGGTTCGCCTTTGTCCACAGACAAAAGTCCAACAAAATGATTGCTACTTTCTGGGGTCTGCCATGTGCTCTTGTCCAATGTCAGGTCGCCGGGGAGAAAGTCAAAACAACAAACGTTTCCCGTTCGGCAGGAAGGTCGTGAAAGCACACACAGACGACCCTCTCACTCGCCCAGAAATGAGCCTTCAAATGGTTTCGGAGAATGATAGTACAAATAAATCAAACTCATTAAAAGGGACGCATGCACTAAAAAGGCTTGCGTGCATGACTGGACACTGGCAACAACAAAAAAAGTAAAATCTTCAGAGGGCGCGTTGAGGGTATGGGCGGGACCGGTTTGTGCGAGTTACGCGGTCTTGCCTGGCAAGCGGGGCTCAAGATCCAACAGCTGAGGGAAATATATAAAGAACTGGGACACGTTGGGGCCTTTGTAGTCGAGACAAAAAGGAATGAATGCATAAATTAGTAGATCCTCCGAGCGGAAAAAGGCACCCGAGTGTTCATGAAAAATAAAATAAATTAAAAATCCCTCTCAGCAACGATGAAACTAGTAACCATGACGTCTGTGTAGAGGTGGATGAGATAGCTTGTTGATCACTCCCCAAGCAAAATGCCGATGGTATCTCCTGGAGTGAACTCCTTGAGGCCGGGATATTATCCAATTATGGGACATAATTGAGGGAGAGGGTTGTAATCACTGCATTAAGGACTTTGCCATTTGTCTACTGCCCTCGTCTTTCTTCGCCCTCTTTCCACCATTCTCGTCCGTTTCCGTAGAAACGGGGGTAAGTGTCCAACGTGCGTTGAGCGAATGAAAAAAAAAAATGTAGAATAAAAAACGTTCCGTCTGCATTTTTGTGTGCATGCTCAATTAATTGGCCCAGATTAGAATGAATGTGTTTGTGACCAGCACGAGTTTATGGGAGCCACACTTCTTCCTCTGTGTTGGTTTTACGGGTACGTGTAACGGTCTAGGATGGCCGACAAGGGATATAGACTGAGGGCGGGGGGACGGGTGGAGGCCGTCCAGCAGCCCTCTCGGCTATCTGAGAGGGGGGAACGGATCCCAATGCCCTGGGGGGGAAGTCAACACTTACCTTCCCCCTGCCAACGCCTCCTGCCTGGCGCTGCTGGCGGGGGAGGAATCCCAAAGCTGCTCTCAAACAAGAGGCCTGGCAGCGGCGCGCCAGGGCCGCGGGCCAAGAACCGCGCGCGGGGGCCGACCAGGTGGAGAATCTGTGCTCTCACGCTGCAGCAAGCTGTATGGAATCCGTTCAAATGACAGAATGTGTGACCACTACCTGTGTGCCTGGGTGGAGATATGCAATGTGATCGGGATGAAAGGAAAGCTTGAAACTGTAATTTACAAAGACGGGAAGTATGTGTGCTATTACTTTCAATGATAAGAAATATGGGTGTCTATGACGCCCATTGTCCGTAACATATTATAAACAAACTTATAATGCACTATAATATGCCAATAGCACTATAAGGTATAGTTATAAGCACTCATAAATATTTATAATACTTTATTAAAATAATTCTAAAACATTATAAAGTATTTTGTAATGACTTATAAGGTCAAGTATCATAGTACTTCATAAGTGCTGATATATATACGTATACATATATATACGTATATATATGTGTATATACACATATATATATACGTATACATATATATAATATGTATATATATATATATACGTATATATATGTATATATATGTATATATATATATACATATATATATATATATATGTATATATATACATATATACGTATATATATATGTATATATATATATATACACACATATATATATATATATATATATATATATATATTGGAAGGATCATAGTGCATTATTGTTAATACAGCATAATCATCTGTGCGTCATGTTTTCAGTGTTGGAGGCTCAAGTCATTACTAAGTCAAGGTTATTGATGGAACCATGCTGAATATTGTAGGTGGTACACTGGTCTATAAAATAACACATACAGTTCTCATTAAGGAAACAACCATATTTCCTCACCTGCTTTGTTGCTCTTGCTAAATTGCACATTATGGAATGCAAAGAACAAAAACAACATATTCACACAAACACAATTTTTTCTCTGTAAACGGCGTCATCAGTCCAAATTGAGACAAATTATGCTTTAAGGCGGCAGTATTTGCCTTATGGCGGACATTCGGGCTCGTCTGTTGCTCTGAACAGGCGTAATTGTTGCTACCGAGCCATAATGATAGCTTCGAGCTCTGCATGTTGGTCCCGAAAAACAAACAAACACACAAACTAACAATGGGGAAGCCACCAGAGGTTGCAGTAGTTACATGCTGGTACACTGTACATCTTTACGCTGCAGGTTCAGGGGCCGCCGACCAGCCCCAGTATCCAAGAACACGGGTAGGTTTAGAGGTGCTCACGAGGCAGGCAGCAGCCCAGTCCGAGACAGAGGACCGCGAGTGCAACATTTCACAGTAAAACGGCTGAAAACTTAAATTGGTTAAAAAAAATACAATAAAAAAAGACTTGTGCCCAGAGAGCGGGAGTGAGTGGGTAAACACTAACAGCGGCCCCTCTGTGGCACATCTTTACCATTTGTTTCTGTTGTTGTCCGGACATCACAGTAACATTCCCTCTGTAGGTATTAAATGAGTCACCAGATGGCATTCAGTAGAGTGCACCTCTTCTAGTGCTGAACTGAAATTGATGGATTTTCACCAAAAGGTTTATAGTTTCATTCATGTCCCATGACATGTCTAGTTCACGTCAGTGCATGAACACACCTGGAATCGGATATCAGATAAGGATGCTCAAAATACAGTCATTGCTTTTTCATTACCATGACAAAAGCTTTTGCAATGTTTTGGGATTATTTATTTTTTTCTTGCAAAAAATTCAAACAAAGACAAAATGAGGTGAGAACAAAACACTAACCACTTTGTTGTGGCTGTGTTCACTTTGACTTTTCATTTGCAAAACAACATAAAACTGCACTCACAAGAGTGCAGATCTCTGCCAGGTGCAGTTACCAGCAAACGGTTGATTACATTTACAATCTACAATTGCTCTCGTTCAATCTATACAGCTGTCTGCATTGGCTCTGTGCAGCTCAGCTTTCAATTGAAGCCAACGCGGAAATAACTTAGAACTTGCATTCTCTCTACTGGCCAGCAGGGGGCGACTCCTTATATGGGCGTGGAAAATCAAGGGAGGAATTTCTCATAATCAATGGTGTAGTCACAAAATGAAGCAGTTGGTGATCAATGGTGGCCGTTTAAGAGGAGTGAGGAGTCATGTTATCAATTAAACATGTTGTCAAAAAGTGTGAATTATTGCAACAAGAGGAGCATATTCAACCATGAGAGTTCAAACCAAACAAGAATCAAGAAAGTACAATTTCCTCAAGAAAGCCAAACTACCAGGTGTTATAAGTAAGTTCCATTTAAGTGCTACTAAAGTACTACGATATATATATGTACACATACTTTATTTTTAAATTTTTTTTATTTATTCTATTCCAGGTATAGTCGGAAGAGTTTGCGGTTTTTAGTTTGCGACGGAAGATGTAGAGACTTTCTGCTGTCCTGATGTCATTGGGGAGCTAATTCCACCAATTGGGAGCCAGGACAGCGAACAAACGCGATTTTGTTGAGTGCTGAGATAACCAGAGCCTGGACCAGAACCTGAGCCGCCTTCTGGGTGAGAAGAGGACATATTCTCCTGATGTTGTGCAGCATGTACCGACAGGACCGAGTGATGTTGGCAGTGAGGGAGAGTTGACTGTCGAGTGTCACACCGAGGTTCCTAGCAGTCAGGGTCGGGGCTAACACGGAGTAGTCGAAGGTGATAGTCAGGTCGTGGGTGGGAGAGCCTTTCCCTGGAAGGAAAAGTAGTTCAGTCTTGTCAGGATTAATCTTCTGGTGGTGTGCGGACATCCACTGAGAGATGTCAGTCAGACAGGCAGAGATACGTGCTGCTACCTGAGTTTCAGATTGGGGAAACGAGAGGATTAGTTGGGTGTCATCAGCATAGCAGTGGTAGGAAAAGCCATGTGAGCGAATGACAGAGCCGAGAGAGTTGGTGTACAGAGAGAAGAGGAGGGAACCCAGGACGGAACCCTGAAGGACCCCAGTAGTGAGGGGACAAGGTTCAGACACAGACCCTCTCCAGGTTACCCGGTGAATGCGGTCGTTGAGGTAGGATGAGAAAAGTGAGAGAGCAGAGCCTGAGACACCCAGGTCATGAAGGGAGGAAATAAGGATCTGGTGGTTCACTGTGTCAAATGCAGCAGAAAGGTCTAGAAGGATAAGGACAGAGGAGAGAGAGGCTGCTTTAGAAGGATAAGGACAGAGGAGAGAGAGGCTGCTCTGGCAGTGTGAAGTTGCTCAGAGACAGCAAGGAGAGCAATCTCTGTTGAGTGGCCTGCCTTGAAACCAGACTGGTGGGAGTCAAGAAGGTTGTTATGGTGGAGGTAGGAGGAGAGCTGGTTAAAGATGGCTCGCTCCAGAGTTTTGGAAAGAAAGGATTACACACACACACACACACACACACACACACACACACACAGTTTAAATCGGTTTACGAATGTCCATGATGAAAAGGTGATTTATTTCTGTCCATGACAGGCCCGGGTTACCATTGTGTCAGTTGTGCTTGGAACCTCTACATAAAGAGTTCATTTCTCTTGATGCAGTCGTGATACGCAGCTCCCATTTACCGAGTCTCAGCCTGTTATTTAGGGAAATTGTGGTTTCCTGGCACTCCCGCCTGTAAGAGCTGTCAGTGCTTTCGCTGCACAGCTCGCAGCTTGTAGAAAGCCCGGCCGACACCTTTCCAGGGGGTGTCAAACTGCGGATACCGCACGCGCCCCTGCAGGCGCTTGCCGTTGATGAGGGAGAAAAAATGTGACGGGACTGCGGTAATTCGGAGCCATCCTCGGTTACGGAGTGAAAAGTGCGAGAGCGCCCGGTCACGCTCAACAGGTCCCTCTGTCTTATTATCAGATGGCAGCCAGTCCGCGCAACAGGTGACAAATTCGCAGACGCGTTCGCAAACACATACGGCGGGCATGAGAGAGACGTGTGCGGACATGGTGCGAACTGACACATCAAAACAAATCCCCCGGTTCTTCTCAACAACTCGATTCGCACTCTCCGACAATCGTCTTTGGATGCGGGACACATGCTCTCATGTTGAGGGGCCAACGGTAAACACTTCCTCAGAGAGTGGTAGATTGCTCGCGAGGCCACGGGCCACGGGCCCCCCCCCCCATCACCCCCACGGTTTTGTGCCTCCTCTATTCCTTTCCTCGAGGAACAGGTCAATACAATATGAGCTGTCCATTGTTTAAGTTACACCGCTGTATTTTATATGATCTCGGTTAGAGGAGCATAACGGTGTTCGTGACATCTTATATATATTCATTATTAATTCAATTTCACAACGTGGCATAATGTGACAAGAACGATCGGATGCTATGCATATTTATTTAACACACACACACACACACACACACACACACACACACACACACACACACACACACACACGAGAATGTTTCTGCTACTGGTCTAAAATAAAAAGCTTGCTTTTGGACATGCATTCTAATTGAAATATTGATTATTAATGTGTGGCCATCGGAGCAATTACAGTGAAGTTATGGGACCGAGCAACCTACCATTGAGATCATCTCCAACTCTCCATGTGGTTTATTCTCACAAGTCATTGACAAATATTTAACTTAATTAAAACTTACTTACTGCTTACTTACTGCTTTCCATAACATGATCTATTAATATCTATGATAAATCAGTATTATATTGTTGCACAGTGCTCATATATATATATATATATATAATGAAGAGTTCATATATTTTATTCTTTGAAGCACTACAAATGTTTGTATGAAAAGTACTCTGTCTATAAAATCAGTCATATATTAAATATGTCACTCTTTTTTTGCACACACACACACACACACACACACACACAGTCCTGTCTTTCTATACGACAACATGAAATAGAGTTAATTAGTGCTGAACTCTAGAGAATGTTGGTATTGATATAATTTGACGTCGGCAGCTGTTTGCACTTGTAAACATCACGTCAGGGTTACAGCAGCTGAGTTGGATGCAGCCGACATTCAGGAGGAAACACACAAGTATCAGGTGAATGTCCTTAAGGAATGTGTTGGACCAGAGCCGTACGAGGAGCTACAGGAACCTTGAACGGCAGAAGGTCTGATCGCACATCGGATCATCTTCAATATATACAATTTATGAATACAAAAAGTGACTGTTGCATTTGTGGAGTCCAGCCGTGGTTTGAGATCAGTACAGCTGTCTGTCACGCCACTTTTATTTGTTCGCAAAAGTTTCCTCGCTCAGCTCCTCCGGCAGGCCTCCTCGCTCCTCCAGACGCATTCTGAGGAACTGGGATGTCCTCCAGACGCATTCTGAGGAACTGGGATGTCCTCTTAGATGCATTCTGAGGAACTGGGATGTCCTCTTAGACGCATTCTGAGGAACTGGGATGTCCTCCAGACGCATTCTGAGGAACTGGGAGGTGTGAGGTGTAAGTACTTTGCCAGGTGTTTGTATATTTATTATATATTATATATATTATATAATATTTATTTATACAGACAGATTTTGTCACCGCATGTGCGTAGGTGGGATCAAAATGAAGGTTGAGTTGGAAGATGGGTGTGGCCAGAGCAAGATTAGCCAGAATGTAGGGGGATAGGAAGTGGGGCAGGGGCCGTACTTTACGCCCCTGGCGAGAAGGTCTCTGGTTTTAGAGACGCTAATAATCTCGCTAATTCCATGCCAATCTTAACCATGGCTTCCAAAGATAAAACAGCCGTGTTCTAGATCTGCCTTGAGACATGCTGGATTAATCAGCCATGTAGTTAGACACCCTTGATCGGCCAACTGATCACATAGTGGCTGACAAGGGTACTCTTTAGGGTAATAGTGGAGCAGCCAAGCCCCTATTAGTGTCCATCAGCCGCTGCGCTAAATGCCAGACCGACAGTGGAACTGTTTTGGAAATACCACAGACTCGGGTGCCAGAGAGGAGAGGGGAGATCTATGCCCCGCTAGTTGCATCTCCTCTGCCAGTCTGTGTCTGAAGCCAAGCTGAGCTACTGCCCCAAGCCAAAGGTGTAATAGCGCCCGCAATCAAGAATATAGTACCATTCCAAAAATGTTTTTTTTATTGAAACGGCAGGCAGAAGAGCCAGAACAGATATGGTGGAAAATCAATCCAGTTGCCAGCAGTCCGTCCAAACTAAACGTGTTCCTTGTTGTGTGCAGGACCGCCGCTGTGCCTCTAATGACGCAAACGTCCACTAATTCAGGTCAGAAATGTTGGACTTGACCCAAAACAGGGGAGTGGAAAATCCCAGTCTCCCTTCGTAACCGAGTGGACCTGTGACGACTTCGAGCCCTTAGTCACGGCAGATGAATTCATTGATATTATTACAGACAAATGTGGCAAAACGGGAGGAGAGACACAATTGAAGCTGTGTGTCGAATGTGTAAAACTGTGTTCCTCTCTGGAACCAACAGAAGAAAAAAAAAATTGAAATTAAACTGTGATATGAAAATAGAATATTAATAGAATGAAATAAAGAAATAAGGGTATCAAATTCACACTTCTGTCACGTCGGGGGGACTTGTATTTTTCTGCGACAGGTTATCAGCAGACGCTGAAATCCACTCCTGCTTTGACTCTTCCTGGGCTTCAAATAAATGAACATCTCTCTCTCTTGAGCCCCCCCGAAATTACTCATCAGAGGAGTCGTTCTGCATGGCTGAAAAACACAGTGATAGAAAGAAGAAGAAGAAGAGGCCCACCAATCAGACACTTAAACCTCTGGCGGGGGGGAATAACACTTTTCATTTTCTGATAATAATTCCAAACAGCTTTATTGTTCTCAGTATATTTGCACAGCTAGACTACCCTCGCCCCGGAACGCTTCTAGAACAGACGACCACAATGAGATTCAGAACACTGACAGAGGAGGGGCTCGTCAATCCCCCCCCACACACACACACCCACACCCACCCCTTTTTTTTTCTCTCCACGCGATCTGACCTTTTTGCCTTTCAGCACACTCTGGGCTTTCTGTGGATGAGCTGAATTGTTATTGCCGGCTGCATCCCCAACAGTGTCCGTTGTCGGTGGAAGCAAGCAAGCAGGCTCGGTTGCCATGGCGATCACGCCATCCTCTCCTCTCCCCGTCAAACAGAAATGGACCGACGGCAGCAGAGATGTAGAGAGGTGGGGGGGAGAGGGATGAGTGTCTCTCAGAGGAGCGCATTAAAACAGAGAGCAACACAGATGGATTCGGGCCTCCAGGGTTAGGCTGGGCTCACTGCTAGTGTATAAAGAAATATATAGCCTCCTGCAGAGACGGCATATATTACAGGGGGGGAATAAAATGCCCATGCCTTGTTTATGAGTCATGTTGATGAACTCTTTGGAGCTGCGGGCAGTGCTTCTCCTCCCTGTATCCTATATCGCAGACACATGCCTTATTCATTTAGGGTTGCATATTCACACACACAACTAAAACAGGGGATTACGAAAGGGTTGCTTTTTATTGCAGTGGAATATAAATATGCCACTGATAAAACCCCCAAAAAAGCAAAAGCGGCGTTGCCGTCTGCTCGGTGCTTGTTCTCGCATCCTACCATTGTTCTCTCCGACATCAGCAAACGGGGAACAAACGCGATCTATGAATTCTATATTATTGTGCAGCATGCATCAAGTCAACAGCCTCTTGACTCTTTCATCTAAACTGGACACTGTTGCTTTCTTTTACTTTGCTTTATTTCTCTCTGCGTGTGCAATCTGAACCTGTTTGTGTCTGTGATTGCACCGGCTTGATGGCGAAATAGATTTTCTTTAAAAAAAAAATGTTTTTATATAATTTCTGCTGGCCACTACGCCAGCTGTCATATTTCTCATATCGGAGATTTATTAACACAAAAGCCAGCTCACTCAAGTCCTCCCCTGCGGAGTCACAGAGCGGGATGTGCAGAGAGAGATGGATGTTGGCGGCTTCTGACTCGTCTTATACGTTGAATTCTCCGCCATTATAGTTCGAGACATTAAGGGAATCCACGGTGAGTTTCTCCGTCTGCAAACTGTGAGCGACTTCGCTCTGCGCCGCCACAAGTAATTAAATGAAGCGCCTGCTTGCCAGGATAGCTAATTAAATCAATTAAATTGTGCTGTGAGTGCGTGTATTTGTATGCATGTGTGTGTGTGTGCACGTGTATTTGTATGCATGTGTGTCTGTGTGTGTGTGCACGTGTATTTGTATGCATGTGTGTGTCTGTGTGTGTGTGTGCGTGTATTTGTATGCATGTGTGTGTCTGTGTGTTTGTGTGTGTGTATTTGTATGCATGTGTGTGTCTGGGTGTGTGTGCGTGTGTATTTGAATGCATGTGTGTGTCTGTGTGTTTGCGTGTGTATTTGTATGCATGTATGTGTCTGTGTTTGTGTGTGCGCCTTTGTATTTGTATGCGTGTGTGTGTGTGTGTGTGTGTGTGTGTGCATGTGTGTGTGTGTGTGTGAGGGTGTGTGTGTGTGTGTGTGTGTGAGGATGCCCTGAGCTCCACGCATGCACAAAACGGTGGGCGAGTGTTTCATCGTGAATGTGTTCGTGTACGTATGTATGAATGTGTTATTTTACTTTTATTTTTATATCCGATAGCAGTGGTTCTGAAATGGGGGTATGCGTACCTCTGGGGGTACGTGAAGGCACTCCAGGGGGTACGTGAGATTTAAAAATGTATATAATAAAAATGAGCATCCATTCAAAAATCCTTTAAAAATAGTTATTTAATAAATATTTAATAAAATATAAGTGTAAGTTCATAAACTGAATTATCAAATCATGCTGGTAAGCCACCTGAGTTTGTTAAGAGGAAACTTTCTGAAGTCAGGTCATCTCAAGACACGATGTGGAACACCTCCACGACATCAGCCAGAGCCCTGGAGGCCTCGTACGCGGTGTCTTAGATCATAGCTAGAGCCAAGAAACCATTGACTGTAGCCGTAGACCTGCTCTTTCCAGCCGCTGCTGCACTGGCTGAGACCAGGCTGGGACCAGACTGGGACCAGGCTGGGACCAGGCTGAGACCAGGCTGAGACCAGGCTGGGACCAGGCTGAGACCAGGCTGGGACCAGGCTGAGACCAGGCTGGGACCAGGCTGGGACCAGGCTGGGACCAGGCTGGGACCAGGCTGAGACCAGGCTGGGACCAGGCTGAGACCAGGCTGGGACCAGGCTGAGACCAGGCTGGGACCAGACTGGGACTAGGCTGAGACCAGGCTGGGACCAGACTGGGACCAGGCTGAGACCAGGCTGAGACCAGGCTGGGACCAGGCTGAGACCAGGCTGAGACCAGGATGAGACATGACATGGGAAAATACATTGTCGAGCGAGTTGTGGGAAAACTTAGCGACTCTTTTTCACTCCAGCTGGATGAATCCACAGATGTCATGTGGAAATGCTGAACTTGTTGCTTTTGTGAGACACGTCGATACTGACGACATTTATGAGCATGACTTTGGAGGGGAAAACAACAGGAGAGGACATTTTTGAACGCCTTCTCCTGTAGCTGTAAATCCGTCAGCAGCATCTGCACGGACGCAGCGGCATCAATGACGGGCAGCGAGACGACTCATTAAGAAAGAAAACCCCGAGGTGAAGTGGACTCACTGTCAGACACGGGGAAGCATTGGGCATCTCTCTCTCTCTCTCTCTCTCTCTCTCTCTCTCTCTCTTTCTCTTTCTCTCTCGTTCTCTCTCTCTCTCTCTCTATAGACTATTCTCTCCTTGGAATTAGTATCTGAAGAACACACCTTTCTGATTGAGCACAGATCTCCCCGAGCCACCTTGTTCCAGGACACAGCTGTGCTGTCTGGCAGATGTATTAAGCAAGCTGAACGAACTGAATACGTCTCTGCAGGGCCAGCATTTTAATCCTGTAGGACGAGGTGGGTGGCTTCCTGAAGAAAGCAGAGCTGTGGAGAAGGGCCTCTGCACAGGGGGGCTCCACCTGTGGAAGGATTTTCTCTCTCGTCAGGATGATGTGGACAGAGCTCCAGTCAAGTCGGTCATAGTGGGACATTTGACCAACTTGATTCAAGATTTTCATTCCTACTTTCCTGACATGGAGGACAACCCTGCACAGCTGGATTGGGTGAGAAACCCATTTCTCTTGACCAAAGCTACCTGTCACTCATCAGGAAGAACTCCTGACACCCACAGTTTTGTGTGTGTGTGTGAAGCAGGAGCACCCTGACCGGGGACAGAAAGCTCTGGAGCAGTACTACCTTTTGCCGCCACATATTTATGTGAGGCCTCCTTCTCTGCACTGACTGATGGAAACAAAGTAAATAAACAGACTGAGCCTGGAGAAGAGGTCGATCACAGCAGTTGCCTCCCTGCCACCAAGACGGACAAAGACCCTCAGTGAAGCACAAGCACAGGGTTCTCACTAAAATGTAAATGCAAAAGCACTCAGTTCAATGCAACAATGCAATCTTCAGCGTCGACAGTTTAATAAATCAGACACTGATGGCACAGCGCTGTGTATTACATCTTTTTTTCAACCCCAAATGCTTTGCGCTGGTTAGGGGTACTTGGGTGAAAAAATATTTCACAGGGGGGTACGTCACTGAAAAAAGGTTGAGAACCACTGCCCTAGAGGACGTCAGCACGGCCAATTTATGTGTGCAAACACAAGCCCAACACACGAGGTGGTTCTCATTTCCCCTTCATTTTGTGCCACCTCGATTTCCTCACACCTCGCACCTCCGGCTTGTGACACCGGAAATCGACCGCAGCGCTCCGTCTGGAGGACATCCCAGTTCCTCAGAATGCGTCTAAGAGGACATCCCAGTTCCTCAGAATGCGTCTGGAGGACATCCCAGTTCCTCAGAATGCATCTAAGAGGACATCCCAGTTCCTCAGAATGCGTCTAAGAGGACATCCCAGTTCCTCAGAATGCGTCTGGAGGACATCCCAGTTCCTCAGAATGCTCTGAGGACATCCCAGTTCCTCAGAATGCGTCTGAGGACATCCCAGTTCCTCAGAATGCTCTAGAGGACATCCCAGTTCCTCAGAATGCGTCTAGGACATCCCAGTTCCTCAGAATCGTCTGAGGACATCCAGTTCCTCAGAATGCGTCTGGAGGACATCCCAGTTCCTCAGAATGCGTCTGAAGGACATCCCAGTTCCTCAGAATGCGTCTAAGAGGACATCCCAGTTCCTCAGAATGCGTCTGAAGGACATCCCAGTTCCTCAGAATGCGTCTAAGAGGACATCCCAGTTCCTCAGAATGCGTCTAAGAGGACATCCCAGTTCCTCAGAATGCGTCTGGAGGACATCCCAGTTCCTCAGAATGCGTCTAAGAGGACATCCCAGTTCCTCAGAATGCGTCTAAGAGGACATCCCAGTTCCTCAGAATGCGTCTGGAGGACATCCCGTTCCTCAGAATGCGTCTGAGGACATCCAGTTCCTCAGAATGCGTCTGAGGACATCCCAGTTCGTTGGTTTCAGAATGCGTCTGAGGACATCCCAGTTCCTCAGAATGCTAGGACATCCCAGTTCCTCAGAATGCGTCTGAGGACATCCCAGTTCCTCAGAATGCGTCTGGAGGACATCCCAGTTCCTCAGAATGCGTCTGGAGGAGCGAGGAGGCCTGACGGAGGAGCTGAGCGAGGAAACTTTTGCGAACAAATAAAAGTGGCGTGACAGACAGCTGTACTGATCTCAAACCACGGCTGGACTCCACAAATGTAACAGTCACTTTTTGCATTCATAAATTGTATATATTGAAGATGATCCGATGTGCGATCAGACCTTCTGCCGTTCAAGGTTCCTGTAGCTCCTCGTACGGCTCTGGTCCAACACATTCCTTAAGGACATTCACCTGATACTTGTGTGTTTCCTCCTGAATGTCGGCTGCATCCAACTCAGCTGCTGTAACCCTGACGTGATGTTTACAAGTGCAAACAGCTGCCGACGTCAAATTATATCAATACCAACATTCTCTAGAGTTCAGCACTAATTAACTCTATTTCATGTTGTCGTATAGAAAGACAGGACTGTGTGTGTGTGCAAATAAAGAGTGACATATTTAATATATGACTGATTTTAGAGACAGAGATTTTATAAACATCCGCTTTTGTTGGAGTTCCTGCTACAGAAGGAGCGTTTGGGTTCAAATAGCCACGGAAGTGCCGTGACTACATTACGCAAGTGATGTGACAAATAACTCAATAAATCAAACAAGACAACGTGACTTCTCCTGGTCCCCTTGTTTAGACCGCGCCCATCTGAGGACTCAGCCTTCCTTTATATCCCAGCTACGCATCTTTAAAGTTTTGTGACTGTATTTAAAGAGTCACTACGATTGTGATGGTAGCCACTTTGTTTGTGTGCAGGCCCAACCTAAATGCGTTGCACTCCCCATTGTGGCTGCACTATGGGGATATTATTAATTTCATTGCTGACGTTGTGATAGCCATTTCATCCGAAACATTATTACCAATGCACAGTTGTCTGAGCATTGGATATGGATATGCATATGGGATAAATGCACTTCTAGTTGTCGCATTTTGGAAGCATTGAGTTGTTATTAACTAAGGGTGCTGTCCGGGGCTGAAGTCCTTCACCTTTGCACGTAAAATACTTTTCTGTCATTGCCTTGTGATAACTTATATTAGGCCTATAGCTATTTTATTGAATATTATTAAATCATATTCAATTTAAAACTATCTTTATATCGAATTTGCTTTGTGCTATATCTGCTTTTATTGGAAAAACAAAATGAAAAAACCAAGAACTTCGTTATGAAGCAACTCTGAAGTGATAGAAATTAACCATTTTCTTACCACCCCGTCTTGGTTCGAGCCCCACCTTAGCAGTGGGAGTGTAAAAGTTCTGGTGCCGGCCATGGATAGGACCATATATCATTCATGCGTTTTAAAGGGACAGTGTGGGAGATTTGGTGGCCTCTAGTGGTGAGGTCGAAAACAACTCCATCCTTACCATAGTAACACTTTTTAAGTAGCGCCTCACGTTACTACAGTTTCACAACTACGGTGGCCTTATGGTACAAACCATAAGGCCACTCATAAGGGCCCTCTCTAGAACCATTGCTCGGTTTGTCCACTCTAGGGCTGCTGTAGAAACATGCAACATGGCGGCATACCTATGTGGATACAAAGGGCTCATTCAAAGCTAATGAAAACGCCACAATTCTTAGTTTGAAATGATTATACAGTAATGAAAACAGAGTTATGAAAACTATATTCCATTTCTGCTAATAGATCCCACGGAAACGCACTGGCGCTTTAAAGAAAAGGGTACGGAAGTTGAAAATAAAGAAAAAGTATTTATAGACGTCTATCATATTGTTTGTTTAAAAAAAAAAAGAAGGGATTTGTTGACAAAAAGAAAACATTTATAATATACCAGCATCCTTTCACCTGGTCGAATGACGACAAAAAAGCACAACTCAAAATGAGTCCTCTGGCACGGCGTTGGCGCAGATAATGCACACTGACAAATGTATGGCACGTGTTTGAATGGAATTGCCAAGGATTAGGAAGTGAGATGTCTGGCAAAGGAGACTCTTGCCTCGCCAAATGAGCTTAACGGAGAAGTGTTGCAGTCATCAGGCTCATACCAACTTCCCTGCTGTTCCACAATAACACCTGCGGAGAACCTTTTTGAAGTCGCTGGAACCAACCAGCAACTACCTCGCTGACAGATTGATTTGCAGAAGCTTCTGGCGCCCCCGAAAATAAAGAAAAAATTGGCAGCCGCAATCCCCCAGCCGCAGTGAAGTGATGGTCCCCGGATTGTTCAGTGACTTCGGCAACTTCACATTTAGTTGCTCACAGTGCTGTGAACTGCGTCATTGTGTAAAATGGAGGATGATGGAGGTAGTTGATCAATACCAGCTTACTCGGACCTTTTTGCTGAGACGTGTGGCGTACAGCACCCATCTTCTGTCTACCAAACATCGCCGGCAAAGGATTCTTTTTTTATATTAAAGAGTAAACTTTGACTAAAGATCAAGAGGATGCAGTTTTCCAATCAATCACCACAGCAGACCCGTGCGACCGGTGAGCGTCACCATCAACTGGAAAGGAGGATCTGATCCGAGTCAACAGGGCTCCAGAATGCCGCCTCAAACCGTTCCACCAGGTCCCGTATAAAAGGTCTCATATATAAAACCAATCTTGAAGTCTTTACACTGGCTCCCCCCTCAAAATTCAGAATCCAATTTAAAATCTGTGTGATCGCTGATGTCTTCTGATCGGGGCCTCTTGGTAGTTCCCAACCCTCGGCTTAGAGTTACAGTAGTCTGAGCCTTGGAGATTGTGGCTCCCAAACTTTGACTGTTGTTTTCATGTGTTATTGTGGATTTCTTTCACAGTGAAGCACTTGAAAGGTTCAATATAAATAAACTTGAGCAATATGGGGAAAAGCATCCAGTTCACAGGACCCCAAAGATGAAATATTAATGGAACATGAGATTTTCTTAAAAAGGTGCACCCTTTACAGTATATTCTTTTCACCTTAAAAGTATTTTGCTGCTCATTAACAAACCCGGTGCTCACATTTATCATATTAGGAATCGCATTGAAAGTGATCATAGGACTAAAACTTCTTCTACTTCAGATAAGAGGAGGACTTGAGTTATTCAACTTGCCAGCAGTAGAGTGGATCAACACTGTGTTATGACTCCTGGCTACTAATCAGCATTCATGGTGACGCATTGGGCTTTTCTGTTTCAAGAAATTTAGCACAAATTGAAAGGCTTTATGTATTGATTATATCCACTTTCAACATCATATTGATACTCAACAATAATCAATTTGCATGGTACACTGTCTGTAAACACTGGCAAGAAAATAAAAAATAAAAAGTGTACATAAAATGAATAGTAGTAGGAAACTTGACTAATTTTCCACATATGCATACATATGTGGAAAAGGTTAAAATTGAAATGGAATAATTCAATTATCATTTTTCATTTTCACATATTGGCATTGAAGTTCTATAACCATATTAAAATGAAAATGTAAACGTTGTTTGACATTTAATTTTCAATGTCAATACCTGCTGTGCAGTGGACAATATTACATCTTTAATTCAAATAAAAAAAATTTAAAAACGAATTGTTTCTCATACCGTCAGTCCGAATATACCGGTATTGCCCCTCTGTCTGAAACACTCCGTTTTACGGCCTGCTCGTTTTACGGCCTGCTCGTTTTACTGCCTGCTCGTTTATAAACCCCTCTTAAAAAAAGAAGCCCAGTCTGCTCCGATTGGCTTGTGAGAAAAGATTATTATGACGCACCTTTGCAGAGGTAGATCTCAAGCCGTGGGTGGAGGTATATTCTAATGCGCCTGCACGTGACGTAGAAAAAGGAGCTGACTCTGAATGACTTGCGGAATCAAACGTTTTCTGTTCTGATCTCATTCTACAGATTTTGCACCTGCACTGGTAAAAGTGATATTTTCATGATGTGTCCCCCTTTTAACCTGCTGCGCCAAATATGAATCTGAGTTGCTGTAAGAGCGATCACACCTTGATTTACTACGACTGAAAGGGTTGGTTTCCGACGTATCTATAGTATCTTTTGCTTATCTTTTTCTTGCATCTCTCTTCCCACTGAATGTCACAGCCCGGCCAACATTTCCTCGGCTCTGCTAAATATTCACCGAGATAGGAATCATTTCTTCAGCTGAGAAAGTTGATAAAATACTCCTAAAAGTGGGGCCAAAAATGCTTCACTGACAATTTTTTTTTTGTCCAGCAAGGACTTATTTGTCATTCTGAGATGTGAAACAAATACATGGCTTGACAAATGAATCCACCCTTTTTTTGTTGGTTTAACATTTCTTCAAATTCTTCTTGTGTTCTTGGTGTTCCCGAGTGGAGCCTCTCCATTTTCCCCTCAAATGTCAGACGTAAGTAGGGCACAGACTGCTATCTGCCAAAGATGTCCTCACTCTCCATGACTGTCTTATATACTCCATCCCCCCTCATATTTACGGCATCCGTCTCCCTCCCTGCCACCTATTATCTCCAAATCTCTCCCCCTTCTAATCTCTTTTTACTCCATCAGCGGCGGTGACAATTTTGCCCGCCCTCCTTTCTTGTCTCGTGTCTGTGCGTCTCATTTGTCTCCTACTCCCTCTTATTTCAACACATGCTCTTTCACTCCATCTCCCAGACAACTCCAATCTCTGTTTGCGTCATTATCCCCTCTCTCTCTCTCTCTCTTTCTCTCTGTCTCCACCGCCGGCCACCACGTTCATCTCTCCTTCTCTTCCCACCCGCTCACATCCGCTCACATCCATTTCTTTCCCTCCCCTACTGTTAACCAACAAGGTATTGGGGACGGCACCTCGCTGTGTTTCTGCCTTTGAAGAAAAAAAAAAAGAAAAAAGTGTGAAAGGGAAAAAAGGGTCTCCTCACTGGCATCGAGGAGACCGGCCCTACAAGCCTAGAGGCACTCCGGGTGTTTCAAAGGCGGACGCGAGACAATGATGAGCAGCATGAGAAATCAGCACGGCAGACAGTGCTGCAAGAAAGAGGGGGGGGGAGAAAAAAGGTACTTATTACCAAAGCTGTTTGACGTCTCTGCGTGGCCACCCGTTAAGGCCGCTTGACAGCGCTTTCAAAATGGGAGTCTGAAAGCGGTTGCTGTTCTCGCCGACCACCATTCTCGCGGCGTACCGTGCTGTTTCTTTTTGGTTTGCGTCGCCACTCATAACACAAAAGGTGGCCCGTGAGGACTTTCCCTCAATGTCTCGCATCAAAGTTCGTTTCAACGTCAGGTGCACACCTGGTTTAACAAA
The DNA here is from genome assembly GCA_016806645.1 of Ophiodon elongatus. NCBI lineage: Eukaryota > Metazoa > Chordata > Actinopteri > Perciformes > Hexagrammidae > Ophiodon > Ophiodon elongatus. Next base: position 1,826,423 of record JACSYO010001494.1, read on the forward strand.
CACTTTGTAGAGCTCCGCCGCCTTCAGCCATGTACCCCGAGGAAAGGCTCTTCATCAACATCCTCGCGCCCGGGGCTAGCAGACATGCACCTCTCGCCCTGTGTGTGCTCTTATGCACTGTGTATACCAAATCACCCCCCCGAGGCGTTATCCCCACCAGATGTGTTTATCAGCGCCGACTCCGCCTTTGAACTCGCCCGGTGTTCGTGCCTCCATCTTCCCCCCCCAACCCCCTTGTTCTCGCTACCAACAATTCACTTTGACAATGCGGTCTGTGGTGTTGCAGACTTTTCTCACCCCGCCCTCCACACTTGCTCTCCATCTAATTAGTGTCAATGCTCGATTCCTCTTCTCCTCGCCACGGCGCTCGCTCTCTTCCCACCCACTATCAAAGCTCTCGGCACAATTAGGAACGCGAGAAGGAGAAATAGAAAGGGGAAAGAAATGTGCTTAATATAAAAGCAGACGTTGCCAACTTTGAAGTGCAAAGTGAGACGGGGCAGGTAACCCACGTGTGGGATGATGTTCCGGGAGTGCAGCGCTGCTGGCGAGTGGAGAACATGTACTTTACTAGTCTTGCTACATTTATCCTGATGTTATGTGCTTCACCTTGAGTGTGAGTTTGAGTTTGAATCCGGTGCAGCTTACGTTGGAATCCGGGTCGTGTCTGGGTTGTCAATGTCTCGCCCAACTCGTCGCATGCAGACGCTTGGTCAGCGCCCATTGATGCCTGATACCGACGCATCGAGGCACCCTTTAGCGTCTGTAGGAGACCCACTGGCCTTTTAACTAACTACAATGTGAATCTATTTGTGTCATTAGTAGAAGGTCTGAACATGGTGACATAGTGTAAAGAGTGAGAAAGTTCGCTCAGGGAAGAACTCGGGGTGGGTGGTCGGGTCCAAAAAAAAAAACGACTTTCACCCAGGTGACCACCATTGATGTCTTGTGGGAAACTAAGTCAACGTTGACTTATTTTACTGTACTTTTGTTACACAACTGACTTAAGTTACGCAACAAACTTACTTTACTTATTTTATCCCAAACTACGATCTTTTCCTAAACCCAACCAAGTACTTTTGTTGCCTAAACCGTCACCAACACCGTTGTTGTGTAAGGCAACCTAAAAACTAAATGAACCTGCATTGGAAGTTCATTTTGAAAAGACATTATGTTTATAGTGTAAACTGACACGGTGTCCCTGACGCGTCCAACACTGAAGCTCGATGGGAACCTCAGGCTCAGTGGTAGAGCAGGGTCGTCCTTCAATCAGAGGATCGGCAGTGCGATCCCCGGCTCCGCTGGCTATGTTGATGTGACCGTGGGCGAGACACCTAACCCAAAATTGCTCCTGCAGGCTGTTCTTGCGGTGTATGAATGGGTGTGAATGATGATCCGGTGGCACCTCGCATGGTAGCCCCTGTCATTAGTGTATGAATGGGTGTGAACGGGTGAATGATGTCATGTAGTGTTAAAATCGCTTTGAGTGGTCGGAAGACTAGAAAAGCGCCGTACAAGTACAGTCCATTTACATGCATTCCCTTTTTCCAACTGGCTCGGACTTCACACGGCATCTGGATGTGTACCTTCTGTGTCTACGTGAGTGCGGCGGAGATGTCACTGGAGAAGTAAATGAAAAACAAAAACTGCAACAAGCCGTCTCAGCGGCGAGCGGACCGAAAAGAGCCCTGTGAGGAAAGCCCCTTTGGAAGGTCTTTAGAAAGTTCAGCTGGAGCCAAGTTGGGATCACGACTCCGGGGGGAAGTAACAGCGAGAAAAGGAGAAGGGGGAGGGGCGTAGGTGAGAAACAAAGGGGAGACGGGCAGCGAGACAGATGAGATTGGGATAGGGAGGTCCAGGATGTAGCCCGCAATCTTAGAAATCAGCAACACACACACACACACACACACACACACACACACACACACACACTTTGGAGTGCCGGAATCAAAGTGGACGAGCAACTATTAAATACGACGTTGACAGCAGACAGGGAGGGAAATAATGTGGGCTTTATAGAGCCTAATCGGGATTAATTTACACTGCATGAGGTAGACACAAATCTGCTATAAATGGGTGAATTTAAATAAATGGGTGACGTGTGCACACCTTTATGGTCCCAGTCATTGCGGTGGAACTAAAGAAAGCCAATGACCGCTGCAAGAATGTGCAAGAGACAGAGAGCGGGCGAGACCGGTGAGAGAGATGGATGAGGCGATAGCAGTCCCGGGTAAGCTCAGTGGCTGGAGTCGACTGTAAATAGGGGGTAACACGCGGGTCTGTGATTCTGAGAAACTCAAACCTTTCAGATCACTTTTAATGTGTCTTTTTTGCTTCCTATGGAGCTAAATAAAAATAGGTCGCGTGTGATGAAAAAAAAAGAAAGAAAAATGGCCGCCCCCGTCCTCCAGGAATTCCAAATTGAGAACACTGCCAATTCATGCAAAATGAACACAAGCAACTCTTTGGATGTCTGGAACCGAAGCGTGGTTAGTGATCCATAAAATCAACCCTTAGGAGAGGCGGGCTCGGTATCAAAGCGGCGACTACTGACACAGGGAGTTGGCCACAATGCAAGAGGCCGACTGCCTGCCAAGAGGTGGCGCCACGAGGAATCAAACACTTGTTGCGGCGTTTAACAACAACCGAGCACTTTTCACTGACTGCACAAACACACACGCAAAAGATAAATAAATAAAAAATCTCAAATAGTTGTTTATCTATGCTGTTTTAGAGTGGCTAAGTGGATAATAGCATTCTTGTATATAACAGGCTTGATTATGAGAAACTAATTAGCTTAAAATGGGCCAAATTGCCCTCTAACAGGTGAGCGCACACACCCTCTGTAATTAAGCATGCTTCACAGCATTGATTATGTTTTTAACTGCGGCTCATTCTTTCACAGCACTAATAAACACAAGGGCCGCTTGCTCAGTGTCAGCATTTTTCTCACGCCAAGCTGTGAACGCCGCCACGGGTTTCGTGTGCGTCCGACCCGAGACGGTCCCCTCCCCTCACTCAACTTCTGACCAGGTAGAAAGCACAGGTTTCAAAGGTCTCGCTGTGTTTCCACCTCACTGCTTTTAGAAGTTGGAGCTAGATGTGCCCACGTACGTTCGTGGATATGTCACAACTGTGCTGGCGCCATGTTGAGGTCAGTTACTGTTTACGCCATACGGACGCTTGTGAAGCAGCTATATTTAGTATTTTGGTCTCCTAAAAAATTATTTTTCTGTGTTCCGGCTGTACTTCGCTCCGCCCTGTCGTGTCACTTCTGGTTGAAAAAAACAAAAAAAAAACAAGATGGCGACGGTCAAAATGCAGAACTCGAGGCAACTAACCTATGGGTGACGTTACCGTGACTACGTCTACTTCTTCCATACAGTGATGTGAACCCCGGACCGTTTAATAAGTCATGTCAACTACTTTTTAATGAGAAAAAAAGGAGAAAAAAAGAGTCTTCACTGACAAATGAAACTATAATGCAGATTGTATGATAAAAAAGAAACAATGTTTCACCTCAGGGCGATTCAATTCGCAACAAGGTACGTTTGGTACTGTGCATTAAAGCCAGAAAATAGAGTTTATCCCTCTCCGTGATCTGTTGCATCACGTCAGCACCCAGCTTGATAGAGAATAAAAGACATAGGGAAACAACGACTGAGATTATCCACAGGGAGCTTTTTGGGAGGAGGGATACATTTTCAAACACATATTGGCTATCTCCTCTGCGACAGTGATTTGGACATGAAAGCTAAAACAAACGGGCTAAATCCACAAACTCTGATTTGAGTGAAGCAGCTCCAGAGCAGCTATTTAGAAATATTCAGTGGTGGAAGAAGTACTCAGATCCATTACTTAAGTCAAAGTAGATATACCATAGTCTAAGTAGTACTACGAGTAAAAGTCCCGAACACGTAATGTTACTGAAGCAGAATACAGACGTATTATAAGCTTATGGGTCCTTTCTAAAATAGAATATTCACATTTTTCCCAACAAAATCTTTTTCAACGACTAGATGTAGCATTTTAATATCTTGTTAATAATGTGGAGCCAATGTTGTATGCTAATGGGTAGATTAGTATACTGCATCTTATCACATAAGTATATGTTTTTATATGTAAAAAAAGTTCCTAGTCACTATAAGTGTCAAACAAATTTAGTTGAGTAAAAATAAACACATTTCCCTCTGTGATGGAATGGGATAGAAGTACTTTGAGTAGTGTAACGTGCGTATTGTACTCGGTTATATTCCAGCAGTGGAAATATTCACACAAACGCTCCAGGGACTTAAATACATTTTCATCAACTTTTTTTTATTTATTTTTATTCATTTTTATAAAGGACATGAATTAAAAGAATAAAAAAAAAGTTGATGAAAATGTATTTTGCATCGTGCAGCCAGAGACTCAAGAATCAGATGTGATACAACATACAATTTAGAACCAGAGATTTTATTTATATTTTTACCATTTAATACTAGTCTCACAGTCTACGTAAATGTAAATGTACTATATAAGTAAAGTTCTTATATCTAAAAAGGCCTGATTTCCAAATCATAGTTTGGAGTAATATGTATTGTGTGCATTTTGGATGATAAAACAAACATTAGCCTGTTGCTGGACTGCTCATAGTACATTCTGCTGTGGCTGCTTTGCTGGAGACACACGACTGAAGCTTGAGTGAGTCTTTAGAGACTGCAGCGATTCTCTGGTTCACCGTCATGATGAGCAGCATTTTCTCTACAAACTACATTAGGTGTCTCTGATGAAATCAATCAAGCAAGTGTGTATACGATTTTTCAACGACCGGGAAGATACAAACTCAATAAAGCATGGCCAATAACGTAAGAACATTAAGTGCATAAATTAAACAGAGGAATCAAATGAGGCACATTACAAAATGTGTTTGTTCGCGCATAAACTCAGACTTGCCAACTTGAATCAACAGGTATTTACACACCTGCTGCCAACATGATTTCAAAGAGTGAAGGAAGAAAGTGAATATAGTGTAAGAGGACAAAGTCGCACAGAAACAACCTTCAACAACAGAAAACCCAAGGACGCAGACGATGTAGCACCGAGATGTTTTCATCTTGTCAGAAGGAGGTTTCACTGCGAATATTCCACACAAACCTTGAAATTGGGCTAACTGAATCTAATACATCCAAATTGATAAGAGGAAAGGTGTACACTTTTAATGCTGTACACTACCGAGACGCAGACGGCAAGAATGTGGTTATACCGTGGTAATAACAGTTTTAGTGTCAGGGAAAGCCAATATCTATGAAGGTCAAAGCACTAAAATATGGCATTTTACTGTGGCATTTGACTGCAGCTGCCTCTTATGCTATCTTTCTCCCCCTCTTCCTCTACAGCAGGTCAGTTCAGTCTTCCTGTCCTTTCACACAAGCGTTATTGCGTTCATTACATCCCAGTGGGTGGGGTGAGGTCTGTCTGGTACGCGGTGGGAGAGGGGAGTGACAGTCAGAGCTAATCGAGTAGGAGGCTACCCGTCTTTATCAAACCGTTTGACATTAATGCCATTAGGTGAGACGCATCGCTATGCGAGTTCATAACATTAGGGCCGGGGCCAGCGGCTGAGCTAGCACAGACGCTGAGGCCCCCGTCCGCAAGCAGTGTGATGAGATTAGCATGGTGCGCTAAGCGCTGACAGGCCTCATCAGTTCACATCAGGAGAAGCAGGATGAGCCTGCTGTGAGAGAAACCATACCACCCTCGCTGAGCTTACTGTGTGTGTGTGTGTGTGTGTGTGTGTGTGGGGGGGGGGCTGGGGGGAGGTTACTGTGTGAGCAAGTGAGTAAGAAAGAGAGAGAGACAGTGGGACTGATGGAGAGCAGGGTCAGGCGCTGTGTGTGTGTGCATGCGTGTTCAAACCGATAAAACCCATCAACAATCAACATGACCCAACCTCCGCACGGGAAGGCCAGATGTTCCACGGGCCCCCGGTGCCAACGCCGTCAAGAGCCCAGCCAAATGCACCCGCTGATTCATGTTGCCGACGGCGATGCTGATAGGTCAAATTAAGTGTTACAACAAACTGACGACCTGCCCGGAACACCGATCGCGGCTCACAGGCTTTGGAACATGTTCTGAGGAGAGCAGACGCTTGGACTGGGCTCTGTGCTCAGGCCAGTTCTGTCATTCTGGGACAATGTGACCTTGTACAAGTACATTTAGCAGTTGTCGAGGCCAGGGAAAGTGCTGCTGCTGCTGCTGCTGCTGCTGCTGCTGCTGCTGCTACTGGCGGCGAAGGCCAAAGAAGGGCCCCACTGCTTCCTGTTGAAGGCTGCACGACGGCAGCAGACTAAAACAACCACAGCTCCAGGGACTCGCACTAGAACTCCCACTGGTACCATCTCAGTATCTCAGCATGAGTTTAAAAGAGCAGCAGTTTTTATTCTACACTGAAAAAGTTTACGAAAAGCCAAGTATGCCCCAAAACATACATTATACTTTTCTATTCTGCTATATATATATATATATATATATATACACACACGCTATCTTTTGATCGCCATGACAAATAAAAACTTGTAAAAGCCAATAAATAGAATAGGAGTAGAACGGCCATTTAATTGTTTTCCGTGGTCACTTGACTACAGCAACAACAACAACAACAACAACAACAACAACAACAACCACCTTAAAGTGTTGTCGCAGCTCGCCGTGTAAGAGCGCGAACGCAGCTCCGGAGACGGATAGCTGGCTAGTTAGCTAGGTAGCGCGTCCCTCTCTGAAGTGGCAGGGTTGAGGTGTGGGGACCGTTAGACCCAGCAGTGCTGCTGGCCACCTGCCCGCTGTTCAACTCATTTTCTGTAAGTGTCGCAGCATTAGAGCATGGTGGAATTAGCAAGCGAGCTAACTAGCCAGCTGCCCGCTAGTGCGCACTAGTTACAGAAAATGAGCCACAACGTTGTCATTCATCTGTCAACGCCGATGTGCTTTCCGACACTATGAAAAGAGTGTGTTGGTGAAGTGCAAGGTTGTTACATTTTATTCTTTCACTCTGGCTCTCTACGCTTCATTTGGTTACTACTCCACTGCTTGATTTAGTGGTTACTGCAAAACTTCACCTCAGTGAGTCCGTGACTTGCCTTAAGCCAGTTTAGTTTGACTGGAAGTTAGCCCGCTACAGCGGTTGCAATGGCAACGGTACACATAAAATGTCTTTTTTTTTTTATCCTATGAGAAGTTCATAGGACCCCCAATTAGAGTGTCAGTTATCAATTATTTCAGTAATCGAGTATACTACAGATTATTCCCACAATGAATTGAGTGATCAGATGAAAAATACTTTTACTTTATTAAGGAGAAATTGTAAAAAAAAAAAAAAAATATCTAAGGGAATAACTAATTGGTTTCCTTTAAAAAAAAAAAATAATATATATATATATATATATATTGCAAAATTTGCATACAATAATATCTGTCAATATTAAACCCATTTAGTGCATTCAATGTTACTTTCGGGGTTTAAAGGCTGAAGTCTCACTTTTTTTCAGTCAGTGTATTGATAGACAAAAAAAAATCTTGACATTAGTATTTTCAATTATGTATTATAAGATGCTTGGAGCTAGCATTAGGAAGTTAAACAGGTCATAATAATGAATAGATGGTATTTTGTAATTGAGTTTCTTGAGGCATCGTTTAAGCCTTAACCTCAACTAAAATAAAGCTCAGCTAATGAAGTCACTGAGGCTACAAACTGCTTTCAGCAGCAAGCAATGTAAAGTAATCCACACAGTGTGGAATATTTACTGTGTGTCTTGCCAGGTGGGTTACACAGTTGGCAATATCTACCAATTTACCTCCGGTAGCGGGCTGTGGTGGAATTTCCATCTTCCACGAAGAGACTTTCGCTCAAAGACTGAATCTTATTACAATTTCACCGTCTAAATCCCCCAAAGATCCATGGGATTGCTGTTTAAGTTGAAAGCAACAGTGAGAACATTTGTATTCCTCCACAAAACTCCCCTCAGGTTTCACTTCATTTGGACTGTGTCTCCGGAACCAGAACGGGGGGAGCGAGACGAGTTTAACCCCGACCGCACGCGTCGAGGGAGTTTCAGACTGATAGCTTTTTAATTGTGGGTTTATTGATGCTTAATCACCGGACAGGTACACTGTAATGAAACATCCTTCCTGACAGGGGAAACGCAAACAAACGCTATATAATACGAGCTCAAATAGAATGGGAGCTTGCGTCCCGCTTCCACTGACAAATGGCCTCTTACTCGCATTCTGAGCTGGACGAAGGAAGACGACTGTGATGAGGAGCGATAACTGATGAGGACTCACCACTCTGGTCTTGTTATGCACGAAATGTGTGATATCTTTAAGATTAAGCGTCGAAAACAGAATAAAGAGCCATTATTGTGAGTTTGATTTGAAGAACGACTGACACTTTGACAACACTCAGCGTCTATTAACCCGGTTGTTTGACAGGCTATGCTTCCAGCTACATGAGGCGGGAGGGCCAAACAAAGGCTTTTGTTTGCAGAGGCCTCATTAGCTCAGTAACCTTCGACACAGATGTTTGTGAAGCATTAGTTATTCCAGCCAATCTTAGGACTGACTGACTGAACCCAAATAGTGTGCCATTGTCTCTTTATCACTGTCAGTTGATGTCTGCTTTTTCCGGTAAACATGCAAACAGAAGCAACCCGATACATACTGATTTGTTTTTCCGCACTCTAAGCAGATACACAGATGCAGTTCCTGCGTTCGGTCCAACCCTTCTGTTTTGGATCCATTTGTTTTCTGCCTCATAAATTTCCCCTCAGTGTCTGAAATCGACTTCCTGGAGGTGGAAATTCCACCCGGGCTGAAAATGGTACTGCACATTATTTCACATCGAGAACGGGCACAAAGACGTCATCAAGCTTTCCGAGGGAGAGAGAGAAAAAAAAAAAGGCCACCGTTATCCATCTTTCTTAGTGTTCCTCTCCACCGGCAAAACTTAGTTATCTACATTTCCACTCCATATTTACTCATCTCCTCAGCACACATGCAGTCCGTCATCTTCACAAAGGAGGGCGGGTTAACTAAATGAAGCTCTTCTGCACCGCTAATGACTTTCTGGGCGAGAGATATGTATCACTCTCGCAAACCGAAGGAACGTATTGATCAAATACAGATGGATCAAGTCAGGGGGAATCTGGGTTCTTGCTTGGGCTGAGCCAGCCACAGCATTAAGGCCGCTCTGCACTGGCTGTGTCATTGTTTTACTATGGGTAGAGCGGTGGAGCCCAACAACACGCTCTCATTCACACACTGAGGATTGTTCAGGACCCATTGGTGTCACTTTCTAATGGCCTGGGTAGCCAAACATGTCAAACTAGGACGCTTCTTTCCCATCCGCTATTTGTGTTTTGTTTTGTTTTGTCATGATACTACGGCATCAAACGTATCCTCATACAATGTTTTTTTTTTATTTTATTACCGTACATTTTTCTTGCGTTTTCTTTTCGAAAAATCCAGCAACACATGTCAATTTCCATTTTTCCATGCTTACAGTCTTTTCAAAATAAACTTAAGTCTTCACAGGAAACAACTCAGTTAGGAATGGGCAACAGATATGCCTAGTTAGGTTGAGGAATAGATTGTGAACTAGTTTTACTACTACAAATCCACTAGGAATAGATCTTCGTTTGGGTTAAAATAACTACGGAGGAGCCGTTACTGAAGTACGCAAGTTACATGGCAGATAAATAAACGTTGACTTGGTGACAGATTGGCTTTTGTTAGACCAATCCACCGCCCACCTTCCACCCACACTGTGTGGGCTTTTGCGGTCTGGTTCATGACTACGAGGATAACATACCATTTGCGTATGTAAAAAAGAAGAAAATACAGTTCTTTATGTAGATATAGCTACGAATGCTGGGCGAGAACTGCCTGCGTCAACACACTCCCGCAGTATTTTCTCGGAGCGTCTAATAACGATCTGGAATTACCTCAACGTGGCGTGACTAAGCCTCGGTATTTGACGTCCTGGGAATGAGAGTGGGTTCGAAACTAATCGAAAAATAAAAAAAACCAATGGGACAACAGCTGAATGGGACGCAGCCACTTTTCGAGGACGTACACCGACGGCGCCCTCTGCAAGTGTCTGCACTCCGCTCTGTGAGGAGCACATCTCTTATCGTCCGAGGGCAGCTTCGAGAGCGATGATTCAGCCTACGCGGTTTGTCAGGTGAGCGACTTGTTTTGGAGAGAGCGCTGCAGAACCCCTCCCACCCCCACCCCCACCCCCATTTGTGTTAAACAGGGTTCACACTCGCGAGACAGGTGTGGAGCCGGTCGATAAGCCCGTTAACAGGTCGACTTACCCTCGTAATTGGAAGAGGCGCGAGAAGAACTGAGTTACTGGGGATATAAATGAGGCTTATCAAATGCCAGGCACAATTTTCTGTCATCTCCTCTGTCTGTCGGTATCAGAGACGATCTCTTTCATCTCCATTTCTTTCCTGCTCCCCATTTGGCCTGGCTGGTCCTCTGAAGCCGACTCAGGCACGCCGTATCTCTTCTGCTTTTCCTCGAATACTCTCCCCCCTCTCCACCCCGCCCCGCCTCGCCTCCACTCGCCTTAATCCATCTTCCAGACTTATCTCACTCAGCCCTTGACAGTGTCTCTCTTATTTTTATATTATTCTATGATCTTTTTAGCATTCTCTTGCTCCTCCACGGTGCCCTTTTCTGATCCATCATTTCCCATCACTGTGCTGGCAGGGCTATCATGAATAATGAAGAAAGAAAAAATGAAAAGAAAGAAAAATTGAAAAAGAAACAGTTTTGGAGCTGAGTCAGCTCCCGAAGCACTGATGGTATTTCCTCTGGGTGAATATGGCGTCCTGGAGGGAGGAGGATGTTCATGTTCGCTACAACAGTACAAGGGGGAAGACACTCGGTTACAGAGCCGGGAAAACAATGAGAGAAGTAAATGGGCTGATTTCATTATAGAATTTACAACTGTGTATCCTGTGCACGCACGTGCGCTACTTTTTCAGCAGTCAAAGCACGTGGTGTAAATGTGTACCCTACGTCTGCTGAAGAAAATATTCAGCAACGTGTGACTGACATAGAATATTGTGTTTCATGTTCTCTTCCCACGTTTCATTTCCCCACTTGATAAAAATACAAACCTCGTAGAAACAGTGAATATTTATCATGTAATATAAGGGAAAAAAAATGCATTTTGACCCTAGCACAAAATCAGCAACTGAATACAAAAGAAACCCTTGCTTATTGGTTTTTCTTTATTAGCCATTCAAATCACGAGTATGCATTAATGCGCTTGTGTGCCAGTTTGTGTGTGTAAGCTCGTCACACACACAAACACACACATTTGGGTATGCCCACTCCCTGCTGTCAGGGCTCTCTCTCTCTCTCTCTCTCTCTCTCTCTCTCTTTGTGGACCGTAGTAAACCCGCTTTTCTGATCCAGCCAGATTAGCTGTGATCTTAACAGATCCCATCTGATCCAAGCTGCACAGTGGTCTCTAAACATGTTCCCATCTTCTTTTTTAACCCCAGTTCAAAGAGTAGCTTCAGACTGCCGTTGACAGGCTCTTCATAAATAATGCAACATACAGCGCATGAAGGGATGTTAATATAGTAGGAAACGCCATGTAGCCAAATTTCCCCCCTGTATGATTTTGTTGATCCTGGCAGAATTATAATTTTTTTTTTATACTTTAAAGGGGTAGTGCCAAAGTTTTGAAGTGGGGTTGTATGAAGCCAATGTAATATATAGAGTAGATAGCGGTAAGCTATCTACTGGTTGTAGAAACAGACCAACAGGAAAGCCTAGCAATGGCCTTCTGCGGACAGGGAGCAGCAGAACGCATATTCAGAATATTCACACCGCTTTCCCTAGCTGTCAGACAGCCCTTTCAGACGGGGAACTGCAGCTGTTATAGGAATCAATGCTCTTATCAAAGCCACAGACTCCATTGACCAAAATAGTCATTTTCCCCTCGCAGAACATGGATTTTGCTGGTCTACCACTGCCTCGATCGGTTAGTTTGTTTGTGTGTACCGACTGAGGTGGTGGTAGACAACTTCCATGTTCCGTGGTGTAACATCATTGTTTTTTTTTCCAATGGTGAGCTTTGAAGAGAGTAGATTACTACTTCAGTCCCCCGTCGAAAAGGGCTGTCTGAGAGCAAAGGTCAAGCAGTGTAAATATTCTGAAAATAGCATACACTTCAAGTGATAGTCATATCCTAGTGTGCTGCTGCTGCCCCCGTCCACAGCAATGCATTGCTTTGCTCCAATGCTAGTGCTGCTTTCTGTTTGCGGCAAAACTGGGAGCGCGCCGACCGCCATCTACTGTACCTAATACACTGAATATGGATAAGGACCTCATACAACCCCACTTCAAAACATCCTTATTAGCACTTTAAGGTTAACTAGAACCACAACTGAGTCCGTGATATGACCGCAATATATCATTTAGGCAGTCATAATTCATAGAGGGGAAGCACATTTAGTGTGACAGGTGGCGGAAGCAAACATTGGGAGTTGGTCAGTCCTTTCCTGGAAAAATGGGCCAAACACACACACACACACACACACACACACACACACACACACACACACACACACAAACACACACACCATTTAACTGAACTGACACATAAAGTAACTCACTGTGACACTTGCCATGTGCTCCAGCTAAAAAAAAAAAAAAAAAAGGGTACATGATTTGTATCTTAGTTCTTGTGTCACAATTTCTCGTGCAAAAGAAAAAAAAAAAAATCCAATTTCAACTCCAATTTCAAGACTCAATTCATCATCACAAGCCAACCAAGTCCATCCAATGTCAAAGTCTCCTCCAAGATACAGGCTGAGAAATAAGACCAGTTTTCGACATATGCAGTGTATCTCTTTGCCACTCTCCAGCCGGAGCACGGCAGTCAGTTATTTACTGGAGTGTGCAGAAGCTCCACGTCGACATGTCACGAGTCACATGTCACGAGTCACATGGCCATGTATCTTCTGGGTATTTGTGTTCTCGTGGTTGTATTGCATGGCATTGTATGTATCCGTCAACCATCACATTTCACTGTAAAAAGTCAGTCGTCGTAGACATTGTTTGAAATGGCATCAAAACATTTTGGACTCAATGACGAGTGCTGCCGAAGGGGCCGTTCCCATTGTGGTCAATGTAGACGCGCGCAATGCACGCGAGAGCAACGCCGTCGCGGTGCGTACGACATGTCAGGTGACAAGGAACAACCAATTACAGCTGGCAGATATCTGTTCTTTTCGGTAAATATCAGTCCATGGTAATATGTGGAGGAGAAATTATTCAATTTAGTGGAGGACAACCCGGAGCTTTCCCGTCTGTTCCACTTTCCACAGACTGTTTTACCTGCTCCACCCGTGGCGACCGAGGACGTCGCAGCATCCGGTTGAAAGGTCGGCACAACAAAGTCAGGTATTTGCGGTGCCGGAAATCTATTTATCTTTGTCTTAACTTTGATTAGTTCAGTCAGGGAGGCTTACAGCTAAATTACAGCGACTTCATCATCGTTGTCGTCTTCATCGCAGGTTTTGGTTGCCGAGCAATGTCAGGCGTTGCGTTGAACGGCAGCTAATTCTGCCAGTAGTTCAGCTCTCTGTGAAGTTACTCGCTCATTTGGTGGAGGAGTAATTTCACATTGGCCTTCAGGTCCTCTCAGGGACCCACCTTCATGTGATTCCTCCTTCAGAGGAACCTGAAATGGGAATGAGCAGCTGTCTCTTGTTATCTCTGAATGTCTCTTTTTCAATTGGTATCTGTTGCTTTTTTTCTTCTGGCTGCTCTCTCTTTCTCTTACACACTCTCTCTCTCACACACACACACACACACACACACACACACACACTCTGCAGGACGTGTAAGTATAATAAAGATTGAGCCTTAACTGCCATCATTATGTCAAACGAACACGATGTTCAAAGGAATTTATACCAAATTACACATTTACTTTGCCATTACCAGAACACTGAGCGATAACTGAGCGTGTTGCTTTGGGACAAATACCGAACATGACTCCACCAAACAAGCTACAAATGGTGTGTATTAATCACCAAAATGATGTTGAAAGGGAATTTGTGTTTTTAAGAATCCCCAATAACCAGCCCTAATACTAACTTCTACCTGCTTTAAGTCATAGTGATGCAGGCCGCTCTGCTCAATACCTACTGAAAATTAATGAGGACCATGTGATTACCACTGTATGTGTAAAATGTATCTCACTCGTCTCTGTGACCTTTTGCATAAAGCCATGTCAACCCTCAAAGCAATTCCCTTTCTCTTGCACAAACAACAGAAAACTACATCGGAGACCAAAGGAAAATGGAACACACTGAATACTTGATCGTGTCAATTATTTCTAGGCGTTGCTTCAGACGAGATGATCATTTGACATTGCATTATGAGCTTGGCTGTCTTTTTGGAAAGTTTTAATAAATACAAAATAACGATTGGGATTGCAATTAGGGTTTGGATGGAGCAATTACCATGGCAACATCCCTATATTCCTGATGGATTTTGAGTATTTGCCCTGAAACAAATTCCCAAAAGTAGACACAGAGTAAAAGATATTAAATGCATTATGCCGCGTTAGTCCACCTAAGCATCTGTTTTCCTTAATTAGTAGTTGAAGCCCAAGGGGCTGAAATCCCATTCTTTTTGTGCCAATTCATTTATTTTTCTCTTGAAATGTTTTCGCAAATTACTATAATAGTACACTTATGAAATGTTCACCAATGATTGAAAATTGTGTGCAAGTGCTGCTCAATAAATATGACCCCAATCGCTATAGTTAAAAGGTCAACTTTGAAAAGTCATAGCTACGCAGATTTACACAAAACCTGCTACGGACATAGTGACTGCAAATTTCCCCCATGAACCACCAATGATAGCCTGACTAGTTCTTTCAGCATTTTTAATGCTTTGACATTTCCTCCTAAATCAATCTGATTTGCACCAAACTTTCTGTATATCATTATTGGACCAAGCTTATCCAAAGTTATCAAAAGCTTGTTGATATCTTATTTCATTTTGAAGATATTGAACATTGAACTTCAAAAGGGCGGGACATCACCAGACTGACCACCACAACAGTTGGGCCAACCATCACCAAACATGTTTAAACAAGTACTTTGAATAAACCCTGACAGTTTCATTCAAATCTACCACTAGAGGGCTACAAATGCTAAATATTGGTGTGGCAAACAGAAATCAGACTAGAAATCACAAATGTATTAATCCAGTCATTACAAAACTCACAGGATATGTTTCATTACAGGCCTGGCGCAAATAAAAAACAATGAATGTTTTGCCAAACATCATCAAACTAAAACAGGCGGCAACCTCCGGTGAAGCCAACACAGAAGTGCCTTAAATTTGCATTCTCTCTGCTGGCCAGCAGGGG
This sequence comes from Ophiodon elongatus, assembly GCA_016806645.1. NCBI lineage: Eukaryota > Metazoa > Chordata > Actinopteri > Perciformes > Hexagrammidae > Ophiodon > Ophiodon elongatus. The sequence goes on from JACSYO010001494.1 coordinate 1,841,874, forward strand.
ACGACTCCACTGGTTACAAAAAGGAGTCTGATTTTATAGAAGTCTATGAGAAATGTCTGAATTGATTTATTCCCCTAGTAAACATTGTAAGCTTTGTAAGCTCATGTCAACATGAGTTTATGGGCTCAATCACTAGTTCCAAGTGTTCTTCAATGAACCGTAATTACTGCTTGTGACTATCTTTTGAAAGCATCAACTACACTGTTCTACTTTATAGTTGCAGATCATTTCCTTTACTTCCCTTCCAAAATGTTGTCAAATGCATATCAGATCCTTCAATGCGTTTAGAAAACAAGCCATTTGTTCTTGCTTTTCATTTAGTGGCGGATCTCCACAAATTGGCTTTCAAAGCTACTCTTCAAACAGAAAAGGAAGCGGAGCGATTCTTTGAGCCTGAGGCTGAATTTAAGCAAGAGGATGGATTCCTTTCAGTTGAATAAGCACTGTGAGTCCACAGGAGTGTAAATGTAATGTGAAACGTACAGTAGGCCTACGGGGGCTGTTAGCGAAGCCATACGGAGACTGTGGACAAAAGTTACAAACTGCAGCAGAAAAACAAAACCTAACCTCTCGCGGCGACTGAAAAGCCTGTGGCTCTTTTTTACAGGCGTGTGTGAGTTGGTTATGTGAAGTGGTGGAGTGCAGCGTGATTAGCTCTGTGGCTAACATCCACAACGTTACGGAGGGAACCGTGTGGTCGGAGTACAGTGAGCTCCAGTTTCCAGTCACCCACACATTTATTTATGTACATCCTATGACAAAATGTAAGGCTACCTCTGCTTTCTTTTATAATGCAAGTATCCAGTGGAGGAATTTAACTAAGAACGTTACTCAGGTACCATACTTAAGTAGAATTTAAATGGTAATTTAATTGAGTAATTCCAATTTCTGCTACTTAACTACATGTGAAGTAGCAATGTCAACACATTTTAGAGGCAAATATTGTAAATTTTGTACTCGGCTGCATTTGTTTTCCTTCTTAAACCCGTTCGTGGCTCCTGCAGTCAGCCGTACAGCGGAACCACGCGATCGCGGATGGGGTCGCGACGAATGAACACGTTGTGATGATTGGCTCAGAGCAGCTGTCAATGAGTTTCCAAAAAAGTACAGTGCTATCAATATGATTAGGGTTCACACTGACTTTGGGGTTGCTGAAAGAAAAGAAAATTGAAATCGGTGCATCTACAGTTAAACTCACACGGGCGTGTTTGGGACCAAACTGTGTGAGTGAGCTTAAATTAGGATATTCTTATTCCGACTGCAACCCACACTCTAATGTGCTTGTCATGCTTGTCGAGCATCAGTGACGTGGCCTCGTTGGTAAATCTCCTCGGAGGCAGAGACACTCACTCATGCAGCTGCGAGCCTGAATCTGAAGCATCTGACAGGGGGCCTCTCGGTGCCGCGAGGACGGCACATTGACACCACCAGTGCGGCCAGTGTTCATGTGCTGTCTTATATAACAATAGAGGACAGAGCGTCTCCGCCGTCTTTTTTAACCGCTGTACAACGGCCAACACAATCGACTAGAAATGAATATACATGGTAGATCTAAGCTAATATTGTTTAGTGACAGCTGAGGCTTCCCATGTTTCCCCCAAAGATGTATCGATCACAGATCCTGGACCCTGTTATATCTCTGTGTGCCATCATCCCAGCACATGTCAACATAGATGTTTTAGAAACCAGCTGGACTTTTCCATGCCCAACACAACAGAGCACGCTTCAATGCAAAAAAAAAAAGAAAAGTGTATCATACAGAAAAGCTTTTTTTTTAAATTCAGGTAGCTCTGAGGGCAGACAAACTGTCTTCTATGCAGCATTTAACTTCTTTTTTTTTTCTCCCAGAAGTTGATGACAAAAACAAAACCAGCCAAGTATAACAGACAAATTGTGTGCCTGCGCGCATAAACAAACGAAAGGAACATGCACACAAACTCGTGTTTTTAATTAATTCAACCATGACCATGTAATTCAAAAACGGAGAGAGACGCGCAGTGTTAATGCATTTTTAAAGTCACGAGTTGTTCCTTTCCCTGTTAACCTCGTTTTTAATCCTTCCTTTGCTCTGCCAAACACAAAACGACTCTCCAAAAAGTTTCCATAATAACAGCCATTTTCAATTACACCAACTTTTAGAGCCCAGCAAGAAACCGTTTCCTCTGTTCCATTTCTATTGGGGAAAAAAATAAGCTACAAAACTATGACGCAGCACAGAACGACATGAAATTGGGGAAAAAAATTGCTGAAGAGTGGGACTAGTATATTAAACACTCTACCTGTCATATGTCCTTTTCAGTTTCTAAAGGTATCAGTACTGTCAACCTGACAGAGACATTACTGGTTGCTCTGTGTATCAACAAAAAACGTGTTGGGTGCTTTTGGAAAATGGGGAAATTACAAACAGGCAGACATTTTGAGGATTCAGCCACTATAATAAGTTTATTTCATACATTTCCTTCCTTGTTACTTGTTCTAAGATTTTGGAGTGTCTAGATTGCGTTCCTGTTCATCCTGTCAACCAAATGATTTGAAGTATTGAAGGGATCCAACTCAAATTCATTTTGTCTTTTGTCATTTCATTCATTTATCTATTTTCCTTTTGCCCAAGTGTTTGCTTTGTTTCTCTTTTTGTGAGGTTCTGTTTTCATGTCTCATAATACTGTTGTGTTTTTGTTGTGTATTTTTGTACACTATCCAGTACACTCTGCAGAATACAGCTATTTTAAGATGAATGATTTCTTATTGATGACTCAGTCTTATGTTTAAAAGGGGAAAAGGTTTGCACAAATACAATGGCTCCTGGTTTATTATTGTGTGCATTGTGTAATCAGATTACATAAAATGTCTCTTAAAAGTAATCTATTAAGAACTCTGTTCCCTTTAACATATTTGCTGGCATAATTAGAGCAATTGTTTTTTTGTCCATAAACTACTCTTAGATGAATGAGCAAATAAAAAAAAATTTAAAAAAAAGATTTCTTTCCAGTTAGTATCTATATAGATGGCAATCTGTCATGGTCCCCAGACGATGTATCCTGATGACGTTGGTGATTTCCTGAGTTCTACTCTAGTGCCACCATGACGTGAAGATTAAAATGTCTATTAAACAACTACTGGGTGCCATTCAATTCGATGCACACATTCATATCCGTCTCAGAATGAACTGTAATAACTGTCGTAAAATCAGACTTTTCAAGTGACATCATGAGTTGCAGTTTTCGTTCGTCTTTATATCTGCAAAACGTATGACTAACTAATGACAATTTCATTTATCATTAGAAATGTTCAGTAGGTTATCAGATTAAACTCATAGAGTGAGCAGGGTGAATATTATAGCTGCTGAACATCAGCACGTGAGCCATGTCATCGTGAGTATGTTAACGTGTTAATGTTAGGGTTCAGCTCAAGGACATCGCACGTGGTCTGAAGTGCATTGTGCATTTTAGTTGAAAATGGTTATCTGAAGGGAAAATCTTTTTAAAAGGCTAAACGCCAACAAATATGTATTGAAGCAGAATATTTTGCTCAATGAAAACAAGTTGTGAAATTTTGAAAAGATTACATTTATCTATTTTTCTATTCTATCTATATATTTATTTTCTTTTGGACTTCACAACTCTCTGGAGTTATCGGAAATGTTTAGATCATATGAGTCGGCGACAATCACACAGCCACCACTGTAATCTTACTCTACAAAAAGTATGATAATTATAATGTCAGGTTGAAATGCAAAGAATAGACAAAAAGCCAAAGAGCTGTGCAGCATTGATTTAGAATTTTAATGTCAACGGTTTGAATGACACTTCGAAGGTACCAATTAATAAACAATTTGCCGCCGTCTATCGACAGGGGGTGCTGAATTAATGTTGCCATCATGCTGAAGCTGCAAAATTATACAAGAAAATGCAGTCCCTTCACATGCATATAGAACATACATAATGAAGCTCATTTATTTTCCCCCTCTAAACCTTCATTAGCCTATACTTACAACGAGTTTTCATTTCCTGTTTTTGAAAACAACCACCACCATGCTGTTGCCACGTCATAAACGCTTATATTACTGCTAATGGTGCCTAATTAATTCAGTCTTTTTGGCCACATCTCTGCCATATGTTTTCCTCCCCATCAGAAATGCCTACTGCAGTATATATGATAAACCTTCATCACCGATGCAATCCCCAAACATGTTTTTCCATTCCACCACTCTTTGCATTTCATCTTACCCTCTTTACAAGCTGAATCACATATGAAATCTGTCTGCGGTGTCTCTGCTGCTGTTATCTCCCTGCCTCTGCCTTTCTTATCAATGTTATTACACTCCTTTATGTACTGGGAAGGCCAGTTCCAAACCACACCATCGCACAGCTTGAAAACCCACCATTATGTATTTCAAAATCCCAATGTCAAATATTAGTTCTGCATTTGAAATTATAAAACGATGGTGTTTGAACATCTGCTCATCTCTTTGCATTCATTTAGTGGGCTTTCCACCTGCAACACACACGCTAAGTGAAAAAGCACAGATGTTGTTCATTTTCACTGGAAAGACCAAAAAGGGTTTAAAACAGTAGAGAAATGCCTTCATCTGGGTTTCATTTATCAAAGAGTGATGAGACTGCAACAGTTTTGCTGGGAGAATGATACGAAACCAGGAAATAACGGGCTGGGCTAAGCGGTAACATTTGTCACTGAGCGTCTGTGTCTTAATCTCTGCCCTCGAATGCCTGACGTAAAAAATAAAATCGAGAGAAGAAAAGTTGCGTGGAGGGCGAAAACTGCAAGCTTGGAAACACACAAGGGTCTCTGATGTGATATGTTTCAAAGACCAGCGGGGTCAGGGGGGAGGGACTAGAGCAAAGGTAGAACCCTGTCCAAGATATAGGATGAATCAGACCCTCCACTCACCTCAGCAGGTCCCCGGTGGAAGCAGAAATGTGTCTGATCACAGTCACGGGGGGTTCTGCACACACATCGTGTCTAAGGATGGGTGGGCGTGCGTGTTTGAGTTTGTGAGCGAGTGCTTGTATATAGGCCTGGTTCTAGAGTGCTTTTAATGGGGGAGGGGGGGGGGGGGCACTGCACTCTTACGCAGCACTTCACAGAGGCTGGGGAAGCCTGGAACATGTAGATGCTCTCTCACCAATCTAGGAGCCTTCAGGGAGACACCACCAAAAGAGCCTATCGATCAAATGTCGTAAGTTTGATACGACCCTCACAACCCGCCGCTCTATCCAACATCATTCCATCCCTTGTCCTCCAGGAATGCACCGCGGAACGCACCTGACCAAGGCGGGGTCCGACGCCCAGGCCAGGTGCCAGGAGGAAGTGAGTGAGGGGGCATTTCTTCATAAAACCATAGCGATAGCCTCAAAAATACCAGCAGTATGCTTCTGTTTCAAAATCAAAGAATACATTTATTTATCAGAGCAATCACGTAAGAATGTTGCACTCAGATCGCTAAATATACTTTGATTATTGATGGCGCTAGAAGCAGCCGTATGCAGCGCTTAGAAACAGCTGTTTTTGTGGGGCTTAGAAACAGCTGTTTTTGTGGGGCTTAGAAACAGCTGTTTGCAACGCTTAGAAACATCTGTTTTGCTGCCTTCAGCCTTCTCTCCCCGAGC